>VWZT01002650.1:148285-164156 GCA_013397055.1 Pachycephala philippinensis
CTCCCCCTGCTTCAGCCCCAGCCTTACCCGGTGCCCTCACCCCCCTTTACTCACTTCTCTGCTCCTAAACCCTCCAGATGTCATGGAGGGATGGCAGGATGGCCATGTCCTCAAGTTGGTGACAGCAGGACAGTGGCTGGACTGTGCCCCCAGCCCAGCCGTGCCCTGCAGCTGCTGCCAGGAGCCATGTCCCCCTCCACACTGCCTCAGGTGAGAGGTGTCACTCCCTTACTTTTTTCCTCTCAATTTTGTCCGTTAGGAGAAATTATATCTTAAATCTAATTAGGTTTTGCTCCCAGAGAAACTGGATTTGGAGCTTGGAGGAGCTGCTCTCCATGGTGGGTGTGCAGCTGAAGCCGTGGATGTGCTGCACAGATGCTGCTTGTTTTTAGGGACAGTTTTGTTATGTGCAAAACTGAGAAGACAAAAATAAAGTATCTGCAGTATCTGAGGGCACTAGAGATTTCGTCAGGCCCTGCTGTGCCAGACCAGGGGAACTGGTGTGCAGAACAATGAGCTGTGGGTGCATCCCACCCTGAGCCAAGAGAGTCTGGGGGCTGTTCTGGCCCTGGCAGCTCATCTGGGCCACCTCAGAGCTTATTTAGGATGCCTGTGGCACTTTGATCTCAGGAATGACCATGGGATTTATCTTGAGTGCAGATGCTGAGGGTCAGGGAGGTGGGTGGCACTTTGTGATGTGCTGGGCAGGGTTTTGTAGCTGAATCCTCATCCCCATACCAGCGTGGGCAGTGCCAGACGTGTCTGAGCTGGGTGACAGCCAGGAGGGCCAGTCAGTCGTACCCCGTTACCTCACACGCAGGCAGACAGGACAGCGTTATCCATCTCTTCATGAGTTGTATGGATTTGTGTCCAATAAGAGCTTAAAAGCCAGCTCCAGGCAGAGGATCCCAGCCTTGGAAAGGTGCCTTGTCCTCAGCGTGCCTGGCGTGAGCCCCAGCTGTGGCTCTGCGGGTGCTCGTGCAGCCCTGCTGCTGGGAGGAGGGATTCTGCCAGCCCAGGGGATGCTGCCAGCCTGAAGAGCCCAGCTGAGCCCTTAATTTGGCCATGGCATGTTGGACTCCTTCAGCCCTGAGGTACCTTACCTATTTATAGAGCATCTGCATGCAGAATTGGGCAAATTGGCATCCAGTGTCAGCTGGGCTGTGGGACTGAGCTGTGGCACCAGAGGCTTCCCTGGGAGCTTCCCCCACGCTTTAACAGGGTTGCTCCTGCCCCATCCCTGGGAGCTGGTCCATGGGGATGGTCACTCTGTCCAGCTGGGCATTACAGGGCCAAGGACTGTGCATTGAGGTAGGAAGTCTCCTCAGTGTCTTCATGTCCACCTGTCCCAGAGTTTCCGATGGCCCCTGCAGCAGTGTGACCTGGGTACTGTCTCTTGCTGTTCTCTCCCTGCCACCTGGCGTTGCTTCTCCAGCTCCCTCCACGCTTTGGGCTTCTTGTCTCTTTGGCAGAGCTGCTTCTCCCCAAGAAACTTTTAATTGCTAGAGATGCCAAGTAAGAGGCAGATGTACTTCGGAGCTGTCTGGGGAGGCACAGGTCCAATTCTCAGCATTTTCCAATGTTTCACCAAATTTCAGGGCAGGATTGTTCCCCCAGGCTCTTCTCCCTTGGTGCTACCTTGCAGCGGCTCCATCCTTTCCCTCCCATTTGTGGTTGTGCCACGGCCCTGTGGTCATGTGAGCAGCAGATCAGGCAGGTACCCAGGACACTTTGAGCTGATTTTACTGCTGTGGAGGAGCTAATGGCAGACCAGGAAGCCAAACCTGGTTAGGAGGCAGTGGCCTTTGGCAGGTGCTGTGCTGGACAGCGTGGGCGAGATGCAGCCTCCATGCCCCAAGCTTTGGCTCAGCATTAAAGCAAGTTCCTCCTGAGCAGCCGTGGCCCTTGGCCAGGCCAGCACTGCCTGGCCAGGTGTTAATCCATGTGATGCCTTTGCTCTCATCCTTCACCTCAGCGCAGCTTTTACCAGCCCTGTGCTCTGCGTTGGGGGAATGAGGCAGCAAGAAGGATGGGATGAGAACGTGTATCCCACATCCCATCCCACCTCTGCCCGTGAGAGACATGGCATCTCCTGGAGCTGATCCCACTGCTTGCCCTTCAGGACTGCCTTGAGGGCTGGCATTTGGCAGAACAAGTAGCTCTCCAGGGACAACACCTGGCATGTTCCTCCTTATCACTGGGCCAGTGACTGCTCAGAGCTGGGCACATCGACAGGAGGGTTTGTAAATTTGTGCTGCTTGGTCCCTTGTTCTCCCTTCCTAGGAGCAGGGCAGTGTTAGCCCAGAGCAAGGAGCCAACAGGCAAGAAAGGCTGGCAAGGGGGTGTCATGGGTCATCCTTGGTGGGAGTGGTGCTCTGTCACCCTAAAACATGTAACAGTGTCTGGAAATGGGCTGTGGATCCTTCTCAGAGCTGGGGAAGGTGGGGAGGGTGATTGATCCTGAGGTCCATGAGCACAGGCAGGGCTCAAGTTGTTTTTGTGACTCAAAACAGCAGCTTCTCAGGGCTTTGGGTCACTACCAGGTCGTAATTTTCTAGACCAGCCTCACAGAGACCTCCAACCTCTGCCCATGGGTCTGGGAGCTGTGGTCTGCTCTGCCCCATTCCCCCACTCCGAGGTGCCCTGCACTCATCCTGGAGGTCCCTTTCAGTACCACTGGCTGCAGGCAGCATATCACAGGGGAGTATCCACAGACCCCAGCCCTGCCCTGCAGGTTTTGGTTTCATCAAGCTTGGTGGAGTCACTTCATTAGCTGTTCCTGCCTGACTGCCCCATTTGCACCAGTGGGGTGTCACTTGCCCTGTCTCAGGTGACCTGTTCACCCTCCCCATCCCACTGGGCAGCCCCAGTGCCCTACCCAGCATCTCCATGTGTTTGGCTGTAATTCCACGTGTCCTATGTGGTTGCTAGCTCAAGGAATCCACTGCAGTTAATGCAGGGATCACCCATGGAGTGATCAGCATCTCTCAGCTGTATGGGGTAGGGAAGGGAAGGAGAGGAACCACATGCTGTGGGTGAATTTCTTCCAGAGGAGCCATGGGGCTGGAGGTCCCCAGAGACAAGGAGGGTTTTGCCACAGGGGGAAGGACAGAGCCTGGCTTCTGTCACACAGCAGCAGGGCCAAAATTTGGGCAGTCCAGCTGAGCCCAGCATCCTCAAGGCTTTGAACTGGCTGGGACAGGGTTTGACAAGAACATACCTGCTTGTGGTTTGTTCCCCATCCCTCCTCCTTCACAGCCACCATGGATGCTGGTGGCTGCTGGTCCCTTAGCACTGCTCCCTGTCCCACAGGAACAGTCAGTGTGTCCAGGAGAGACAGATGGGCGTTCCTGTGTGAGCTGAGCCAAGCTGGCAGCTTGATGCCCTTAAAATGAGGGGTGTCAGAGCCAGGCTGTGGGAGGACAGCCCCTCAAACTGCCCTGTATGCTCTTGGGGCTGAATGCTTTGCTCTGTTCCACTCATGGGAAAAATACCATGAAACCAGCAGAGCCCTGTGGTGTGGCTGTGGGGCCAGTGATGGGGACAGGGGGCTCCTGGCTGACCTCTGTTGTGTTGTTGCAGCTGGCAGGACCACCACCAGCGAGGAGCTGGAGGACATGCTGGAGAGCGGCAACCCGGCCATCTTCTCCTCTGGGGTAAGCACTGGCACACGCTGCAGCTGAGCCAGGGATGGGCTGCTGGATGTGCTGCCACAGTGGCCTCAGTACAGGAGTAATGAACACAGCCTGTGTAGGAGGGGGCCTACGGGCTTGGGTCTGGTGATGCCTAAAGAGGCCAACCTAAACATAGACACTAGACAGGAGTAAGGGAATAAAGGTGGATATTTATTTGAAAGGCCTTCAGAGGCACACCCTGGGCAGGCCAAAGGCTACACCCAAGATGGACCCCGAGTCACGAGTTCTTCACACTTTTATAGCTTTGCTCCATTTGCATCTCAACCCAATTTCACCAATGAAACTTTAGCTAATGATGGAATTTCCCCTCAGCTTGCCCCCCTTCTCAAGATGCTGGGTTACACATTTGGGTTTACACAGTCTAGGTGACCTTGGAGACAAAGCCTGGAGAGGCTTTGTTATGTCTATGTTAGCATGAGAGAGCAGCAGCTCACAGGCTCCAGGACACTGCAGAGTTACACACTGGGAATATAGAATTTGAAAAATATAGAAGTTAAAACGTAAGGCATCACTGGCCTGAGGATGCTGTTGGAGCAGTCTGCATCCCAGCACCCTGCTGCAAACTAGCTGGCTTGGGGTAGTTGGAAGGGCTCTGTAGTTCCTGCTCATCCCTCTCTTGGTGCCCCCAATCCCAGCATCGCAGCTGGGGCTGAGCATGGTGCTCAGTGGCCTTATTTTCTCTGCAGATCATCATGGATTCAAACATCACCAAGCAGGCACTGAATGAGATTGAGACACGGCACAGCGAGATCATCAAACTGGAGAACAGCATCCGAGAGCTGCATGACATGTTCATGGACATGGCCATGCTGGTGGAGAGCCAGGTGGGGAAATGGTGCAGCCCAGGGGCTCACCTGGAGGGGTTGGAGGGCGATGGGGCTCTCTGCGGCGGGTGGGGAAGCTGGAGAACAGTGCTCCCCTGGCTGGGTGGGCGCTGAGAGGAAAAACCACATCTAGGAGCAGCATGGCTCCCAGTGGGGCTGAACTGGGCTCCCCAGGGCTGGAGCCACCCACCTGGCACCCCAGAGCTGGGTGCTGCGTGCGTGGGGTGGGAGGTTCAGTGAGGGCCTCAGAAGGAGGGCAGTGGGTGGCTGCCATGCAGGGGGAGATTTCTTCGTCTTCCCTGGAGCACCAGGCCCAGGTGGGTGAGCTCGGGGTGCCCCCTCGGCTGTGCTGCCAGCCCGTGGCACCAGTCCCTTAGCCAGGCGCGTGCTCCTGTGTCTTTTCTCATCCCCCTTCTTGCCCGCCATGCTGCCATGGCCCGAGGAGACGTCGGTGGCAGGTAAAGGCCCACGGGCTGAGCCCCGCGGTGCTGCATGCTCGGCTTTGCATGGCTGCCCCTGCATGGCTGCTGCTGCATGGCTCTGGGATGGCCAGTGGCAGGACAGCAAGGGTCACTGGGGCACGGTGGTACTGGTGGCCTGTCCTGTCTGCCGTGGGGGACTTACGTGGGGAACTGATGATTCCCTGCCCTGCTCTATGAGCTGGACAGTGCCAGCGCCCTTGTCCTGTGGGTGAGAAGCTTGGAGCTGCTGGCACTGGGAACAGAGAGGTGCCGGGCAGGCAGCAGGGCTGGCAGCTCTGCTCTGCCCCAGGCATGGCACAGGCAGGGAGAAGTAGTAGCAGCTTTAGGCAAGACAGGGAGCAGCTGGTGGGGCTCAGTGCTCAGCACCCCTGGGCCTCAAGGTTTGTCCTCCCTGTGCTCTCCAGCATTAGGTTGAGAAATGGGCATTGCAGAGTTGCTGGCTATCAGCCCATGGCTCTGTGGCCCCAGTTCCCTCCATGCTGTCAGGAGGACACGAGGTTTCAAACCTCCCACTCCTGCCAACCCTGTCCAGCTGATGCAGGACTTGGCTGTTTCCCTACCCGGTCAGGATGGGGCCAGAGGAGGTGAACAAGGCTGGAGGAGCTCACCCTAACCTGTGTCCCCACATCCACAGGAGCCCCCACTCCCAACCTACCCCTGCAGGAAAGGGGCAGAGGTCCCTGCAGGGCCCTGCAATCTCAGCTGGCCTTGCTCCAGACCCTCCTGCCTTCAGTGCGGCACTTGTGTGGGCCAGAGCAGTGGTCCCTGGTCCCTGCATGTGCATGGTTTCGTGAGCATCCCTCGTGGTGCTACTGGTGCTGTCTCTGCTCCCTGCCATGCCTCCTGTTTCAGCAGCACGTGGTGTGGTGCTGGGGTAGATCTGGTTGTGGCTTTGATGTCACCTGAGATATCAGACAGGTCAGCGCCAGGACCAGGCTGGGAACTCCCTTGTCCCTCAGCCTTGCTTGTCTCCCTGCTGGGATGTGCACAGAGATCCTCTGGGATGGGGCATGCAGTACAGAGCTCGCATGCCAGGGCACCCCAGCAAACACCCAGTGCCCACAGGCAGCTGATAGTGCTTCTCTCCGTGCAGGGCTGCTGGGCAGGGCAGCATCCACCCGGAGCCAGAGGGCAGCAGAACAGGAAGGAGCTCACGTCTGCACGCGCGCCGGCGCGTGGGCTGTGTCCTCCTTCTGCAGGGAGAAATGATTGACCGCATCGAGTACAACGTGGAGCACTCGGTGGACTATGTGGAGCGGGCTGTGTCCGACACCAAAAAAGCGGTGAAGTACCAGAGCAAAGCCAGACGGGTGAGTCACGGCTCTGGCTGGGGCCCATCTGCCCCTGCCCACACTGCTGACACCTCCATCCCAGGGGCAGGGCCCGGCTGGCACCCTGCCTGCTCCAGGCAGCCTGGCACAGCTTTGCAGGTGCCTGGGGACCACATTAGCCTGCACCACTGGGAGCAGCCCACATCCCGAGGGTTGCACAGCTGAGGCAGAGCTCCCAGCACGGACTGTGAAAGCTGACAATGAGCCATAGGGCAGGGGTGCTGCTTGGGGGGAGGAAAAGGGACAAGGTGGACCCCTGGACCAGGCATGCTGCGAGAGCCACATCCCTAGCAAAAGAGAAATAGGGAAAGGTCATGGTCCAGCTCAGACCCTGAGCACAGTGCCAGCTGCCTGTCCTGCTCCCAACACCTGGTCCCATATCAGCCTGGGGACCCGAGGGCCACCAGCTCAGCTCTGCCAACCCACATCTGAAGCAGGAGCGAGGGTGCCCATCCCTGCCCAGGACTGCCGTTCCAAGCTCCTGGGTCCATCCTGCCCCAACACTCACCATCCCCCCTCCCCTCTCTCCCTACTGCTGCTGGAACACCTGAGCAGAAGAAGATCATGATCATAATCTGCTGTGTGATCCTGGGCATCGTCATCGCCTCCACCTTCGGCGGCATTTTCGGCTAGACTCACCCCACAGGACTGTTTGTGTGCGATGGATGGAGCCGCGCGTGCCATGGGGCTGCAGCCACACCGGAGCAACCCACGCAGCCCCGGAGCCTCCCAGCAGCATTTCAGTTTCTAATGCATGGTTGTTTGTGACGCTGTGTGTGCGGTGCGGTGCGTCTGTGTGGAGGGAGCTCTGGCCCCGGGGCGCAGGTGGGGGGCAGGTGATGGTGATGGGCGCAAGGGGGACCCTGGCGGGGAACCCAAGCTCTCATCACTGCTCCAGGCTGGGTGGCTGGCTGGGACCGGGTGGGGGACAGAAGTGCCCTTGGGCGCCGCTGCTCCTCCTCTGATGGGCAGTCTGTGTTAGTGACAGCTGAGGAGGAGGACGGACTGATGATGGGTGTTAGGGGTCCTTGGGAGTACGGTGCCCAGTCAGCCTCCCCAGCTTGCCCATCACCTCGAACTCTCATGTCTGTCAGCTGCATCTGTGCTTGCAAACACCTTCCCTTGGGCTGCTTCTCTTCGGGACCCTTCCCCAGGGGTGTGCTCTGCCCAGCCCTGCCTGGCCAGTGACCGTGTCTGGCTCTGGGGCTCCATCCCTGCCACTGCTCCGGTGGCAGGGCTGTCCCCTCCCTACATGAGCCCTCACCCCAGGAGGGTGCCAAGGTGGGTGCCTGATGGAGCAGTGTGGAATAAGGAGCTGCTGTTTGGGGCCATCACAGTTGCCTGGGGACAGGAAGAGGGCACGTGGGGACCAGTGCTGCTTCTGGATGCTGGCCTGACAGGGCAGGATGGCACGGGTAGTCTTAAGGCCAGCAAATTTCACTGGCTGCTCACCCTGCACCACAGCCTCATGGCTGTGCTCTCAGCCCTGGCACATGGTGGTCCTGGCTCCTGTTGCCCATAGGCCTGGACTCAGCCCACTGGGGTTTGGGGCCGTTGCTGATGTCCACAGCCCCTGGCAGCACTCGCCTGCAAGCAGGGCAGCTCCAGCCTTGCTTTTCCATACCCATGGCTGGGGGTTGGAAGCAGTTGAGCTTTCTCCTGTTGTGGTCCCAGAAGCAGCCCTTGCTGCATCCAGCCCCCTGCAGGCGAGGAGTAGCAGCCTTCCTCCTCCTGTATCCAACCCGGTCCTGAACAGGCCAGTGCCCGACTGCCTGTTTGCCACCTCCTGGCACAGTGCCCTTGTGCCCAGCCATCCAGTGAGGCACCTGTTCTCAGTGGGGTGCTGTGGGACAACCTGGGTGCCCTGTGCCCTCTGCCATGCCCATGGCATGGATGCAGCTGCCGTGGGGTCCAAGCCTACTGGCAGCTCAGGGGGGTCCAGTGCTGCCACTGCCTGTTTCCCTCGGGCTAGGGACAAGGCTCTGCCCTCACCTTCCTCTGGAGACCGCAGGGCTCTGGCTGGCCTGTGCACGTGCCAAAGCACCACAGAGGAGTCCCAAGGTAGGCCAGGCTCACTGCCACACTGGGACAGGAGCTGGCTGCCAGCCCAGGTGCTGGTAGCAGAAAAGGGACACTTGATGGCAGCCAGCATTCCAGCCTCAGGCAGCATCACCTCCCAGCTCCCACCAGCACCAGGATGGGGCTGCTCCACAAGCTGGCATGGTGCTGTGGCTCAGGCGCTGGCCCTGTGTGGTGGAGGTGCAAGGGAAAGGCAGCGGCTGCAGCCAGAGTGCTGCCTCCCCCAGGGCCAGCCCTGCCCAGCAGCAGCCCTGCCACTGCTCCTTCTCTGCCACTGTCACCCCAGCCCCCCCATAAAGCCCCTTGTTGCATGCAGCTGCCCTTGGGAAGCGGCTCCAGCCTGGTTCCCCGCACTGCCCAGTCCAAGCCCCTCAGGTTGCAGCCATGGGAACGTCCCGGACCAAAGCCCCCTTCTTTCACAGTCCCGCACCAACCGATGTGAGCTCCAGCACTGCAGCCTGTGTGCACTGAAGGGCTTGGGGCACCAGGACCATGCAGGCAGGGGCAGGAGGCAGGCATGGGCAGGGTCTCTGGTCCAGGGGGACATATCTGGCTGTAGGAAAAGGGAGTGACCATGCTCCTGTCCCTCAGCAGCTCCCTGCCACTGCTGTCCATGCTCACTCTGCCAGGCCAGCAAGAGCCCCAGGGCCCCTCCAGGAAGCAATAACACTGGGCAGGCAGGAAAACCCTCCTCCCGGGCTCCTGCCCTGCAGCCATGCCCACTGCTAGCACAAGGTGACTTTTTTTTTCTTCCAAGCTGCAGCTTTAGTGGCACAAGCTCACCCGACATCAGGGCTGTGGCACCCCTGTCAAGGCACAAGGCCAGGAACAGCACCAAGAGGGATTCCTGGCCCTTGCTCCTTGTTGGCACCACCACTGCCAGCAGCCCCCACAGCAGGAGTTGGATGGGGCCAGTCAGGGCCGCTGGCACTTTGCTGGGATCCTGTGGGCAGCAGCGGTGCTGGGCTCCGAAGCAAGGGAGACGAGGAGCAGGCAACCACTGCTGCCCCACAGGCAGGCTCACACTGTCCTCGCTGTGAGGGGAGGGTGTTTTGGTGCAATAATTACCCCTGCACTACGGGAAGCCCCATTGAGTTCCTTTTTACCTACCTGTTGTTGCATGTACAGACCAAATCACCAAGTGTGGTTGTGCTTTGGGAAGACGTTTCACCTTTTCTTTCCAGCCCCCAACCTGCACCCGCTTGTCCTTTGGGTTCCACCACCTCTGTTCCAAGTGCCACCCACCCTCCCCGTGCCGGGAGCCTGTCGATGCAGTATTCCATGAGCAGTGTGGGGCACGCACAGCTTGCACTCGAACTGGGGATTGGGTTTTTTTTGTAATTAATGTACTTGAAGGCTTTCCGAGCCCCCCGTGGAGTTCTACTGTTGCTGTACTGTGAGCTAAGTGTCCTTGTTTTCTATGTGGATCTTGACCCTGGCTTGCTCTGTCTCACTGGGCTGGATGACACTGTGTGTTGCCTCTCTCCTCCTTCCCTCTTTCCCTCCCTGCTAGCATCCCTTTCTTCTCCCAAGGCTTTGGGTGCAAAACAGCTTCCCATTTTGTGGAATTTTTATGTAGAATAAACATTTGTAACTGTAAAGCTCTGGGTGGCACCTCTCCTTGTTTCAGGGGAAGGGAAGAGGTGACGGGGATTCCAGTCAGCCCCAGCACCCTGGAAGCACTAAAGCAAACAGGGTGGGCTCAGTACCAAACACCAACAGGAGCAAATAGCTACTGGAATAACACTTGTGCCAGGAGGAACTTTGTCCTCATGGATCTACACCTTGACAATGTGGATCCTCTGCAGGCAGAGGGGAAGCTGGCAGGGAGCGAGGTACCAATTCCCACCTCCGAGCACCAAGGGCAGGACACAGGAGATCAGCAAACATTCGCAACTCTTTGACTCTTTAGTGAGGAACTGGGTATCACATCCTGGCTTACCTGGAGCTCAGCTGGCTCCCTGCACTTGGGAAGGGAAGTGATGGCACTGCAGACACCCAAGTGGCCAGAGCACTGTCTGCACCTTCACCAGGGAAACAGGGCTGGAAGCTTTGCTGTTTGGCAGCACCTGAGCCAGTTTGCACCTTCAAGAGCCACAATGACCAGTCCAAGCAAGTCCCCAGGCATGGGGGGCCATCCACAGGAGGCTCGCTGGAGGCACCCACGTGCCACCTTCCATGCCAGAAGCGTCCAGAGCAATTCAGAAGTGAGGACGGCGCTTCCGACCCGTGTATTTTGTGTCTGCCCGCACCTCCCTGTGGGAAAAGCAGGGAACAGCTCAGCACCACTGGCAGGTCACACTGGGAGGGGAAGGGAGCAGGTTTGTGGCAGGAGTTTGGACAGGTCAGGCCAGCCTCTGAGGCAGGACTCACTTGCCCTGGCGTCGTCTACGCTCCTTCTTCTCCAGGATCCAGTCCCGGCTTTTCTTCACAGACTTGCCCTTGATATTTCTGAACCGTGTCCTGTGGGGAAAGTGGACAGCAGCTGGAGAGGAACTGTGGTGTGGGGGTACATTTCTGTGCCCCAGAGGATTGTCACCCAGAACTGGGTCACAAAAGTAGCAAGTTTCCCTCCCACCACCCCTAGACAAGAGGCTCAGCGAGCACTGGGACACGTGGCCAAACTCCAGTCACACTGGAGGAGGTTGATTCCAGCCCTGGCTTGGAGCTGAGGGATCCTGACCTATGAACTCCAGCAGTCCAGCACACCCCCACACCATACCCTGTGTCACACCAGCAGCATGCTGCACTCTGGGATCTCGGGGGATTAGGGGCTCATGCTCAACCACCTCCCCTTGTCTGCTCTACTCCAAACAAGGCAGACAAGGTCAGGCTTCCTAAAAAGTTCCCAGCTCTGCTAATGCCCTCCAAGAGCAGATACCCCTTAGACTAAGTGAGCAGAGAACAGCAATGTAAGAGGCAGGAAAACATGGCAGCCACAAGCTCCTAGCAGCCACGACGACTTTCCTCTGGTTTTTGTTCTCTGTCTCTCCCACTGGCTGCAAGAGAGGCTTCTCTCTGCACCACTGCTGTGGGAAGAGACCTGGCCAGCGGTAGAAACCCCCCAAGCCACAGCTAAGCAGAGCTGAGCAAAGACCTGGACAGGAGGAAACAGGGAACGCCAGGACTCAGGCAGAGAGCCTGCCTCCATCATGAGCCCTGTAAACATTCCCTCTCCCACACCACTGGCCCCAGCTGGAGAGCCCAGTGCTGGACAGAAAGCACGCCTGACTGACTGCTCAGGGTAAGCACCTACAACCCCATGGAAGAGCCCTGGGAAATAGCTAGTTTTGTTCCCTGTGTCCAGGCCCTTGGGAAGATAAACCAGTTCTCTCCTGGGCTGCTAAGAGTCCTCTCTGTCCTTCCCCTCCCAGTGCTTCTCACACAGCACCACTGTGGTCCCCAGTAAAACCCAGCCCTCAGAGCCCCCCACTCCTTGCTGGGGAGAGCCTGCAGCCTCACCCCCACATTACCTCTCATTGGTGAACTTTGCTTGGTGTGGCTCTTCATTGGCACACTCGGTACCAAGGCCCTGGAAAGCAAAATTGGCAAGTTGTGTTCTCCTCTGGAGCAGGCACAGCTATTGGTCAGCCCATCAAAACTAAGGGGAGTGCAGGGATCTGCAAGGGGAAGGACCAGAGCAGGAACAAACTGGTCTTCCAGAAATCATGGCAAAAAAAGCAGTGTCAGAGGAATGGCTTTAAAGAGGGAAAGGTCAGATTGGATATTGGAAGAAATCCTCCCCTGTGAGGGTGGTGAGGCCCAGGCACAGGTTGCCCCGAGAATCTGTGGCTGCTGGAAGTGTCCAAGGCCAGGTTGGACAGGGCTTGGAGCAACCTGGGACAGTGGAAGGTGTTCCTGCCCGTGGCAGGGGGTGGAACTGAATGAGCTTTAAGGTCCCTTCCAACCCAAACCAGTCTGATTCTATGAGAGCAGGGCTTGGTGACTGGCAGAAAATGTATAAATAAAGTCACATCTGCACTGACAGAGCTGTTTGGCTCCCACAATGCCCACAGCTCTTCCACATCACCCAGCAGCCAGCACAGCAGCTCTGCTGCCTCACAGAGATCCTCACCTTTGGTAACGTGCCAGATGTCCCAACAAAGAGACAGAGGAAGAACCTGAAAGAACAAGAATAAGGAGCATGAACCTGGGATTCAGTATGTGAATCTCAGTCCCCAGGCAAGACTGAGATGGTTTATAACAGAGTCAGATCTAAGCTGTAACCTCTGTCCAGGACTGTATAATGGGACAGAGAACAGCTCGGGGGAAAAAAAAAAAATCACTGCTAAACCCAGGTCTCACCCCAAACACACACAGAGATCCAGCACTCACTTCTTGGCTTTGGCACTGTTGGGGTAATCCACCACCATTCCCCCTGTAAATCCAGCTCTCATGGCTTGGGATGTGATGAGCTCCAGCTGGGAAAAGCAGCAGGTGCAAAAGTTAATTACCACTCATCCCCCCAGGAAAGCCCAAGAGACCTCTGGGAGGAGCACAGCTGACTGAGCATTCCCAAGATGGACTGGTCCTCCTCCTGCTAAGCTCTGCACCACCATCCAGACACCAATTTCCTGCTCCTAAGTCTAGCCTGGGTTAGCTGCCACAGCAGACTCTCTAAGAGAGGGATACTGGGCTGGATTTTCCAGACCTGAGTTACAGTGCAGTGCTGATGACTACAACCAGCCCTCAAACCCAGATTCACATCGTGTCCTGTCACCTTAATTTTAAGGCTCAGCCCAAGACAATCTATGAAACAACAGAAATTGCACTGGGTATCCTCCTTACAGGTTATTTTGTTTGGCTTTTGAAGAGCTTTACAACTGGCAAGCAGGACAGAGACACAGACTTGATGTGGAAGAACACGATGCATTCAGACCCCCAAACTGCACATGACTTCTCTACCCGTACCCCTTCCTAACTGACTGATGGGCTGTACCTGCTCCGAATTCTCAGGGTACAACTGCAGCACCGCTCGGGATCCTCGGGCCTGAAGGAAATAAAGCTGGTCACACATTTGTCTCAGTGCAGGTAACCCCTCTGGTCACCCCATCCCAGCCCCAGACACGAGCCCCCTCCTCCTCAAAACCTCCAGGACAAGGCTCCCAGGAGAGCTGCTCAGCCCACAGAGCCAGCGAGGCACAGGTGGAACACCAGGCATCACAGAATCATGGAACTGTTAAGTTTGGAAAAGATTACCAAGACCATCAAGTCGAACCTTGATGAGAAGCAGCACCAGGCAAGAAGGTAGGCAGTGCGTGCTCTGCCAGTTCTGCTTCAGAGCAGCATTTCCTTAAAACAACCTGACTTGAAGTATTTTGCTAAAAAGCACCAGCAAAGACATATGAGCAGCAGAGGCCTGGCTGGTAGAGGGTGGCACTTACCAGGGCAGTGTAAAGAGTGGAGAAGAATCTGTAGAGGCGTTTTGGGGGGCTGTGTGATTTCTTGTCAGCATTACAGAGCCACTGCACTGCGGAAATACTGAGAAGGAAAGTAAGACCCCCAGGACAGTGAGTCATTGGTTCCTTCACAGAGCTCGCCACCTCCCTTTGAGCTGAATTCCAGTGCTAAGCATGTGCTGGGCCTCAGAGAAATTATTTAATTTCCTCCGTGTAGCTTTGCCGTCTGTTTCACAGTTACACAAACTCCTCTGGAGACTCACTATGCCAAAGCACAGCAAGGTGCGTAACTTAAAGGACAAAAGCATCACCAGGCATCCCCTTCAGTCTGAGTGCTCAAATCACAGAACGACAGAATGGTTTGGGTTAGAAGGAACCTTAAAGTTCAGCCTGTTCCACCCCCTGCCCTGGGCAGGAACACCTTCCACTATCCCAGGGTGCTCCAAGCCCTGTCCAACCTGGCCTTGGACACTTCCAGGGATGGGGCAGCCACAGCTTCTCTGGGCACCCTGTGCCAGGGCCTCACCTCCCTCACAGGGAAGGATTTCTTCTGTGTATCTCACCTAAATTTTCCCCCTTTCAGCTTGAACCCATCCCTAGTCCAATCACTGCAGTTCCTGATGAGAATTCAAGAGCTCAGCTGTCTCCCTTGCCTGGCCAAGCAGGTTTTCCCAATGAGCAATCTAAAACAGAACTTTTGGCTCAGCAATGGACAGTCCCTGCTTCTTCCCAGCTGTCCTCTAAGCAGAAGAGTCCTTCTGTCCCCTTCATCCCAAAACCAGCCATCAAATCCCTGATCCAGGGACTGACCTTTCTAAGCAATGCCACACACTCTGGTCTCCTCCTTGGTGCAGGTCTCAGCCATCCTGACAATATTCCCAGTTTTATTTTATTTTATTTTCTTCAACAAAATTCCTAGCTCACCAGCACAAAAGGACAAGCATCACTTGGGAAACAGCTGTCACAAGCTGTTTCTACCATCCACAGTTCTGGAGGTTTGTCTTGGAGTGATGGAGCCAAGTTACACGGAGCAAAGAGAAGGGCTGACAAGGGCAGTCCCTCTCACCTGTGATTTACCAGACGTGCACTATGTGTACTGTGCAGTTCTGTGGGGCATCAGGACAGCTCAGTTACCTGCACAGACTCACCTGATACAGCCATCAAACGTGCCAGGCCTGAAGGGAAGGCCATGACCCACATCTCCAAGGAGAAGGTCTCCTTCCACCTCCCTCTCCACAGCCACATCTGCACAGAGCAGAGCACAGCTCAGACAACCAGCTCCCACCTTTGGGGCCTTTGAGGCGACATGGGGGTCTCAGGGGAGGTTGTGCTCACCCAGCATGGCACGGCTGATGTCCATGCCAATCCAGTAGTGACCCTCCTCGGAGATGTAATCCCCGCTCAGCCCTGAGCCGCAGCTAGAGGGAGGAAGGGGGAAAGTGCTGGGATCGTGGGGCTGGTCTGAGGCTGCAGCTGGCCAGACACAACCAACGTTACAGCAGCCTGTCCCTCTTCTTCAGCCCACACGAGACGCTGGCGCTGTGGGACCTGGCTGCCCCCTGTGCACCCCTCCAGCCCCAGATGCTCCATGTGCCATGGCACCGGGCAAGAGTCCCGCTCACCCCACGTCCAGGAGGAGGCACGGGCGGTCCTCGGGCAGCCCCAGCAGCTCCACAGCACGCTCCGACATCTGCGACTGGATCTCCACCACCCGGGAGCTGAGGCACAGGCACTGCGTGGGCGACGGGCAGCAACCCCACGGCGACATCCCCCCGCACCGCTAGATTTGAACCCGCACCGCTAGATTTGAACCCACACCGCCTCACGGCAGAACCTGAGCGCCCCTTCGCCTCACGGCGGGATCCGACCCTCTCCCCTCCACTCCCCGCCCCGCCGCCGCCACATGCCGGGGCCAGACGGATCCCGGCAGGACCCAGGACAGACCACCCCCGTCCCCGCTGGGTCCCCCCGATGCCCGCCCCACGACAGGCCGCGCCCGGCCCCGCAGCGCCGCTCCCGCCGTACTTCTGTGTATACTTCTGCGCCTCAGCCTCATCGTAG
>VWZT01002650.1:173691-195675 GCA_013397055.1 Pachycephala philippinensis
GCTGTGCGCACCCTGCACCTGCTGTGCGCACCCCGAACCCTCTGTGAGCATCCTGCACCCCGCTCCGTGCACCCTGCACCTGCAGCGCGGATCCTGCACCCTCTGTGCCCGCCCTGGACCCCGCTGTGCAGCCCGCAGCCCCCGCTTGCCGCCAGCACGGTTTCGCCCGTCGCTGCCCAGCGCCGCGCTGTGACAGCCTGGTGCCCTGTTACCCAATGGCTCAGGAGAGGTGGGAGCCGTGGGGCCCCCTGTCACTGGGGCACCCCGTCACTTGGGCCCCCTGTCACTGGGACACCCCGTCACTGGGACACCCTGTCACTGGGGTCCCCTGTCACTGGGGCACCCTGTCACTGGGGCCCCCTGTCACTTGGACCCCCTGTCACTGGGGCACCCCATCACAGCAGCTCTGTGCGGGCCCCTTCATCCCCTGAGGAAGGCAGAAGCGCCACCCCACTGGGACCAGGAACTGCTGCCACAGGGTCACCAAATGTTTGCAGGGATTCAGAAACCCTAGAAGAAAAATTCCGGGACCCCCCCCTAACAGCCATGTCTCCTTGCTCTACCAGCTTCTGACCCTGGCACAGGAGAGCTGCTCTTCCAGCCAACGCAAATCCATCCAGGAGCTGCTCTGTGCATCCCCTCCCTGTGCTGTGATGCACATTCCAAGACAGGCACAGGCTGTACGTGGAAGCCCCACGAGTCCTTCATGCTCTGTTCTGGGGGGCTCAGTGCCTGGTGCTGGAGGCTCTCTGTGGGACAACTACAGCCCTGAGGGACGCTTCCAGCAGGAACAGCCCTGAGCTCACTTTTTCCTCAGACATGCCCAGGTGCAGGTGCTAAGGGCCATTCCCTGGAGCAATGTCAGGCCCTTTCTGTCTCGGACATCCCCCACTGCTTATTTCTCTCAGCATTTTCTAATTTCTCAAACCCCTCTGGATGCCTCCCAGCGCCTATTGGACTCTGCAGCTGGTGGGCCAGGGATGGGTTTTCCCTGAGCTGTTGATCCTGGAAGTGAAACTCATGGCTGTTACTACAGGATAAAACAAGACAGGGTTTGTAAATACCAAAGTGCTTCTCTGACTGTCTGTCCTAGCAGTACTGGAGTGATCGTGGGACAAAGGAGCTGTTAGGGACCCTGTCCTGCAGCCCCACAGCATTAGCTCTGTCTGGACTTTTCTGGCAAAAGTCCATCTAAATCTAATCCATCAGAAACTTGGATATAGTGGTCCCATTCCTGTGATTAGGTGTGCCCTCATTAGTGTCTCCTAATTCAAGTGGAGAATTCCCTCATTTCTAATACCTAGCCTACTTCTCCTTTGCTTCCATTTGAGTTTATCGCTTCATGAGCACAGCAGACAGATCTACTGATGGCTTTGAAATCTTGTTTCTGCAGGATCAAAGCATGGCAGCACAGACAGCCAGGCCCAGGCAGCACAGGCAACATATCCTGACAGGAGTGAGACCTTGGCACCAGGACATTGCCACAGCTTCTGACTCACGACTGTGAGTGTGGTGAGGATGTAGGATCAGTTCTCCCACGTGCCAGGTCCCTTCTGAACACCCCTGTGCAGATCACAGGGCCTTTATCACAGTGTAACTGGGTTTAATTTTCTTACATCCATGAGAAGCACTCAAGGCTTTCTCTCTCCAGGCTGAGTAGCCTGGTTTAGTGGAAGGTGTCCCTGCCCATGGCAGGAGGGTTGGAATGAAATGGGTTTTAAGGTCCCTTCCAACCCAAACCAGCCTGTGATTCTATGCTAAACCTCAAGACTCCAGTCCTGGCGCCTGACATGGGATTTCTTGGGTCTCATGGGAGAACATCAGAGGTACAAATCAGATGTCGTTACTGAAGAATGAGCTCAAGCAAGCATGTTTATTGGATGCTTTACCAAACACTGCAGAGAGGCTCAGAGTATATGGAAATTTGGGGCATGCAGCTTTTTTGCTTTCTGTGAGTTCTGGAGACAGCAAGGAGACTGATGTAACTCCAGGGCTGTCTTCCTCCCACAGGGAAGGTACATGTGGAATCCACAAATTTCATAAGTGATTTTTAAATTCTTGATTATGAACATAATAACAGGGAATCATTGGCAAGCACAGGGGAACAGAGCTGAGCAGAGGGGAGTCTGCAATCGGACTGGGGGATTGTAAAGTGGCATTTCAAGCCCTGCTACCCTTGTGCTCCTTGCTCTGCTCCAGAGAGGCTCACACCCTTTGGCCACGCAGAGCTTTTGCAGAGTGTCCACTGTGGACAGGAGGAGGAAGGAGCACTAACAGTATGAAGCTGGTTTGATGAGGATAAGGGAGGCTTTGCAGTTCCCCTTGCACAGGTTGCCCCATGTCATGCCGCCCTTGTAATTCAGCCGCACAGAATAACACGAGGAGTACCACCACCCGCCCTCATAGCTGTAGGCACAGTTCTTACTGTAAGTGTCCTGATCCCGGTCCTTTGTGGAGAATTTCATGTTGTCGTGCATGTTGTTGGGGTTGTCTGAGGTCATGGCATCCCCTGCTGTCCCATTGTAGGAGCCCAGCCTCAGCCTGTAGCCCTGGGACTCATCTTCCACGCTGAACAGGTTGTAGTCTGCGAAGCTGAAGGTGTCTGCCGAGTCCTGGATGACAAACCTGACCTGGTAGACTTTCTGCCTGGTGATCTGGTGGATGTACTCGGTGCCCAGCCAGTACTCGGTGCGCACGTTCCCGAAGCCGAACTTGTAGGTGCTCCAGGACTCAGCCCAGGTGACCGGGGTGTCCCTCTGGTTCCTCTGGATGACGGTCCAGCCCCCGTGGGTCACGTTCATCTCGCAGTACACCACGAGGTGGTGGAGCCCTTTGGGCTGGATGATGTAGACGCCGCTGTGGCTTCCACGGGGAATCTCACTGCAGTCCTTGGGCCAACCGGAGGCTGGAAACAAGAGATGCTTATTAAATCCCCCTAAAAGTGGGGTATTTCTTTTGTGTCTACATCCTTTTGCACACACATTCCTAGGCTGTATTCCTGCCATGCGCTCACAGGAGTAAATCAAAATCTTGAGATGATCAATGCAGAGTTGAGCTTCACATCTTCCTAAGATTGGACTCAAACTGATGGGGACACACTGCCAAAATGTCTGCTGAGAGCCAGCCAGGCATCGCTGTCACCCAAGGACCCTCACCCAGTCTCAGTGATTTGCCTGTGTCATGCAGATGGTGTATCACCACAGACAAATGCAAATCTGGGGGACAAAGTCACTTGCTGGTACAGCACAGAGGTTCAGTGCTTTGCCATAAACTCAGAAACCCCAGAGAGAGGGTGATCATGGCATCCATATCTCTAACAGTTAAAGCAACCCTTGGGATCTCAGCCGGGCAAAGCCATTGCTGTTCTCTGAGCTTACTCAAGTAGCTCTTTAGAGACTTCCTGACTTGTTGGATTTGATTATGGCCTTTCCATTCTCCAGAGTGTCTGCACCTCATACAACAAGCAGCTGAATGCACCTTCACACTGCTGGGAAGGAACTTGCTCCACTCCCAGTGCCTCTGTCACCAGCTGTCCCCACCCAGGTAGGACCTATCTTATGGGCTAATGTTGACCCAGCCAGTTCAGTAATTCTGTCAGACCCAGTCTTCTCATCAACTGTGTAGTGAAAATAAGAGAATGACTAATCACCACTTCCCAGTAATGAAGCCTCACTTTCCAGTTTGGACCTTTATCTGGAAAATTCCCCATGCAAAAGCCCCTCACCAAGTACTGAGCCCAGGACACAGCTGGTAGCAGAGTCCCCCAAGGTTATGAGCTGTGGCACCTCTGCAGCCCATCAGAAAATCAACACATTCCTGGGAGGAGCCAGTGCATGTTATCTCAGACATGGATAAGTTGTCTGAGAGCTCTTGGTGAGCCCAGGGATGGTGACACCTCCTGGGCAGGTGCAGAGACTCACCGTGGCTCGCCGGTGGGTGGTGGGCGATGTCTCTGGCCTGTCGGACGTGTCCATCACCATCATCTAAATTAACACAGGAGACAGGAATGAGTGTGGAGAGTAGACATGTCAAATGCCTGCTAGGAGAGCTCAATCTTCTCCAGATGATATTCCAGTTTTTCTGTTACTGTTCTTAATTCCAGAGGAATTTACCAATTTCAGATATCAGCAAGTTGGTAGTTTGGGGGAATTTACGTGGTGTTAGAGTGAGGCTGATGCTTTCTTGGTGGAAAGGATTTGGGCATACTGTGTAGGGGAAAACCCCAAATGGTGGTAGCAACACTGGGAAGGTGGTTGTTAGAGTGCAGCAGCAGCAGTTTGGGACTTGGAAAGAAGAGGGATTAAAGAGTGGGGGAAGAAATGTGAGAGCAGACACAGGAAAACTGGCTCAGGTACCAGGAGCTGGGAGAGGTGTGTGCTCAAAAGGCAATTTGAAGGGTGTTGCTAGAAGAGAGGATGGTTTAGAATGAGTTAATGCAATTCTTTTGCAAGGACATCTCTGTATCCACCGATGGATGTAAAACAGAGGGATGAGTCACAGGCTTCTGGAATCACAAAAGCCATTCCTGTCCCCTCTCTAAAACAGACAATTAACCCTGCAGCTGCTGCTCTGACAGCCTCAAATACCTGCTCCCTGCTTTCAGTCTCAGCTGGAGCTGTCTTACCCGCTCCCTTGTGAAGTGTTTCACTTGAGCCTCTTGCACTCTGTGTAAGCCCATTCCTGACACAGTCTGCCTGCCAGACTTCTGACTTTCTGAATTTTGATATTGACTCTCTTTTTGACTCCTTTTGACTTTCTTTACAACCTGAGCCTGCGTGGAGTGGGAAACACTCCTGTGACGTGGTCTGGAGGACTTTCCTACCATGGCATTCACTTCTACTACAGCCACATGAAGCTGTTCACTCATGTTTGCATTGTAAGGCACAGTCTGCCTCTGCTCCCTTCTGCCTTCACACCCCATCGCTTTGGAAGCACTGCTCTCCAAGTCAAGGCTTTGGAATGCTGGCCTGTCTTTTCTGGCAGTGCTCCCTGCTCACCCAGCGTGCATTCACACTGCTGATGTTTTCAGAGCACACTACCAGTGCTGTAGGTGAGAGATCACAAAATCACAGAATATCCCATGTTGGAAGGAACCCACAAGGGTCATCAAGTCCAACTCCTGGCCTTGCACAAGACAACCCCAAAATCACACCATGTCCCTGAGAGCTTGGTGGAGCCCAGAGCACACATTCTGTCTCTACTCAGACTTGCTGAAGCCCAGGCTCTTGTCTCAGTCATGGTGCTCCCTGTGCTGGCAGTTTCCTGGCAGGTGATGTGAAACCAGCACCAAACACTTGGACCTTGAGCTCTCCTGCTAAGCACATTTCCTCCTCCCTGGAAGGGAACCAGCTCTTTCTGTTGTGCCACATCCCACCCGTAGCCCCTGGGTTTTTTTCCAGGAGCGTTTCTTGAAGGCTTCCTCATTGCTCCAACACACCCTGGTACCTGTAGGTTACTCTGTGCCATCACCTGGCTGAGTGCCCTGTGCCAGTGCCACTGCTTAAACTCTTTGTGTTAACTTCATTTATTTCCTCTTTGTGTTGAGGCCTCGCTTGAATTCAGTTCTCCACTGACCTCGTCCAGAGGTAGGGACTGTTCTCCATGTCCTCAAAACACACAGTGAGCATCTTTAACCCTTCTTCTCCGAGGAAGAGCCCACGGCCCACAACACCCTGGCCTTGGTCTCACTGCCAATGAGACCAAATTGTCCTTTCTCCTGGGATCCTGTGAGCTCTGAGTTTTGGCTGTTCTTCTGTCACTTATGGACAGAACAACTTCATGCCATGCAGGAGATGAGACAGGCAGCAAGCAGAGGGGGGGATCCTGAGGTTACTCTTGTTCCAGGAGGACATTCTCAGAGCAGTATTTAGTCCCTCCTTGGTGTGACAGGGATGTGGGCAGGCTGGTGAGGATGCAGGCTGTGTAGGATCTGACTGATCAGGACCTTGTTTGCCTCTCCCTGTTGCAGGGCTGTACTTACCAGGCTGGGAGGACTGCGGGGGAGCATTCATAATGTCATCCATCGTGCCATTGAGGAGGTACAAGTTTCTTATGTCAACATCAGGAAAAGACACTGCCAGGGCCAGCAGGCAGGTCAAAGGCAGGAGACAAAGGCACTGGGTAGCTGAAATGGGAAGAGATTGGAAGAAAGAGATCATAACTCTTCTGTTGGAAAGCCACTAATCCCATCCAGTGTAAAACAGGAAAATAAAACTCTTTGTAGAACTCCCTTGGAGCCATGAGCCCCATGTAGATGAGCTCATTTAGATAAGCTGTCACATACACAATTAGCAGGAGTGGTGGTGGCACCTATTGTCGTGGTTTTGGAGACAGAAGAAGTGCCAAAACCTTGTCCAAAGCCAAAGTGTCTGCAATCAGAAATCCCTATAAAACTCAAGGCTCAGGACTAGAGATAACAAGCAGGGTGAGCACGGAGGGAGGAATCCCCTTCCTTCCCAGCTCCCATCGTGCTCCCATGACACATTCACGTGGTTTGAGCTGGCACTGCCCCGGGGCTGTGGGCAGTCAGCCCCCGGGTGTCTGGGTGGGAACAAGCCCCAGGCAGGGCCACGTGTGTGCAAGCAGCATGACAAAGAAAGGCAGCACAGACCTTCAGGAGTTACAGCCTCTCTGGGGTAAATGATGCCCTTTGTGTGGTTGTGTTGGTTATGTGGCTACTTCAAGATTTCCGTATGTGGACCACTGGTCTGGTCTGCTCTGGTTCAGAGTATGGATGCTAAAAAGCTTTAGCAAAGAAATTTTCCAGCTCTCTGCAGCATTCTGTGAGAGCCCTGTCTTTCCCATGCAAGCTATTAAAAACAATGCCGTGGGTTTTGTAAACCAACTTTGCTATCTTGCACCTGCAAGTTGTTATGTAGGATTGTTATGATATTGACTAGGGAAATATTTTGAAATGGGTGTCGTGAGAATTGATCAATCGCTCTGGTAGGCAGCTAGCTAGAGGCCCAACAGCCTTTTGCCATTCAAGTAAACTCTAAGGCAACTAACACATATAAACCCATCTATTATTAAATAAATAATTCCATTGTCTCCATTTCTTCCTGGCTCTGTGTCATTATTTCTCTCCGTCCCTGCTACAACAGCAACATCAGAGCACTAGGGAAAACCAGCACACTTTTTGCAATATTCAACCTAAGTAAAATAACAGAAAGTTTGCCATGATTCCTAAAGCATGGGACATTGTGGAGATGCCTGCCCATGGGGAATTCTGTTCCTGGTAAGACACATAGAGCTCACCTGGCAGATTACCAGTGTGAACCCCTCACTGTTCAAACCCAAGCAGAGCCAACACCTATTGCATTGCCCTGGGTTTGGCACCATTCTCTGGAGTGCCTGAGAAGGAAAATGATCGTGGATGCCAGCCTGGAGCCGCTGTGTGGAATTGCAGCCACCCTAGAGACAAACACCCCTTTCTGGAAATGCTCAGAGATGTCCCAGTCATTCGTGCTGGTTACAGTTTTACAGCAGCTCTTTCAAACACTCTTCAGTCCAACTGATTCACTTCTCAATTCCTACATAACATTTCGTGTGCTGATATACTTGTGTTTAGGGACGTGTTTAAAGACATTTTTCCTTGAGGCCCCCAGGGAAGAAATGCTCCCCCCACTGCCAGCCCTTCCCCCATGACTAGTCATGAAAAGTCTGGATGGGATAGAGATGCAGGAGGAGGATCAGCCTCTTGTGGGTGTTCTGCTGGGGACTGCAATGTGCTTTTGAGCATCTGACCTCCAGATCTGGGTACCTGTTCACTATCACTCATTGAGCAGGAAAATCTAAAAAACCCCTTTTCTAGTCTAGAGTATTTAACACTTTCCTTGGGGAACTGAAAATTGCAAAGAACGGTAAATATGAAACTTGTAAAATGGTCTGTATGGCACTCCAGGGCACAACCTGGCAATAGCAGAGCCTGCAGGCTCCTGCCCCAGCTCCCAGCTCCCAGCTCCCAGCCCAGGGCAGAGCAGGCACAGACAAGGCGATGGACTCAGCACTGGGATATCCAGTGTGAGGGGAGGACAAAGTGCTGGGGCACCCTGTGACCTGCAGGCACACACAGAGGTCCCATCCCATCCCATCCCATCCNCTACACTCACCCATGCCGTCTCCGTGGGGACCCTGCAGAGCACAAAGCTGGGTGCTTTTGGCCTGGCTGGAGGGGTGTCCAGCCTGAAAGTTATAGGGTTGAGCAGGTGAGGGGGTGGAGGCACAAGACCCAAACCTCAGCACTTGTCCTCTGGTTGGCAGCAGGACCAGGGGCTTAGGGCTTATTTGCTCTTCACCATCAAGTGATCAGTCCTCAGACAATGAAGCCTGTGTGCCACACAGGTGAAGAGCCTTGTTCAGAGGCAAAGCAAATAATTTGGTGCCAATAAGCAAATGCCTTAAAATAACCACAATTAACAGTGCAGTGTTTCCCCAGGGAATGACGTTCTTGGGGCATCTCCACAGAGCTCAACTGGTGAGTAAATACGCAGGTGACTTTCACCTCCTGGATGGAAATCAAACATCAGGCGTAAATCACTCTCTTCAGAGTCGACATTGAGCTCAACAGCCCCTGGGGACCCCGCAGACCCTTCAGGGAAGAGGCACTCCAGTGTTCCTGGGAAACTGTGCCCTGAACTTCAGGAAGTTCCACTCCAGTGCCTCTGGCACCCCTGGCTGCCCCTGCCCCGCTGCCCCTTGCGCAATGGGCACTGCGGTGCCCCCGGCACCACGGGGGCCCCTGCAGCAGTCACAAGGGAGTTTTGGGCATCATGAAGTGCTGCTGATGTCAAATGGTCTCACTTCAAGCCCCTCTCTGCTCTAGGAGTGCTTACACCATGGATATCTTACAGAAAAGGCCAGACCTCCCTTTTCCCAGGGATGGATGCCTGGGAAATGAGTTCTGAGTTAGGAGGGCTCCTGTAGCCCAGCACCCACCTTGGCTGGACAGGACAGGCTGGGCTTTTGGTCACAGACTGTGTCCTTGCACTGTGGTCACCTGCTCATGGATACTCCTGTGCCTGTGCAAGGGCATGCAGTGACCCTCAGCAGGGCTTCTCCAACAGCTGCCAGCTTTTCCAGGAGCCTGTGGCCCATGTGAAGATTAGGATGAGCAAAGCAGGCAGGAGAAATGTCACAGAGGGAATTTCTGCAAACTCCCAGCTCTATCTTGGGGCTCAACTCCTGTTCAGTGTATTTCATAGAAACACAGAATCCTGGAAGGTTTCTTCAAAGATCATCTTGTTCCATCCCCCTGCCATGGGCAGGGACACTTCCCACTAGACCGTGTAGCTCCAAGCCCTGTGCAACCTGGCCTTGATCAATGTTTGGTACTGCCAGAACCACAGATTTATTTGTTTGTTGCTGCATCCAGAGCTGCATCTGGAAAAATGCAGCCAGGAGGGTGAGGGAAGGGATTATTCACTCCCACGGGTGAGACAGCAGCTGGAGGGCTGTGTGGGGGTCCCCTGTGTAGAGCAGCAGTTTCAGCTCCAGAGGGATCTGGCTAAGAGCACAAGGAAAGCTGAGGCAGGAGTACATGGCATATGTGCAGAGGCTGAGAAGGATGGGTTTGTCCAGCCTGGAGAACAGAAGGCTGAGATGGGATCTTGTGGCTGCCTAGAGCTGCCCCATGGGAGGGGGAGGAGCAGGTGGAGTCAAGCACTGTGTCTTCCTTTGGACCCCTCACTGCAAGGAACAGACTGGAGCAAACCTGGAGGCCTCTGGAGGCTCTGGAGGCCACCGGGCTGGTTGGAGTCCTGGAGCTCAGGGCATATCAGGAGAATTGGAGAGAACTGGGCTTGCTGGAGAAAAGCAGGCACAGAAGGGCTCCTATTGCTGACAGCAACCATCTTATGGGAGGACACAGAGAACACAGAGCCAGGTTTTTCAAGGAGGTCCATGGTGGTGGGATGACAAGCAACGGGTCTAAGTTGGAACATGGAAATTCAAGTTAGAAATAGGGCTTTGCTTTAACATGAGCTTGGTAAAATACTAGAACAGGTGCCCAGGGAGAGGCTGTGGGATTTATCTTTTTGGAAGAGTTCAACACTTTACTTGACAAGGACCTGCTTGAGCACGGTTTGGACCAGATGGCCTCCAGAAGTCCCTCCCAAGCTAAATTACTCTGTCACCCTGTGATTCTGTGAGGAGGTGCACATTCTCTTTGGAGGTGCACAGGGAAGCACAAGAGCCAACAGACACAAGGGGAAGGAAGGGAAATTAGATCTAAAATAATTCAGCCTGAGTGGGTTCAAAGATGGAAAAAAAAAAGAAGTTGTGGGACCTCCATTCCTTGGCATACACAACTGACCCAGATGTGACCCTAAACAGCGCATTCAAGTTGTCACAGTTTTGGCGCTGAGGCCAAACCAGAGACCCCCAGAGGTCCTCCTGGTCTTGTGACGCCTAAAGAGGCCAACCTAGAAACAGAGACTGGACAGGAGGAAGGGAATAAAGGTGGATATTTATTTGAAAGGCCTTCAGAGGCACACCCTGGGCAGGCCAAAGGCTGCACCCAAGATGGACCCCGAGTCACGAGTTCTTCACACTTTTATGGCTTTGGTCCATTTGCATCTCAACCCAATTTCACCAATTAAACTTTAGCTAATGATGGAATTTCCCCTCAGCTTGCCCCCTTCTCAAGATGCTGGGTTACACATTTTGGGCCTAGGCCGGGCTGGGTGTCCTTGGAGAGCAGCCTGGAGAGGCTTTGTTCTGTCTGTCTCAGCATGAGAGAGCAGCAGCTCCCAGGCTGCAGGACACTGCAGAGTTACACACTGGGAATGCAGGATTTGAAAAATATAAAAGATAAAACTTAAGGCATCACAAGGATCCTGGATCCAGCTGTTTGCCTCACATGGAGCCCACACTCAGCCCTCTCCACCGTGCTTGGGCCTGGCAGGACAGACATCACCTCAGCTCACCCTCAGCTCCCAACCTCTCACCAAGCTCGCAGGGCTGACATCGAGGTGTTCAGATGGAACCTGATCAAAGAGCCACAGAATTGCTAAGGTTGGAAAAGACCTCTATATCAGTAAGTCCATCTGTCAACCCAGCATCACTGTGTTCACCAACAAACCACATCCTCAAGTGTCACATCCGCATGGTTTTTGAATGTTTTCAGGGTTGGTGACTCTACCACTGCCCTGGACATCCTCTTCCAGTGCTTGACAACCTTTTCCATCAAGAAATTTTTCCTAATATCTAATCTAAAACTCCCCTGGTGCAACTCAAGGCTATTTTCTCTTGTCTTGTCAATCCAGGAATCCCTTACCAGGGATCCATTATCTTGGAGAGGTCTGGATGCCACTCATCAAGGCCTGCAAATGGCACTGCTTGATTCCCACAGTATGGAAAGTTTGGTGGGAACCTCAGCTTGACCCTGGATTGCTGTGAACAGCAGGTGTGAAGCTGTGCCATGAAAATAAAGTCTGATCAGAAACCAACACAGAAGAAGAAGGTAGAAGGGCCACATCTTTATCTTCTTAAATTTGACTTGAAAAGGTGATGGAGCTTCCTGGACCTTGTGGCAGGAAAAACAGCCCTCCCAAAGCATTTGTCCTGATAGCATTTTGATCCACGAGACAGAGAAACTCCTGGTCAGCATTTCTGGGACTGAAGGTGGGTCTGTAGGGACTCACCAGGCTGAAGACGGGGATTGGGAAGGAGAGTGGCAAAGGGACCCACAGACACCTGTTTGTCACCTGTGGCCCTTGCTGAGAGCATGCAGGCTGGGGTGCCAGGGGCAGCTCTGGCTGTGGGACACTGGCTCCAGCTCAGTGACTGATCCCAAAACCTGCCAATGGAGAGTTAGTGAGCGGGAACCTCTCCTGAGGACCTGTCCTCAACTTTCCAAGGTCAGGCCTGGGACTGGTCACACAGACCTCTCCTCCTTGGCTAGTTTCTGTATATCCTTACAAAGCTGGGTCTCTCCCCTTCACTTTGATCATGGCTCTCCAGATTTTGCCCCAAGTGTGCAATTCACATGTAGTGTTTGTGTAGGGACAGTCAATAAGTGAAACTCCTCAGCATGGAGGGGGTTATTCTGTACCTCTCTGGCTGGAAGGACATGTGTCCCTCCCCTCAGCTGTGCTGTCATGGGATCTGGAAACTGCTCGAGTCACAATCTGCAAGTGCCTCCTTGTGCCTCTAGAAAGGATGAGTGTGAGCACACAGGGGTGTGTGCAGTGCCTATAAAGCCAGCGTGGACAGCTTGGCGTGGGAGGGCGCACCGCTGGGTTCCTGCTCTCTGCACGGCTGTGCTGTCGTGATGGGTGAGTTTCCTGCTCAGGTACACCTCCCTCCGGGGTGCTGCTGGGCTCAAATGAGACGTCACGGGGTGAGTATGCACAGGCACAGAGAGTGATGAGCAGGACAGCAGCTGTGAGTTTCCCTGGCAGCAGGAGGGGTGCCAGAGCAAAGCACCAAACAACACACTCGCTTGGTGCCAGCCTGTGCCTGCCCCAGACTGCCTGTGCCACGTGTTCCAACATCCTGGAGGTCAACGTGGAGACCTAAGCCTCACCTTGGTCCTTTCCCTACCTGACCAATGCGTGTGGCACGTGAGGTTGCTCAGGGATCCTGCCCCAGGCATGGTGCATCTCCCCCAGGAGCTGAGTGAGTGCAGGGTGCAGGGGGTTGCTGTTGGTCAGCACACAGGGTTTGGGCTCGTACCCCTGTGTGGGCCAGGAGATTCCTCCTGTGTGCCTGGGAGCAGTGCAGTAGGACCCATCCTCTGGGATAATTTCCTTCTAGCTGTCCTTGGGCTGGAGAGGTTGATATGAAAGACTTAAGCATGATTACTCCAAAAAAAGCTGTTGTTTGTGATCTCCCCCAGCAAACTGCTGTTCCCATATCCAGCTGTGTCACTTCCCTCTCTTTGCTCTCTTGGGCTGTGAGTTCTGAGAACAAACTGCAGCTCGCTGCACGGTGCAGGGAAGGGGCTGATCAGGAGGTGGCAGTCATTTCTCACCTTGCTTCAGCCTTGAAGGGCAGAGCCTGTCCTGAATCTGTCCTGGGTACTGTCTGCTCCTGACTGTGCCCTGGCTCTGCCTTCCCTGCTCCCAGCATCCCAGGGGTGCCCAGGGATCCTGTCAGTGATGGGCAGGGGGCTGCCCAGGAATATTGATGATGATGGGCAGGGGGCTGCCTAGGGATCCTGGAAGTGATGGGCACTTTCCTCCCCAGGGCTCCAGGCTGGGACACCCTGGCTCCACCGGGACCTTGTCCTCCTGCCCACCGTGGTGGCAATGCTTCTCCTCTGTGCCAGCGCTGGCCCAGCCGTGCCCACTGCCAGCCCCCGGAGCGGTGAGTAGTGCGTGGGTGGGGGGCACTGGCTGGGCACTGAGGGGCAGAGCAGGGCTCTCAGGTCTGCTCTGTGCTAGGGTAGGTGAGCAAACACCCAAAGGGATGCACAGCACAGGAACTCCTCACACACACAACCCCTGGGCCACGGCTTTTACAGCCTGACTCCTGCCAAGCCACCTTCACCCCTTTGGTGGGTCCATGCTGAAACCAACAGGTTTCTGCCAAAACACCGTAGCTTGGAAGGATTGCTGTGCCATGTTTGTGAGGCTCAGTTCTAGGAGAGATCCTCCCGGCTATTTGGCTTTTTGTTGCATTAGGAACATTCCCTTCCTCCCTTCAAGGGAGGATTACAGTACCTGCAAGACCCAGAGTTTCGTGGGCTGAATTGGAATTACCCGCAGCAAATTGTCTCCCATCAGACATAAACCAAGAAAAACAGATGGCAAATTAGTTTGGCTAGTAAGTGATGGGAGATCACATTAGTTATAACAAGCTGGGGGAAGAGATCCCTGTAAGACCAAGGCAGAACTAAGCCTTCTTATCCAATGCCATGACCCCCAGGGAAAACATAAATTTTCATTACATATCCTCATCCAATGGAGCATTTTGGATACTTCTGGTCCTTGCAAGAGCTGCAGCTCAATATATCAAGGGTATATGGGCCAGATATACTTGGAGGACATCACTGAAATCCTGGAGATTTTTTCACCCTTCTTTTCTTGGCAAGATGCATTTGAGGGCTCCAAATGAAACAGCAAATAGTGAGAAATAGGTGCCAGAGTTCTTACAGAGGCCACTGGCTCAGAGACCTTCAGGTTCCTTGAGGATGAGCCAGTGGAAAAGACACAGACAGAAAAGCCCAAGTCCTCACTGCTCTTCAGAAGCTCCTTGTTGTCCTGATGGACTCATGGACCTTCTCTCTCTCTCCCCCACTCTGTGTTTATGCTGCAGCCCCAGGGTTCCCCCCGGACTGCAGCCACCTGCGCAAGAACAGCCCCAGCGGCGTGTACGTGATCCAGCCGGCGCGGTCCCCCCCGCGCGTGGTCTGGTGCGACATGGACACCGAGGGCAAGGGCTGGACCGTGGTCCAGAGGAACTCCCACGACACTGAGCTCACGTGGAAGCAGTCCTGGACCACCTACAAGTACGGCTTTGGGAACGTGCACAGCGATTACTGGCTGGGCACCGAGTACCTGCACCTGCTGACGCAGCAGGGCACCTACAAGGTGCGCTTCGTCGTGAGGGACAAAGGCAACGTCACCCACTACGCTGAGTATGACATCTTCAGGGTGGAGAGCGAGGCCAGCGGCTACCCGCTGAGGTTGGGCCGGCATTCTGGAGACGGGGATGACTACCTGACCCTCTACCACCCCAAGAAGGGGGGCATTCATGACAACATGAAGTTCAGCACGGTCGACAAGGACCAGGACCAGTACAGCGGGAACTGCGCCAAGAGCTACGGGGGGTGGTGGTACAACAGGTGCCAGAACGTCCTGCTCAACGCCAAAAACTACATTGTTTGGCCAGGGTTCTGTGATAACGGTGACTGCGCATCCTCCCTCATCCTGGTCAAACCCACCGATGTGTGCTGACCGTGCCCAGCCCCCCAGGAGCGAGGGGGTGCCGCCATCCCCAGCTCAGTGCCCCATTCCCATGCCAGTCCCAGTGCACATCCTGCTCTGCCCACAGCTCCTGCTCCCTCACCAGCCGAAACACAGCAGCTCTGGGGCTCAGGAGCCATCGCCCAGAGCACTGGGCACATGGGCAGCTTTGCCCAGTGGCACTGGGGCACAGGCGCTGGTTTGGGGTGGGTGCACCCACTCCCATCCTGGGGAGGGGGACATGGTGCCAGTTCCCTTCCCCTGCAGTCGGTGAACCCTGCTTTGCTCAGGCCCTGCTCCCTCCCCAGGCCCCGCACACCCCACAGCTCTGCTACCCACGGTGGGAGGAATCAGCTGCAATAAACCCTGGAGCCAGACTGTGCTGCCTCGTGTCTACCTGCACACAGGTGTGGGGGGATCACTCTGTCCAGCCTTCAGGATGGCAGACTTGGGGGGAAGTCAGTGTGTTAGGCAATATTCCTTCCAATGGCTTGTTCCAGCACACTGGACTGTGGCTGTAAGGCTACAATTAGCCAGCAGAGCCAGCAAAGCCCTGATTGTGCAAAACCCTCACTCACAGTTTGCGCCTGTCCATGGCTGGGTGGTTGCTTGTGCTGGGAAAGGGAAGAAACCACCACGAGCTGGTGTGTGGAGAGGGCAGGGGGCTCCCGAGGGTGTGAGGGATAGGGGTCAGTCAGCCCCATCATTCCCTGCTGCAGACAGGAGTCCCTGGAGTTCCCTTGTGATACAGGGAAGTTTGAACCTGGGGCTTGAAAGAACCCACAGTTCCTCTTCTCAGTCTTTGGAAGGAAAGCTGAGCTCAAGGAAGGTTTGTGACTGGGAATGCTGAACAACGTGGGACTCTGGAGCCGAGGTCAGTGACCAAGGTCCCAGGGCACCCTGCAGAACTGTGGCAGTGCATTGTTCCTGAGGAGCTGTGGAGCTCTCAAGGAGCATTCTTTGGCAGCCCTGGAGGCACCTGCATGTGGGCAGCACTGCTGCATGGGGAGATGGGGATATGAGGGTGCTGCTGGTTGGGAAAGGCTTCCCAGCTGGAGCTGACTTGAGAGCAGCACTTCTGGACTAAGAGATATGTCTGCTGGTGTAAAAAGGCATTGGTGCTCCAGCCTGGATGCACAGCCTAACAGAAGGGGAGAGGCTGGACAAAGGCTTGAGGCTCCTGGTAAAACAGCATTCCACTCAGCAGGCAGCCCTGAGTGACCCTGAGCTGCATTCCTGGGTCTCTGCTGGAAAGAGAATAGTTGCACTCGATGGTCCTTGTGGGTCCCTTCCAACTCAAAATATTCTGTGAATCTCTGAGTGCAGCCAGTGAGACATCTCCTGCTCTGTTCAGCACACACACCAACATCCTCCCTCTGCTCAGCATATCACAGGTACCATGCCCACCGCTGAGCTCTCCAGTGCACAAACACTGGAGCAAGTCCATACACACCCAAGCTGATCCAGAATCTTGAAATTCTGGGATCCCTGCCGTGTCAGGCTGTCTCAGCTCTCACATCGGCCCAGACAGACCAACCACGTGGTGCTGTGTGGCCTTGCAGTGCTGTTGCTCCTTTCTTGCCCAGCCACTCTCCCTGTTCCCTCCCAGCATTCACAAAGGTTAACGAGGCAGGATGACACTGGCCTGGCTTTCCAGGTCATGGCTGGCAGGATTGAACTGACCTGATGCTTCTCTTGCACCCTCTGCTTGCTGTTGGCCATTCCCTTTTTGGAATGCAACCCTCTTCTTTAAGTGAAAGTTTTATCTGTAATTCCTCACTGGAGTTGTATAAAAAACCTTTCCTTTGAAAACTTTTTCTTACTGCACCAGAAGCCTCAGGTGTGCTTCTGGCAGGAAACGGAGTTTGCAACGAGTTCCCAAATAAATGAAGGACACCATGCAGGTCTGAAAGTGATTTTATTCTGCAGGATGAACACAGACTGCAGCAGGGATGTGTTGTGGGCATGGCCTGCCCTGGGCTCAGCACACTTAGGTCAGGTTAGCTGGTAATGATGGATATTTTTCTGCTGAAAGCATCTGTACCCACAAAGCAAAAAGAGAATAAGACCATGATGATCAGGAGGGTTTTAGGTTTCTGAGCACAGAGTTCTCCCCAGAAGGAACATGCTTGGATACTGCAGCATTTATAAAGATGCATCCTACTAATATTCCCCCCCAAAACCCACCACAGGTGAATGGCAAGAGACAGAGCCGGGAGCTTTGCTACTTTTCAGGACAGGGGGAAAACAAAGCAGTTCTTGATAGAGAGGAACAATCCTGTTCACCCCCAGGGCCCCATCATCAAAGGGGCCCCAGCAGGGCACTGGGCTGGCCGTGTGCCCTGTGCGGACAGAAGGGGTGTCACTGTTGCACCGCGAAGGGGTAAAAGAACGACACAGGAGTCCAAGCGCCAGAGACGAACGGAAGGGATTTAATGGTAAAATTTATCAGCTTTTATATGTTGATACGCAGAAGTGTGTTATATGGCATAAGGTAATTGGTCCCTTGGCCATCCACCCCTTGAGGCGACTGGCCAAATTCTGAACCAGCCGTTTCTAAATATTTTTCTAGCTAGAACCATAACAATACTTGCAAAACTGCTTGCAGGTGTAAAAGTTGACAAAACTGTGACATTGTTTTAAATAATTTGCATGGGAAAGACAGAGCTCTCACGAAATGCTGCAAAGGGCTAAAGAAATTCCCTGCTGAGGCTTTTTTCGTATCCATAGAAGGGGGAAGGAGTTCTAGTGGTATGGAGCGGGTTTGATGAGGATGGCTGAGGCTTTGCAGTTCCCCTTGCACAGTTTGCCCCACGTCAGGCCCCCCCTGACGTTCAGCTGCACAGAGTAACACGCCGAGTACCACCACCCACCCCCATAGCGGGAGGCACAGTTCCCTCTGTAAGTGTCCTGATCCCGATCCTTAGTGGAGAACTTCATGTTGTTATGCACTTTCCTGGGATTGTCTGAATCCATGGCATCTTCTGCTGTCCCCGAGTGCGCTCCCAGCCTCAGCCTGTAGCCCTGGGACTCATCGTCCAGGCTGAACAGGTTGTAGTCTGCAAACCTCATGTTGTTTGCAGCATCCCAGATGAGGAACCTGACCTGGTAGACTTTCTGCTTGGCGATCTGGTGGATGTACTCGGTGCCCAGCCAGAACTCGGTGTGCACATTCCCAAAGCCGTGCTTGTAGGTGCTCCAGGACTCAGCCCAGGTGATATCCGTGTCCTGCCGGTTCCTCTGGATGACGGTCCAGCCCCCGTCTGCCCCTCTCATCTCGCAGTACACCATGATGGGGTGCAGTCCTGAGGGCTGGATGATGTAGACACCACTGGGGCTCTCAACTGGGACCTCGCTGCAGTCCCTGGGCCAAGCTGGGGCAGGACAGAGGGGGATAGAACAAAAGCCTGAGCATCAGGACGAGACCTTGGGCAGGAGGGAGGTTCATCTGGCCAGAGCACCNTATCCGTGTCCTGCCGGTTCCTCTGGATGACGGTCCAGCCCCCGTCTGCCCCTCTCATCTCGCAGTACACCATGATGGGGTGCAGTCCTGAGGGCTGGATGATGTAGACACCACTGGGGCTCTCAACTGGGACCTCGCTGCAGTCCCTGGGCCAAGCTGGGGCAGGACAGAGGGGGATAGAACAAAAGCCTGAGCATCAGGACGAGACCTTGGGCAGGAGGGAGGTTCATCTGGCCAGAGCACCTGGGGGATAGCCAGCTCTCCCAGCCCAGAGAGGTCTGGAGGTGAGAGTGGGTTGGCCTCAACCCTCTGTTCCTTTCCCATATGTAAGACCAACAGGACTCAGCCCCAGTGAAGGGCCCCAGACTCACTGAGCTGTGCTGGTATCAGTCCAAGAGACTGAATTTGGGCACCAGTGGGCTCCTTGGGGTCTCCTGAAGAAGGGGTTGTGCCACTACATAGGGTCATGCTGGGAGGAAGGTGAAGAGGACCTAGCCCCTGCCTGTGATTAAGGGAATGGGGAAAAACGACCCCTTCAAGCACAAAGCCACCCTTCCCAGCCTGCACAGTGCACACACACACACAGAGCCCTGCAGCCTGCCCTAGGCACACCTCCACCATCCACCATCCCCCATCCCAGAGCACTGCCAGGGCTGAGGGACAGTGCAGGGTCCTGCCCTGCCCAGAGCTGGCTGGGTACTGTACACAGGCACACAACACCGGATGCCCACAGGATGCTACCTACTGGTTCTCTTCAGATCACTCCCTGAATCAGTTGAGGGAGATTTCTTGAAGGTGTTTAGGGTTTGTGTATGCACAGAGTGGCCCGGCGCAGCCAAGACGAGCAGGGAAGCAAGGAGCAGAAGACACGGAGCTGGTAGAAAGGGACAAGAAGAAAAGAGGAAACGTGACTGTCCTTCCCATGGCACCAGCACCGCATTTAACACGAGCCTGTGAGGTGCAGGAGGGCACCGAGTATGCTGGGCAGCATCAGGCTGCTCCCTGCAAGCTGCAAAGCTTGCCAAAGGGGTACACAGCCTGGCCTTTTCCCCTTGATCTGCTGTGGACAAGTCTAACGTGGGGTAGTTTTGGGCAGAGCAAAGTAGCCAACAACTGCCTGAGCCAAGTTTCACTCCTGGTCCCTGGAGCAGGGGCCTGGCTGGGGTGAGCCAGAAGATGGGATGAGCAGCTGGTGCTCAGAGAGCTGGCAAGTGCCCCTAAAGGGCACCGGTGCCACTGCTCCCCATCAGTGTGCAAGGAGCAGTGCGTGGAGCCTCTCCTTCTTGCTGAGCTGCCCCACCTTTGCTCTCCCCATTGCTGGCAAGGAGCTCCCGTTCCCAGCCCTGTACTCACCCATTGCTCCCTGTGGGAATGCCCTCTGGAGCGCAGAGCTCTGGAGTGGCTGGNCTGGTGGCACAGAGGGATTTGTAGTGCCCTCTGCACTGGGCGGGTTGAGTGGGTCCTGCCCCCCTTTTCTGCTGGAAGAGGAGATGAGGTTGATTCCCTCGGTGCCTGCAGAAAACAGCAGCTGAGCTGGAGGTGCCTGTGGTGGTTCTGGATTGCGAAGAAAATAATCCCTGTGCCAGCAAGAATCCTTGGAATGGTCTCTTCTGTGAAGGCTTAGTGGCTTGGATGGAATTTCCCAAGGGGAACAGTGTGTTTGCGAGCTTTGAAGGGTATTGCTCAGTAAACACTTGCCAGGTGGAGAGCAAACACGGGTCTGTCCCTGCCTCCCACCACTGCAGCTGCTGCTGCCAGGTCAAGGGGCTCTTGTTTAATCTGCTCCAGCCCAGCCTGGCTCTGGGTGGGGCAGCAGAGCAGCCCCGAGATTCTCAGGGAGGCAAACTGTTGTGGGACAGTGTTTGAAGCAGCTGGTGCCTTCTGGGGCCCATGACACAGGCAGAGGGTCGTGGTGGAGGGGTCTGTGTCAGGGGGGAGCAGGAGAAGTCTCAGCTCCCCAGTGGGACACAATTCTTGACCAGCTGAAGGCAGGTCTAAAGCAAGTCTGGCAAGTTACTACCCTTCTCCCCTGCCCTGCACCATCACTGACAGCTCTGCAGCTCCAACTGCAGCTGGAATGTCCACCCAGGGAAAGGAAATGCTGCCCAGTGCACAGTTTTAATGTCTGCAAGCCCAAGAATCCAATATTTCTATCACAAGCATAATCCAGGTTTTCAGAACTCTTTATTTCTGTTTTCAGACTATTCCCATTCAAATGCCCATCACAAAAAAAGCAATTGCAGAAATTTTGTCCTCTGGGGAGGATCCATGTGCTGAAGTCCCCTACGGTGAATCCAGGGATTTGGAATCCTCTGAGGCACCCTGATCTACACATCTCTAGGATGTCTGGCGGACACAGAGGCATTGCCAGATGGCCCTGGGAGACAGAAGGAGGGATGGAGAAAGAGGGGGAGCAGGGAGGACACCCTGTATTCCCATTAGGATGCATGTGGGGGGGACAGGGACACATGGGGCATTTGGAGGGCTCAAGGGGCAGCTGGGGGCTCTTCAGAGCAACTGATGGGCCTAAAGGTGAAGCTACGGGATCCTGGGGGCAGCTGGGGTAACTGACTGTAACTGGTGCCCCAAAGGGACAGCGAGGGTTCTGGGGAAAACAGGGGAAAATTGGAGGGTTTTGGGGGCAATTAGGGAATCTGGGGGAAATAAAGGCAGCCTGGAGTGCTACTGGGTGCAATGGGGAGATTCTGGAATGGGCCAGAGGACAAAGGGAGCCCCAGGAGACATGGAAGGTCCTGTGAATTTAAGAGTCCTGGCAGTCTTTGGCCCACCCTTGGATACCTGGGTCCCCTTGTATTTGCAGGGAATCCCAAGGGACTGAAAATCTGGAGGGGGTTGGGAGTCCCATGCTGGTCTGTGAAGAGCCCTTGGAGCATGGGGATTTTTAGAGGACAGCTCCCCAGGTCAGGAGTACTCACACCAGCAGCAGAACCAATGCCATGGAGCCGAATCCCAGAGCCAGCCCCGTGGTTGGGATGTGGCGCAGGGGGGTCTCCTCATCGAGCCGGTGCAGCACCGTGCTGAACACAGCCTGGAGTCCTTTCTCTTCCTCCACGCTTCCCTCTGATACTGTGGGGACCCAGGCTCCTCAGGTCCAGAGTCCAGGAGCTGCTGTCCCTGCAGCTCCTGCTCCAGCCTCAGGCCTTGCTGTCCCCAGAGACCCAGGCATCTGGGGGTCCCTGCTCCACCCCACATGCTCCCGGAGGAGTCAGGCACCACGGAACACGTGCTCTAGTCCATCTGTCCACCAGGAAGCCAGGTGTCCTGGCACCCTGCTCACCTCCTTCCTGTGCACCCAGGTGTTCCAGGTGCCCCTCTGCCCCACGCTGCTCCCTGCCCCCAGGGCACTCAGGTGCCTGGGCTCACCGTTGAGGTAGAAGAACTTGCGGGCAATGGGCTGGGACTGTTCCCCCAGGTGACAGGCAACGGTTCCTGGAGCAGGTTCCTCGATGGTCAGGCTGAAGGGCTTCTCTGGATTCCCCTTCAGCTCCTTGAACAGGGTCATGTCCTGTGTGCGCAGCTGGGGTGTGGGGGGACACATCAGCACCACCAGGCACAGGGAACAGCACAGGGAACAGCACAGGGAACAGCACA
>VWZT01002651.1:0-63279 GCA_013397055.1 Pachycephala philippinensis
CGCTCCGCCGACTCCCCCTGGCCGTGGTGGTATCGGGCACAGCCCTGGGCTTGAGTCCAGCCGGCGCGATTTCCACTCACAACCCCTCCATCGTCCCCTCCCTCCATCCCCTTGAGCCTCCGTGGATTAACTTGCTTCGATTAATCGGTGCGTGTGGCCCCAGGGAGTGATCCTGCAAAGGGACTTCAGGATGGGCTTAGGGCTGCGTTTGAAATACAGCATTAGTGGACCACCTACTACTCCCCCGACTTGTTTCTTTGAGGGGTATGGAACTCTAAAAGCAAAAATATTTTGAGTTTTTAAGTGTAACAGTGCTTGAGTGGGTGGCTCTCATCAGCCTTGCGCATTAAAGTGCTTATAGTGCAAGGGGAGGACTTTGCACGTGGAGAGTGCACTACATGGCCACGCTGCAGGAGGCTTTTGCAAATGAAGACTGACGTAGCTTGGTTGAGTCTTCCTAAATATGGGCACTGCTGGCTTCCTGTCCCTCCCCTCAGCCCCAAAACTTACAGTGCTTACCTGCTGCTCTGCTTGGCTTTTCATGCTCTGAACGAGTTGCTGCCTGTTCAGCACTAGAGAGTCGTGTTGTGTCTGTACTTGCATCCGTCTGTGCAGCTGCTCCTGCCCTGGGCTCTTCAGGCTTCTCCCAGTGCAGCTCCCCGTGCAGCACCATTTCCTGGGAAAGCTTGGCTTCTAAGCAGAAATGGGGATGACTGCACAACCCTCTGTCATCGTTGTGCCATTTCGGCACCCGTGGGCTGTCAGAACCCATCTAACCAGGATGCTGTGTAGCTGGCAGCTAAAATGTGAGGGTGGGAGAGATAGTAGTACCAGACTCCAGCCATCTTAATTCAAAACTGCAGTTTCATTTCAAAACAAATTCATGACGTGGAGGCTCATGCTGTGCTTAAAAAGGGCTTGCCCTAAGTGTTGCACGACTTCAGCTCTGGAAAGGCTTCAGGGCACAGAATACCAGTTTTTCAGGGTGAGAGAACAGAGATTGCCAGACTGTGCTGTGCTTAGAAGTACTAAAATGGCTTCCTGTACCTAACTGTAATATGGATGGTCATTTAGAACATTCTACTGCTGCTGCTGGAGTGCCACCGGCTATATAATATAATCAATGGCTCTCAAGGTGTATTTGAGGCAAAGCTCTGGTGAACTTGATCAGAGGATCCTCATCAATAATTCAGTTTTGCAATCATTTTGTGGCATACGGGCAGCATTGCCAGATGTTTTATTAATGTGTTTTGTATCCATTTTAGTAGCATCCTGGAATAAAGTCTGTCTTGCTGGATACAATATTCTGGTGTCAGTAAAGCTCCAAAGCTTGGAGAAATAATCTGTTGCTTTCCTTTCAGCAGTGCATCATGTCTCTCAAGGATCAGCTCATCCACACTCTCCACAAACAGGAGCACAGTCATGCCGAAAATAAGATTAGCGTGGTTGGCGTGGGTGCAGTCGGAATGGCCTGTGCCATCAGCATCCTCATGAAGGTAAATGTCAAGCTTGGGAGGAAGCAGCAGAAGAACCCGAGACCTACAAGAGGGGCAAAAAAATAACCTGCCTTATCAGATTAATTTCTGGTTTTACAATCCTTTGTTTGGGCCTGAAATGAAGCAACAGTCTTGAAGTTATTGACAGAGAACAAATAGCTGCAGTTCTTGTAAACCAAGTTTACCTCAGGATCAGACAGTATGTCCTTTATGTATCATTTTATGAGCTGCATTTACCTTTGTGGGACTTGCAGACTCCCTTCTAAGTAGGAATTGTCTAACATTCTAAATATACAAAAAGATGGAGAACTGAGGAGTTACTGTGTCTTGAGCAGAGCTGACAATGGAATAATTCTTTGCAGTGTGGTCTGAAAAAATTGGTCCTTGACACTCTGAATGACTTGTCCTCTGCATTCAGTTACCATATTGAAAATGCTGTGGTTAACACCAGGCTTGCTTTTCTTACCTGTCAGATAGGTTGCATATGAACCACTATTAAATTATTCTTTATTATTGTCCTGCTAAATTGTATTACTATTTCACACAGAACGTGGTTATGAGAAGTACAAAGTAAACTCAAGAAAGTGTATAGCCCAGGAGACTAATTGAAGGACTCTGGGAAGAAGTGAAGTGTTGGAGATGAGCAAAATTTTAAAGTAGCTTTTAAAGTAATTGTAACTTCACAGTTTAAAAACTGGGGGCTTTGCTCAAAGAGGCAGTAAACTTACCATTACTCTTGGTCTCTTGTAGGACTTGGCCGATGAACTCGCCCTTGTCGATGTTGTGGAGGACAAGCTCAGAGGAGAGATGCTGGATCTCCAGCATGGCAGCCTCTTCCTTAAAACTCCGAAGATTGTCTCCAGCAAAGGCAAGTAGTTGGCTCTCATGTGCTCATTATTTCAGAACAGAGATAGCCACTTCAGGTCTCACACCGGGCAGCCAAGCCTAGCACTTTGCCTGCCACCCTAATTGTTGGGGGGAAAGCTCATGGACATAGTACTCAGCTGACATTTTTTAATATACCTTCTTATGGCCAGTCCAGCTAGGAATTTTCTTCCAGGGTTCACTCCTTGATACAGAAAGATGAATTTCTTAAGTACTTGTGCACCTTAGAGAACTTTATTTCATAAACAGTTAACCCCTGAACTCATTACTGCTTACTTCTGATAACTTTTAGTGGCAGCCTTAAGTAGGGCAAAAGCCTAACCAGCTCATACCTTAACTACAGTGCCCACAGGTAGTCGGTTATGAGGGCAGAACCTTCTTCCTCTTGTACACAGCACTTACCCTGAATGATATCCCAACAGCTACCCCTACTCCCATTTGTGGCTGAGAAGCGTGGAATATCACTGCCTGCAGCTGCATGTTACAATGTTGCCACTTGTGGCAACCAGCCACAGCCTTAAAATAAAATTTAACTTCCTACAGAGGCAAAGTCCAGAGTAACAATTACCAGGGAACTGCTGCACCCTCAAAGCAGAGAATCTGAGATCTGGGTACAGAAAGGAAGTGAGAACTCCTGTTCTGACCCATGTGTAGTAAGAGGTCATGTTTGACAGAGCCTTTTGTCTGCAGATTACAGTGTGACTGCACACTCCAAGCTGGTCATTGTCACTGCTGGCGCCCGGCAGCAAGAAGGAGAGAGCCGCCTTAACTTGGTCCAGCGCAACGTGAATATCTTCAAATTCATCATTCCCAATGTTGTTAAATACAGTCCTGACTGCAAGCTGCTTATTGTCTCAAACCCAGGTTTGTCTTGTGTTGCCATAAGAGGATTTGGCTTAGAGAATAGTGTTTCTGCAGTAGGGTGGCATTAGTGCACAGGCTTTTAGAAAATACTTATGCTGGGGAAGAGACGGATCCAGGGAGACCTTGGAGAACCTTCCAGTACCTAAAGGGGCCTAAAAGAGAGGTGGACTATTTACAAGGGCATGTAGTGATAGGACATGGCGTATTGCCTTAACTGAAAGAGGTATATCTAGGTTACCTATAAGGAAGAAATTCTTTATTATGAAGGTGGTAAAACATGGGAGCAGTTGGCCCAGGGAAGTTCTGGATGCCCCATTCCTGGAAGTGGTCATGGCCAGGTTGGATGGAGCTTTGAGCAACCTGGTCTAGTGGAAGGTGTCCCTGCCCATGGCACGGGGTTGGAATGAAATGATCTTTAAGGTCCCTTTCAACCCAAACCATTCTACGATATCCATATAGCAAAAAGTGTCATCTTCCCTCTCCAGGCTCAGCAGTTTGGTCCTAGAAATAAACTTGGGTCTTCAGTCCAAATGACCTTGAGCACAGTAAGGTTCACTGATAATTGCATGCACAGCATAAAGGCAGAGCTGAGAGACTGTTTTAAAACAGCCATTATGTTGTATAAATCAGCCATTATGTTAGTCCACTGCGGTGCCTGGCCACAGGCACTGCATTGTGCTCTGTTCCATGCAACTAGCCTGCAGGTAAAATGCTTACAGATGAATGGGAGATACCATCCTCATTATCAATTTGATCATGAGTGGCATTTGTTATCCCCCTGATCTCCCTACAGTGGATATTTTGACCTACGTGGCCTGGAAGATCAGTGGCTTTCCCAAACACCGTGTTATCGGTAGTGGCTGCAATCTGGACTCTGCCCGTTTCCGCCACCTCATGGGAGAAAGGCTGGGCATCCACCCTCTGAGCTGCCACGGATGGATTGTTGGAGAGCACGGAGATTCCAGTGGTAAGGGTGTTAAGGAAATTGGGCTGGCTGTTACACAGAACTCCCTGATCTTTGTTTGCCAGATACACCTTGAAAAGCTACAGCAAAACATTGGTCCAAAACCTTTGCACTACAGCACCTTAAAGATGCAAGTCCTGATTTTGGTCTTTTGCTGCACAGAGTAACCCTAGATGATCTATATTTGACCTGAGTGAGTGTGCTTGGAAAGGTCATTACTGTAACCTGAGGTGGTTAAACATTTCTAGGCTAAATTGTTCCCGTAACTCCCAAATAAAACCCAAACTGAAGCAGCAAGAGGATAAAGTTCTCTGCAAGGGCCTCTCAAAGATCTGCACCAGACCTACTGGCAGTCACTCAGCTGCCATTACCAACATCTCTTAATTACTGTACATACGAATTGAAGTGCAGAGGCAAGTCCGGAGGACAGGAGAAAGCACAACTTTCTCCAAATTATTTAACTTGTACTTTTCCAAGCAACACCAGAGGAGTACTGTCTGCTTCCTGACACCCACCAGAATGCACTTGGAATCAATTCTTATTTTGAGAAAACTTCGCAAAATACAGAGTCACTGTCATTGTAGTTCATGTTGCCCAGGTATTTCACATTAACAAAGGTGCATTGAAACTTTGTGACACCATTTATAAATGCTGATGTGCTCCTAGGTTCTCAGCCTGCAATTTAGATTGATTGGCCTTAGAGGTCATACTATACTTAAAGTCATAGCTAAATCCTAAGTGATGTGTAGCAGATTAATCCAGCTAGATCTTATGTTAACTGTTAATTTGACAAGGACTAAGTGTTGTGAGATAATTAATCTATGTGCAACTCTCAGTACCTGTCTGGAGTGGAGTGAATGTTGCTGGCGTCTCCCTGAAGGCTCTTCATCCAGACTTGGGAACTGATGGAGACAAGGAACACTGGAAAGAGGTCCATAAGCAGGTCGTGGACAGGTAAATACTGGTTTGGCTTTTTTATAAATTTCAACACCAGAACAAATTATCTCTGAACTGCAGTACCCAGATCTAGAATACCTCAGTAGCCCCAAATGTCAGGATGCAAACATAATAGAACATGAAATAATATTTCAAGGAGTAATGTAGATTTGGCAGTTAAGTTTTCATGATTAGTAAACTTTAAATTAGGGAAGAGCTTAAACTTCTAGGTTTCCACTATAATTGTGGGGACTAGTGTAAAATGCAAATAGAATTATTCACTGCTGAGTTCATTTTGGTCCTGCCAGCAAATCAGTCAAGCTTCTGATGCCTCCAAATTGTTCAGGACACCTCCAAAAGCCTTTCTTACAAACTTGAAGCATTTTGGTTGATGGCACTTGTTCTTTAATGAGTGTCTGTGCCTCTGCAGTGCCTATGAGGTGATCAAACTGAAGGGGTACACGTCCTGGGCTATTGGCCTTTCTGTGGGAGACCTAGCTGAAAGTATTATGAAGAATTTGAGAAGAGTGCACCCCATCTCTACAATTGTTAAGGTGAGCAGCCCCTTTTTGCTAGTTTCTGTCTTACTGAGAATTAAATATCTCTGGAATTCTGAAAAACAGTGATCACTTTCTAGTTTAATTCCAACTAAATTTAGTTTCCTGATAGGATATTCTATGAAATATACAGACATACATAAATTCCAGCCTAACAATCCTTATGTACTTTTCAGGGCTTGCACGGAATAAAAGAAGATGTCTTCCTAAGTGTTCCTTGTGTACTGGGCAATAATGGCATCACTGATGTAGTAAAGATGATCCTAAAACCTGAGGAAGAGGACAAATTAAGGAAGAGTGCAGACACACTGTGGGCAATCCAGAAGGAACTACAGTTTTAAGCCTGCCCAAGCAGTTTTTGGCTCTTAGCAGTTTAATGGGTTTAGTGGTTTGTCTTACGTTGCACTTTCCAAGTAAGTCAAATCTTTCAATGTATTATCTCAACTAGAACACACAAAACGCTCAAATCTGAACAACGGAGTTTCCTGAAGATAGCATTAGGAAACTAATCTGGGGTTTTCCCTGTTCACAGACACCCATGTTCTTAGCCAGAGCTAGATAACCTAGTCAGTCTTGTTCAGTGAAGTGGTATGACAGAAATCCAGCAATCAAAGCAGCACTGCCTAAAAAACCCTTTGCCTTTTCCTCATCTTGTTTCATGTTGGTTCAAAGGAATAAGGAGTAAGTAATTGCTACACAATGTGAAACCAAAGACTTTTCTTGAAGTTAAAGGATTGTCAAGCCAATTGACCAACCTCTGCCAGCTGAATAGCTTAAATATTTCACTGTTGATAGGTCCAAGTGTATTTTCCTAACACTGCTTTGGAATTTTTGTGGATATTTTTTTCTTCGAGAACCTTATTTTTGTGTACTCTATCAGTCTAGTTGTAAGTTCTGTCTCCTGAGCATGTTTAAAAAATGGTAAGACTTCTATGTGCAACAAGACAGTGACTGTCCAACTGTAGTACCAACTACAACACCAAATAAACCACAAACTGTTACTTCTGTCTCCTTGTTTTTCTTAATAGGGCTTTGTCTCCCACGCGTAGCTCTGTTTCCACCCACCTAAATCAATTCTATTTTTCAAGTCATGCTAGCTCCAACATCACCTGTGTAATAATGTTATGTGTGCAGCTGTGCTGGAGGCTCCAGGCAGTTATTGTAGTTATGGAAGTCTCACCCAGTTTTTTAAAATGAACTCCAGCCTCTTCAGAGCCAACAATAACATGAAAAGCCTTAAGGCAAAGGCTCAGTCTTAAGCCATGCTGGTCATGGTGCTGAGACCAAGAACCTTTTGAGTTTTCAGTTTTCACTGGTCATAATAAGTGTGAATTTTTCCAGTTTGGCACAAACTTCCAAATCTCACAAGTAAAGTGAAAGTATGGTTAAGCTGACACTGCATAAAGCAGGCCCTGTTTCAAAAGAAAGCACATCATACACAGTTCTGTAGAGGAAGAAAATATGCAACAAGTTTTATTCAGCGTTAAGTCCACCAGCACAAAGATTACAGGAGATAGAAAGTGCATTAATAAAAGCTAGTTTTTACCAAAAAGAAAATATATTATTGATTCAAAATATCTTACACTTGAATGATGTAATAACTTACTCTGGGCACCTACTGATTAAGAGAAAGATCAAGAGAACGGCTGCTTCGTAAGGAAATCTAACTTCCCAGGTCAAGTCTGGGAATTTAGTAGAGATCACTGAGTCCAGCAGTCTTCCTTGCTTTCTGCATCAATGCCCTCAGCTGGAACTGCTTGCGAGACAGAAGACGTACATGCTGCAGAAAGAAAAACAACAGCTGCCTATTGGTAAAGTTCTAATAAAATCTTAATAAAACTGCAATACAAATGTTCAAAGCACGGCATGTTCCGTGACCCAAATGGGATGTCAGGTTTTTGGAAACGCTAAATTCACTATTCTATTAAATGGCATTTTCTTGGCTTAAAATGGCTGGCAGATGGCTACCAAATGCAGTCACTACAGTTTATTTTTTGTGATTTTTAATTATTAACTAATCCATTAAATTGTAATAATAAATAATTAATTATTAACTCCACACATATTCTTATCAAAGTAATAATAGGCACTCCAAGGTGAAATCAGAATAATGCACTTCCCATGGGGCAGAGAACAGTTCTTCTAACAGTAGATAAACAGAACTAGCAACGTACACAAGAAGGAAACTATGACTTCGTATCTATAATGCTTTTAAAACTGGTCTTTTAATTCTGAAATTACTTTCTAAAACTTATGCTTGAACGTATAAATAGTCCTGTTCCTACAGGATCCTTTTCTGAGAGGTGATCATGAACACTAGTAAGCTGAACCAAAGAGTCCAAAGTAAACACATTTAAAATGCACATCTTAAAAACATCCCCAGAAACCTACCTTTAAAAAGACATCTAAATCTATCACTCCACGTCTCAATGCTTCCCCAAGGTAGAAGATGGTGTCTTCAATTGCATTTTCCTCTGCATATAAGTTCAGGATCTGCTTGTAAAGTGGTGCTGTAGGAATAATAACTTCATCTATGTCATTATTTTCTGACTGACTTTCCATTTTCTCTAAGGCAGAACTGAGCTCCTCATCCTTCTTTTTGAGAAGTTCAATGTTCTTGTCAACTTCAGCCTAAAAACAATTAGGATGTTTATTTATCTTCTTGTGATACAATAGTCTAGATGAAAGATTTTTAGACATACCAGTTCATTCTGTACTTCTTTGCTTATTTTGATTATGATTTTAACAAAAGAAAGAGCTATCAATCTGTAGATTTCAGATTATTTCCTTTTAAAAATGTAACATCTGCTTTAGATAATGTCAATCCATTACCCATTTAAACTGTAGGGAAGGCATGCCAACACTCCAAGTATTTCCAAGTTGCCACATTAGGAAAAATAATCATTTAAGCTAGCTAAAGATAATAAAAGCAAAGCCAAAGTAATTATTCTCTTTGGAATGTGGTATTCCCAGTTCTGTAGTCCAATTAATAATTTCTAATAATTTTTTTAAACCACATCTGAACACTAAGCTGGTTTCAGAAACTGTTCATTGATCCCAAAATCTTACTCCCGAACAGCAGCGCAAGGAGCAGATGGACTAAGCGGAAGGTGCCTTAATGAAAAACTGCACGAATTTCTGAGCATTCTGTGAGTAGGGAGAGACTTCTGGGAAAGGAGAAGTTATACAAGGAGGCTGACCAAAATCAGTGTTCTCTGCACTAAGACACTGAAATATTCTCCAGTGCTGCTGTTACACATTATTATCAAGAAACTTAGACATAATTATGAAATAATCTCATACCACTAACAACTTTCACAGGAAGGATGGGGAAAAATAATACTGTTCCTCTACTACTGAGCAATGACTTTTGTAAGACACATGCAGGACACTGCATCTCATGGTCACTGCTATTTCTGACTTGTTTCAGTCTGAGCGCATGCACCCAACTGCAAAAGAGAAAATGCACTGGAGGCTTCGTTATTTCTATCATGCTTAATAATTAATTAATTACAAGCTTCTGTTCACTACTATGAACAGGTAAGCAGCAGTGGCTCATCTCAACTTACCACTTCCTGATCAAGGCGAGTTACCATCTCTTCCAGCTTCTGGTGTCCTTTCTTCAGGTCCTCTTCTGTGCGTTTCAAGGCGTTGAGCTCAGCTTGTGCGCGATCCATCTCCTCCTTCATCCGCCATCTCAGCTTGTCACTGACGGCCGAGATGAGAGAAGCACGGATGGTGTCCTCGCTGATGGTGCCATCTCTGCTGGGACCTGCACAACAAGGTTTCACCAGCATAAGATTAATGCTGGGCTGCACTGGCTGCGGTATGAAGCCAGTTGGAACTGCAAGTGGCCAAGTTACTGCATGTACTTCAGAAATGTTAGACTGATGCCTTACATTTTAGCTTTTATATTTTTCAAATTCTATATTCCCAGTGCGTAACTTTGAAGTGCCCTGTAGCCTGTGAGCTGCTGCTCTCTCATGCTAAGATAGACGTAACAAAGCCTCTCCAGGCTGCTCTCCAAGGACACCCAGCCGGTCGTAGGCCCAAAATGTGTAAACCAGCATCTTGAGAAGGGGGGCAAGCTGAGGGGAAATGACATCATTAGCTAAAGTTTAATTGGTGAAATTATGCTGATATGCTAATAGACCAAACCTATAAAAGTGTGAAGAACTCGTGACTCGTTGTTCATCTTGGGTGTAGCCTTTGGCCTGCCCAGGGTGTACCTCTGAAGGCCTTTCAAATAAATATCCACCTTTATTCCCTTACTTCTGTCTAGTCTCTGTTTCTAGGTTGGCCTTTTTAGGAATCAAGACAGTAAAATAAACTGCTCTCCATAATAATTTCCAAAAGCAGCAAAGAGGCCACAGTGAGATAACATAAATTAGGATGGACACAAGTAAATTTAAGAGTACGCATCCATTCATTCACTTCACTATTCCCACTATATCCACACGCCTTTTTTAATTTAAAAATGGGCCGGCCATTTCACCTGAAGTCCATAAATGTTATTAGTCTGAGACCTTTTAAAGAAGAGTAAGAGTTAATGGCTGGATGTATTCAACCACAATTAATTTAACAGCTGGCTTGAGACAGTGAATTTGCCTACTACAGGTATTAGTTTGGGTTTTTTTTGGGTTTTTTTTTAGAATTACTTGGCCTGGTAAGGCAAGTTTTAAACTAGGAAAGACAAAGGGAGCGTTATAGAGACCACCCATGCAGCTCAAGTGAAGATACTTCCAGGAAGGGCATGCATCCCAGGTTCTCATGGGGAACCACCCTGACACCTGCTGGAGGGACAACATAGCCAGGAACACACAGTCCAGAGGTTCCTGGAAAGCACTGACAATAACTTTCTGATACAAATGCAGTCAACAAGGAAAGATGTGCTGCTGGACCTCATATAACCTACCAGGAATGTCTGGTTGGAGATGTGAAGGTTGGGGCAGCCTTGGCTACAGTGACCGTGAGATCACGTATCCCATAAAGTAAAAGCAGGGCAATGAATAAGATTGCAACCATGGAACTCAGGAGAGCTAACTTTGGCCTCTTCAGGGACCTTCTTGGAAGAATTCCATGGGAATTTACCATAGAGGGAAGAGGGGTCCAAGAGAGCCAGTGAATATTCAAGGATAACTTCCTCCAGGCTCAAGAACAGTGCATCCCTACGGGCAAGCAAGCAGAAGGGGCAGGAGACCTGAATATGCTTCTGCAAATCAGACTTTCAAGGATAATTTCAAGAGTCTGTCACTAACACCTGTTTAAATAGAAAGGTAAGTACTTTGTGTCTGTCACAGGAAGTGCAATGTGTCTCCAGACCAGGGCACTCTGAGTGCTCTAGAGAATGTGAAGTGCCTACTGGTGATATTTATCACAAACCACTTCAATTATTCTGTGGGAATAACTGGAGGGTCACAGTTTCCCCAGGCTTGTACCTCACACCTTCCAGATCACTGAAATTTCAACTGGATTGTAACAACCACTGACAAAGCAAGAATTACAGCAGCTTTTGTGCCTAAACTTACAACTCCTATGAATGAAACGTGGAGAGATTTGAAGCTCTATAACTGCAAAGAAAATATGCAAGAAGAGGGTATCTTTTTATCCAGAGACACAGCTATCAAAACCCTGAAGCTGTTACAGCATTATGTACATCACATTTCCCAGTGCCCTAGATTTCAAAAAACAACAAAGTGAAAAAATATTCATAATTGCTAACGTGAATCTTCTATAGCTGAAGAGGGTTTTTTTTGACTTCTGCTAACAAAACAGGACTGCATAAATTTGTGTCTCTTCCCTACATTTTTTACTCCGTTCTTGTCCAAAAAAACCTACACCAAGCTATATGGGTGGAAAAATAAAGCTATGCAAATGAATGACAGGAACTACAGGAAGAAGCACATCGTGCTTACTAATCCACCAAAGCCTTCTAACATACAGAAAACATAAATTTTGATCATTACTAATGTGAGCACTTTACATACATATATATTGCACCAGAATATGTGTACTTTAAAAAAAAAAAAAGAAAATTACAATTGAAAAATAAAGAGATTGAATTATTAAACAACTGGTGCAAAGACAGCCTTAGGAAAATATGAGTGTCCCAATACTTCATCTGATTTACAGCTCTGGCCTAAAATATTCACCCTGTTGCCAGTCAAAAAGATAATTTGCAAAATTCGGTTAACTATTAGAGCCAGCAACAGAAGTTGTCAAATAGCACCATAGACACAAACCCAGGAATCCATCATTCTGCTTCTCATGAAAAGGAGAAAAAAACAGCACTTTCTACATGGAAAAGTAAAACTTGAACCAAGTCAGTCAAACTATCTGGGACAAAGAGTTTATTCACTGTTTAGGACTTCCTGTTTAAGGCAGACAATTGTTCCCAATCAAAAAGGCCTGATTTCCCTTCAAAAAAAAGCATTAGCATGATTTTAGTTACCGTTTACTTTACATAATGAATTATTCCCTAACACAAAGTCAGAATCAGCCAGAACCAATGTCAGTAGAACTTATGTTTAGTTTCTTTTCATATGTTTTACTGACATCCCTCACTCTGGGAGTTTTTATGCAAGGCTCACTTTAACAGTAAAGTAGGACAGAGGAAAAAAAAATAAAATCACAATACACTGAACACAATGAAAGTTCACACAGAAATGCCACCAGATAGGGAAGAGGTCTTTGAACATAAGGAGCATCATTTTAATACAGCTGAATCAATGTATCTTCTTACAGAGCATGAACCCGTACCATCTTCTGTCACTTCCATAATTAGCCCAGCTAGGGGAAGATTTCATGGCACATGGTCATTAAATCCACAGAACTCTGAAACCTTTAACCTTTACTAGGCAGAGTCTGGTTTCAGAAGTGACCTTACAGAATCATCAAACCAGTAACTGCACCAGAAAGGTAATTCATGGCAGATGACTGAACAGAAAGAAAAAGCCTGAAGGACTATTTGAAAAACCAGTGATTGTTAAAAGCTTTAGCTACTTTGCATGAACATTTTCATTCAGTTCCAACTAGGCTCACTATAGGAAACAGACCACCACCACCCACACAAAACTCTGAAGCTGTAGCAACTGATATGCTCCTAAATAAACTATCGCAATAAACCACAAACAAACAAACAAACAAACAAACAAACAAACAATACAGGAAAGAAACTTTTTCAGCTGAAAGGAAAAAACAATACTCTACTGTAAAAAAACACCCAACAAAACAAACACAATAACAAAAACAGCTCACAATATTGTAAATATAGGGGATGATTAAAGATATGTGTTTGCATTTCATCTGGCACAAGAGATAAGCCATGTAAAACAGTTGTAGGAATTTTACACAGCTGCAGCAAATGAGTCAGTGTAATGTTAAATGGTCACTATGAAACCTGGCACTACAACACGGTATCACAAATGATCTAACTCGGGACTGGAAGAGTCTTCTATCTTTGGCAGATATTGCACCTCTATTCATCTTCAGAGGGGATGAAAACGAGGGAAAGAAATCAAACGGAATATATTTTTATTATAAATTAACTCTCTGCTACATAAAGGCAAAACTGGATTTGTTTGAGAAAGACACAGCAGAAAGCCAATGTTCCCTAGAAATGTTACCAGCTCCCTACACGAGAGCCAGCGGAGAGCATTAATTCTCCAGGACACAAGGGCAGCCCCACGACACTGAGCACTGTTTGAGGTACTTATGTGGGACAGCAGCTTCCTTGCACTGTGCATGGCAGACTCACATCACCTCAGAGCGGAGGGGACCACTCAAGCAGCCAAGAATTTCAGAAAAGACTTTTTTAATTCAAAAGGCTGAAAGAACTTGGACACAAAGGACAGGATCAGGCACAAGAAAAATACAACATACAACTTACTGCTGCTTTCAAATTCTGTAGTAACAGAACTCCTCAGATATTTTAGTAAGAGTAAAGTAGAAGCATCTCTCTTCCCTTGCCTTGTCCCCATGTATGTGAAGCAAAATCACAAAATACACACAGTTCTGGAAAGAAAAGACATTCTATGACTCTAACCCAGGCCATTCCATAAACAACTGGGAGTTCACACATTAAATGAAGAACCTGTGGATGCACTTTTAAATTATGGTGCAAGACACTACAATGGATTGCTAATGTGAGCAATGTCACAACACAATATACACCCTCACCATACAACTGTGCCAAAAGGACTATCAACAGCTGGAAAGTTACTGCACCAGCTTCCCACTTAACCAGATGATATTTATCACTGGTTCCCAGTCTTCTACACATATACTAGAAGTGAGGGGCAGGGTGGAAAGCAAGCTCGTGCCCTGTGTCAGCAAAGAGCCACAGAGCAGCAGACTGGGAAAAGACACATGTGAATACCCTAAATCCTGGTGCTGAAGGGAACAAAGGAGGAAGTGACAAGTAGAGATCAATAAGAAGCAACAGGGAAGAGGTTGGAGAAGAAACTCAGTAAAAATGAAGCTCATCCCAAACTGCTACTCCAGAAAGTTACTACTTTTGGAGGAAAGTATAACTAAAGTGAGTCCAGTAGATGCTTAAATGATGACAAAAGTATTTTTCTAAACCATGAACAGAGCAATGCAGACAATCAAAAGTCACCTACAGTTAAAGGGTGAGGAAAAACCCATGTAGTTACACGCAGTGCTCTTCAAAATATTCACAGAGCATACACAATGCATTGCATAAAACCAGGAATTTATCAAATTTCTGACTGAATAAAATATAAGCTGAAGGACATAAAATGTATTTTTTCTTCCTCTGAATAAATTTTAATTAAAGATCAATACTTTGGAAGTTCAGAGTAAGAACAATATAGTCCTTTTTCCATTTTATTTCTTTATATGTGAGTCATACAGAGAAGCTTTACTTCAGAGAAATCCTTTCCAAGGTACTCACCAACAGTGGTGACAGGAGGCTGAGAAGGGTAGTACTGAACACTAGTGGTTGCTGATAATGGAACACCACCAGGGTAAGGATAGTTTGGGTAGCTGCTTTGACAAAGAAAGATATGCTAATGTTATGCAACTATTAGTAAAATATCATCCACCTATATTATCTTTATTGCCACCACACTAAACATTCATTTACATAATAAAATGTTTAAAATGCAGGCTTTTTTCCTGTTCACATTAACATCTTTCACAACTGGTATTTCTGGTATTATTTAAGATACCTTTTCATCTGAAACTCCATCTCATTATTGCCTGGTCAACATTTGGATATCAAATTCTCCTAAATCTCTTAGTCTTGCTGCACAAAATCCCACAAGTATACAAAAGAAAAACTCCCAAACAGCAATCTGAAATTAGTAATTTTTCATATGGGAAGAGTTAAAAAGATGACTGATGAACTGCTTTATGTAAACCTAAAAATCCTGTGCAAAACATGGTTGCAAGGTGAAACAAGCTCCCCCAGAAATTCTCAGTCCTGCTCTGAAGGATGAAGAAGGCAAAAATATTCATTTGTTCACTGAAACAATTATGAGATGACATATGACAGTCTACACCACCTTTCTAAAATACATTTGCTGTCAACTAAAACAAGGACACAAATTAGTCAGTACTAGACTGACAAACACCTGCATGCAGCAGAGTATTAACTATGGTTATAATTAAACAAAGTGGTCCACAAACCCATGCAAAATATAAAATAAGCATATTCTGTCTCTCTTCGGGTAATTACAAATTTAATAGTTCTTAAAACCTTCCTATTAATTCATAAATTACGTATTTTAAAAACAGTTCTTTCATTACTTCTGTACAAACATTAAGAGCACTTTAAATAAACGTATTTAGGAGGAAAAAACACGCTGTAAGAACTTAAAAAAATCCTAACTTTTCTCCTCTTAAAACATAACACTTCCTGTCCTGCCCAATCCTCACAGGTGTGTACATTTTAATTTTTTTTTTTAATCAAAATGCTCCATATTACAGCAATATCTCATATGCTCATAACACAAAATCAGGACATAAGGATATTAATAATAAAAACAATTAATTATGATGTAAAAAATGTAAGTACACACTAGGAGGCAGTAGTCAACATCTCACTATTTAGTGAGACAGATCTGCAAGTCTTCTGGAAATGCTTTACTCCAAACTATTACATAGAAAAAAATCTTGGTTAACATTAATAAAAAGCTTTTAAAGTAACTTTGTGTCCTTCAAATTCCCTTAGAGTGCTCTGAATTAAGTCCACATTTACCCTGGAGTCAAGGTTTGTATTAACCCAGCAATTTTTTGTTCAATTTTTGAGTTGCTAATTAAACCTTGACTTTTAGGGGTACATTTCTTTCTATGTCATATTAATATATCAACCTCACAAAAATATATGAGTGAGAGAAGATAACAGCTGGGAGTTAGGTAATTTCAAAATCTATTTATCACCCATATATATATTTTATTTGAAGCAACACTAAGAAAGCTAAACCTTCGTCCAACTTTCTTCTGGCTACTGACAAGAATTCAGCCCTCACTTTTAACAAACCCCGCTAACATGACATGAATAACTATACAACAAATACAACGTAGGAAAATATGGTTAGACACTCTTCAGTGAAACTCTCTATCAGGTAAATGATGATGGTTTAAAGGAGCTCTTACCTTGGGTTTGGAGTGCTTGATGGTGGATAGGGAGATATTCCACCTGGAATTCCTGGCACATAGGAAGCTAAATAAAACAAGGATTTCGTGTATTTTTACATTTTAGAAGTTAAAACCCTCAATGTAAAGAAGTTCTTCCTCACATATAAAAATAACCTTATTGTTATACTGATTTTTTTTCTTAACCATTACTTTAAACTAATCCCTGCACGGATAAAAATAGGTATTGATTTAAAAATCGATACAACAAGTAGGTGCATTAAGAAAAAAAAAGAAGCTGCAGCTAGGGTACTCGCAAAAAAAAAAGATAGGCGTGGTATTAAAGACGACCCATCTGAAGAGCTGTCTCCATGTTTTATATAACGGCTGAAAAAAGAATTTACCTTTCTAGCCAATGATCTTTACTCACTAAATAACAAGTGCATAATTTGAGGATCTTCAGAGTAGCTGTTTAATGATCCAACCATGTCCTTACCAAGAAATTTCTGCTATTTAGAAGTTACATTGAAACATTTGTTATCAGCACATATAAATGTTTAAGCTTTAATAGACTTAGCAATTTTAAGATTTTTTTCTTGAAAAGCTGACAAAAATTATGTTTTGGACCTACTTATTCCACATTTCTAGCAATCTTAGGAACATTACATCAAGTGACATTTTCGTAAGAGCCGAGCTATTTCCACCCTTCAACGCATTCAAATGATTAAAATTTTTGTCAAAGGACTTCATTTCTTCTTTAACAATGTATCTATAGCTTGAAAAAAATCCAAACTCTAAATGTTAGTAAAATAAGGAAAAGCCTGATTACACCAGTAAAACTAAGTACCTATTAATAACTTCAAAATCCTGAAACATTTTCACTAAAATTACTTCAGCTATGAAGTAATTCCTAGTACTTCAATTCAATTCAAAATAGTAATTCAAAGCACTTTAGCTTTGAGTGACTACAAGAGTAATCAAGTGTGGTTCATTGAAGGCTTGTCCTTAAGGCACAAGTCACAGTCTCTGCTAAAACTACGCTTACACTGACCCCCACTGTTCCTGGAAGATAGGACAATCCAATCATCTGGTGCTCTCACAGGCAGGGTAGCCACGGACAAGCTAAAAAATCCCAAACACCTGCCTTTAGTCAATTATTCCTAATGGTCCCATTCATGTTTGCTACCCATTTTCTCACAGGTTCAGAGCCTAAAACCTTGCTAAAAATGGCTTCTGCTGGAAATGGCAATGAACAGCACTTCAGCTTTTCAAGTGTAACACTGGGATCAAGTAAAAGCCGTATTTCAATAGAAAATGGACAGAGTCCTAAAAATCCTGCAAAAATAAATAACCCCAAATACAGCTACTCTACCATTAAATTAATGTGGAACTCTTATAACATCATTAAACAACCCCCACCTAATCTTCTTCCCCTCCCCTACTGTCCCAGTCTTTAGCTTGAGGAGGTCTATGGTACTGTTTCTTTGGGTTTTTTCCACCCAATACAGAGTCTCCTCCTGGAACAATTGCTAGCATTTTCTGTTTCCCGCTTCCTCTTTTTCTCCTACCTACCTATCCCCAGTCCTTAAAATAAGATGTCTCCAGAACTTTAAATAAAGAGATGATTTTAAAAGTCTTGAGGATTTTTGCAAGAAAATAAGAACGGGTACCAAGTCAGAACACCAAATCAACAGAGAATAATGAATAAAAAAAAATCACAAGGCAGCAATCTGAAAAAAAAAACAAAACCAACAACACACACACAGAAGCGTGGGCCTAGGAAACACAAGCAGTAAGCATGAAATCATATGAAATAAAAAATCAAAGCATATAAAATCAATGGTAACTGGATACTTAAAAGATGGGCTTGTATTATTAGAATGAAAAAAACCTGAGATACAAAGTTATTTGAATAATCTCTTTTTAAGTCTAATCTTCAAATGTTGACAGGACACTGGTTGTTTTGAGGAGCTTGGGGGTGTTTATATTCTGGTTTTGTCTGGGTTTTGCTTTGTTGTAATACAAACTTGATTTTTCCCCTCCAAAACCCAAAATCCCTCACAAATTCTTAGACTCATAGAACCTTTTAGATTGGAAAAGACCTTTAAGATCATTGAGTCCAACAAGGTAGAGCCCAGGTGAGTTCATTAGCCAGCAACACAAAAAGTAAAATGCATTATTTGTGGACAAACTGTGCAGGGCAACAATCCCTTTGAAATATTAATATCATTATTTGCAGAAATCAGTAGTGATGAGCACTTACTGGTTGGTGGGCCTGTTGCCTGGTATGGTGGGTAGCTGGAGGAAGCAGTAGGCCGAGAAAAGACTGGAGGTTCCTCTCCAAACACAACAATCATGACCTGGATCAGCTCCAACAAGTCTGACTGGGGCTGGGAGGGAAAGCAAATCACAGGTTTTTCATTTTGCTAACAGAGAGTTTAACTGACTGTAGCAACAACAGGATACCATTCCATCAGCTCTCAAAAGCATTCCTTTTATCTGTGGGTTTAAATTTTCTTAAAATGCATATCTCTATCTGTATACATTTGTGCATAATTAACTTCCTTTCTGGATTCTCTTACAGATCCCAAACCCAGCCAGCTTGAACTCAAAACCATACAGCACAATACACCAGCAGCCACATTTACACCCAGAATAAACTGGGTAATACACGGTTCCATATCAACTGCAGGACAAAAATGACTGGGTATAAATGTCCAATGATGGATTATAATAATACTTTAAAAAATTAAATCCACCCCCCAACATGAAAAACGTACAGATCCCCAAGTTTTTTAGACATTTCAATTTCATACACCACAGGTTTTGCTCCGATTCAGGATGCCTCAATAGAAAAAAATATTCTAACCCACTAAGGAGTGGCAAAAACTTCTTTTAAATACAGTTAAAACAGGCTTCTCTGTTTATAACTACTTAATATAGGCATTTCATTTTGCCAAAATAAGAACAACCATCACGAATGCAGCACCAGATTAAATATCCCAAATCCAAGTTTACTTAGCTCTATAATCCATTTACTTATTTTTACCAGCCTCTCAAATTGAAAGAATTCTGTATCAGCCGGACCTTAGATGACCCTCTTGCTTGTGCAAGACCTGCATCCTGACCTGGGCAGTCTTTTCCCACTATTACCATACGAGCACAGAACTACCACCTATCCTCAATAAATGTATTCCTGTTAATCCCTTTTTACAGAACTATGCATCTTGTATCATTTTCCTATTCTTGTCAACACACTTTATCTTCTTAACAAGTCCATGTTTTGGCCAAAAGTTCTATGAGGCCTGCACTGCTCAATGTCTCTATTTACCGGTAAAGCAAATATATCCAGGAAAATCTACATAAAGGACTCCAAGTGCTTGTACAAGTCTGTTTAAGTCACAGATATTTTAAAGAAATTTGTAATTTCTCTTCTGTAAATATTCTTATCTCACAAATCGTCACATCAGTGTCCTGCCAGGGGAGAGGACACCTTACGCTTGCACTGCAAGTTGTAACTAAAGATGCAATTACATTAAATAACCAGAACACAGAATGCAACATCCTGAACTTTAAGACATTCAAAAAACACTCCTCCCCAGTTGATTTTATTAAAAAATAGTTCAATATCTCTAATAAAGACTATGTTTTTTATTAAAAATGATACAACTATCTCGAGGAATGCAGAATGAGCAGTTGAGAATTTCAAGTTCCCCATACTTACATATTTCCACTCATGCAGGTAGGGAAGGTATATCTTTCCATTTGCATCAACATGCTTCCCAGTTTTTATTGTCATAGAGCTAGTGGGTTTAACAAAACAAATTGGGGGGTTGAAAGGGTAGGTGTCCAGCAGCCACAAGCAAATTGGGATATTATATGTGTTACCTAGAAAAGATATTTTGAAAGATTTTTAAAGTTATTTCAATTCTTCAACTGTCCTCCTGTATTCATATTCATAAAAAACTCCTAAGCTCAGTGAACTCAAATGTACAAAGTCAGAAGCTGAAGCCAAAATCTACTAACAACATTCAATGAATAGGTAACACTGTGGCCACAAACTCAACATTTTTCACAGCAATTTAACTTTGATTTACAATTATCATTCACCACTAATACACAATCCCATTTGTTTTACAATGCAACATTACAAGAGTCTAATCTGAAGTATTGTTAGCTGCAGCAATAAACAACTTGCAACCCTCATTCAACTGACAAGCTTGAAGAAATGTGCAATACTGATAGAAAAGAGGTGTTACAAAACTGTAAAAGACTGAAGAAGTGATGCTCAGCACTCAAATTTTATCCTGCAGCAAAAATAGAGAACAATTTCTTCAAAACACTTTACGTTGGACAAGTAAAGGATTTCAAGAAAAGAGTGATCGCTAAAGTAGCGAAGTTGATTCAGGACAACGGTGAGTTTTTCATGTAATTTGGGAAAATAATGAGGATAATGAAAATTGTAATAAATGCATACCTCTGTAAGACACAGGAATGGTTCCACTGAGGCTCATCAACTCCCTAGATGAACCATCATTAAAAACTGAAAGGGAACAAACAATATTTTTAAACAAACATATTGGTTACGTTAATCTCTGTACAGGTTATACCCCACCTAGTTATTGGCATAAGTTTTGACAAGTTACACACATATAAATAAAAACTCAGCCTGAAAGGTTCAGCTCTTGCACATTTATGGATTAGCAAATGATTGTCCATAGTCAGGTTAACTCCTTATGAGTAACACACTTCTGAGAAATGAATGACTAATCATTGCCAAACTACCTTCTCTACAAATAAAACTGTTTCCTCATTCACTGACCAAGTAAAGTGTTGGAACCTTGCAAACTGCAAGTAATGCAAATTGCTGCAAAGATAATCTGAATTCAAGCTTGATTTAAAAAAACCCTGTCATCTGAGGTTTATAGTTTCTTATGCTTTCTTTAAAAAAACAGGTGAGCAAGAATACTGAAAATTACTGGGCCACAGGCATTTATTACGGAACCAGTAAAGGTAATTTAACCAAAGAGTAACACACTGAAGAGGAATAAAGAGTGCTTGACTCCCTGCCAAACCATAGTCACAAACTCCACAAGAACTCTGACCTGAATTTACTGAGTTGCTGTATTTAGTTTTCTCATACTTTTAATCCAATACATTATTCTTGCCTGAATAAATCAGCTTCTGTTGAGGAGGCTTTTATCTTTCTAATTCCACCAGAAAGTTTCTAGCCATAATTCAAATGTAGGTTACTGTGCACAATTATTGTGGTGCTGATGTTCTGCAAAGGCAGGTAGAACATGCTGGGATTTCAATGGGGGTATATATTTCATTATTAATATGAACTTGAAAACTATCTCATCAGCAATGTAACCATTTTCTTGCAGCTGATGTCACTGCTACAAATAATGTCGATTATCTGTAAGTGATTCTGTGCTTAGCCTCTCCCAAGCAGCTTAAAGAGCATTAGGGAACACAAATGGCTACAGCTCAAGCATATCTGGAATTGTGATCACCATCCTTATACAAACTTCTGCAGCTATTCCAGCCACAGTCCTTTCACTCCTGGTTTGTTTCTCCAGTCACTGCATGAATTTTTATTTCTGTGACTGGCTTGCAGCTACTCAAGTTAATACTAACTCATCTTTTATCTGGCCATGCCTCTTCTTAATACTTCTCAATCCAGATATACAATTTAAAAAGCAGACGACTTTAAAATTTTGATGATGTATTAGTAATATAAATTAGTTCACAGACGAATCCCACAGGTAACAGTTAAAGAAAGGTGGTCGTAAGAAGGCTGACCTCAGCAGTTATGCTGGCTCATAGTATGCTGTGAAACCCTAGATATCATCTTCATTTAACACACTTAAATTTAAATTAACTTACAGACTTTAAAACAGCTAAGAAACAATGATTATCATCAATAATTTACATTACAAAACCCTCACGCCAATTTTCTATATAAATGACTCTGTTTTCTTCATACTCTTAAGGACTACCACATTTTAAATGAAAGATTTCTTCATTGATTTACAGTTCTTCCTACACAGAATTTTAAAAACGTCTTTATACGGCAGCAAAGCTGAATTTGTAAGATACCAGCAATCTCAGGACACCAACTGACAGCATCAGTGAGTGATTCACTAAAAGTTAAGCTGTGAAAAACGTGACACTTCTTGGCACATTACATAGTTATTTTCTAAAGTAACCTTACCATGTTACTGAGTCTGTGTTTCTAAAGAAGTATTGATGCCAAAGACAAAAAAGAGAAACTCAAGTTATGTTTTCTGGTTTTAATCTTCTTTTTCCCCCCCACAAAAACTCCACAATACGTCTGAAACACGAACAATTCATGAACAAAAATTTTGTCATGCACAGACTAACCATATGAATCCATGACAGGTTTGAGGTCCTTGTACTGAGTGATAACACTGGTTGTCTCCTGTATAGTTAGGTCTCTATACTTATACTGGAAAAATAAAAGAGAAAGAAATTACTTCAGAAGCTAAATTTTTAGTGTAATTTAATTCAATTTTTTATTTTATCCGATAGGCAGCATTTATGGGAGTTCATACCTATATATGGACATTCTTCCCCACTCTTAGTTTGGAATAAGAATTTATTTGTCCCTATTACTTAACGGACCACTGCCTGTATAACTTATTTAACTTTACGTTTATAGGATGTTTTTAGTCTTAACAAGGGTCTATGCATCAAGTGATTTGGGAAAAGCTATTGCATGTTCTTTCATGTTCTGCCATAATCAAATGTATCTAAGAAGTATGTGTGAATCTTAAAAAAAAAAAAAAAAGAAGGCATCTCCAAACAAATACAGTGATGTTTTGAACATTCCTGATAAACAGCTATCTAGGATCTGAACCACACAGATACACTTCATAGCACTTTTCAAAGCAACACCGTATTTATCAATCATTATTAGCATTTACATGTATTTTATCAACTAGAAAGCAGACATACGAAGGCACAATATTACCAGTAATAATACTGGTTTTACCCCTTTCCTTTTATCAGGAGCAAGGAATAACAGTACAGATGACTTGTAAACCACAAATACATTACTACAGAATTCATCAGGCTCAGAACTATAACCCACAGACAGCAAAGAGGCTCCTGGGCAACAGAGAGCTGGTTCACCACAGAGTGCAGCTCTTTAGCCTTGTGGTCATTCCTCCTGATAATTACTATTAAAAAGAAGAGCCAGCAATGTGGTCCCTTGACATTTTATTCATTCTAATATAATTTTTAAAAATTGCAATCTTCAGATGTCTTAAGGAACACAGACAGCAACCTTTCACTGAACCATGGTAGGAAGACAAAGGGCCCAGCACAATGAAATGTCTGATACCCAAAGCACGCAAATGTTAACAACGTCTGAACAAACTAATTCAGACATTATCCAAGAGCAAACTGTGGTGCCACAGCTAAAGGTCACCTTGGCTCTACAAACATGAGTTGTGAAGCTTAGAAATCAACTCTTCTTCCTGTCACCTCTAGAGATTGACAAGGATGCTCCTCCTGGGCATGACAACTCGGATTTGCTGAGCAGAGATGAACCCACCATGCCACTTCCCACAATGCCACCTCAGCCGACAGAAAGCTCCAGCACCTCGGGTGATGCTGTGATTGATCTTCCTCAAATGACCAAGGACAAAACAGCCACATGGTCTGTCTGCAAAACGCTGCTCTGTGGGACAGAAAGCAACCCCTCCAGCAGGGATTCCTGTGCGTGCAGGGAAGCACCAGCACAGAGGTCAATCAGCCCCTGGATGCTGTTTTGGTGGGAGGGCTGCAGAAAAGCATCTCAGCCTCCTTTAGAAAGTGGGTGCAGGATTGGGAATGTGCAGCAGGGGCTTGACAGAGAGACAACTTTTTTAACATTTGAATATATTCCTCCCTCCCTCCCCAACACTTGCCAGAAGCAGAACCAGGCATTGATGGAACACGGAGGATTTTTCATGTACACCAGCCAGAGACTGGCAGCACATACCCACACCACTGCATGTGCCACTGCAGGACAAATGACAGCTGGTCACCAGCTACTTTTAAAAGGTGGGGCCTTTTCATAGGAACAAACCTTATGGTGCAGGATATAGCCTCAAAAAGATTGGCATAATCACTCTTATAAAGAGAACTGGATTCTTCTAACAGAAGCTCCTAAAAAGCACAAGGATCACAGAATGGTTTGGGTTGGAAAAGAGCATAAAGATCATCCCGTTCCAAGCCCAAGGCAGGGAACCTTCCACTAGACCAGGGTGTTCAGAGCCCCATCCAGCCTGGCCTTGAACACTGCCAGGGATGGGGCAGCCACAACTTCTCTGGGCAACCTGTTGCAGTGCCTCACCACCTTCACAGTAAAGAAGTAAGCAGAGTCAGGCTTTAATTCCACTTTTGGCACAAGAATCTCAAGTCAGTTGAGTCAAGGAACTGATAAAACAATGCCTGCCTGCTCAGCAGGCACACTGTGAATCTGATACATGGTGGTTGATCGGGCTGATACTAGGTGGTTATCTGGGGTTCTTTCAAAAATTAGGCACAACGCCTGAACATTAAGCAAGCATTTTAATATCTCTATTAAAACAAAGAAAAATAATATTCTTGCAAACTGTTTTTACACGGAGTGATGATTACTTAGTACAGAGACAGTTGTATGATTCCAGCTACTGCCACAAGCAAAATTAAATGTTAATTTCTGTACTTAGATTGATTTCCAAGAAATGTCAAAATCTCTTTGGAAAATATAAGATCCTAGTGATTTCTACAAAGGTAAGTAAGACTGATTAATTTGAATTCTTAATTTCTAGACTTGTTTTTTCCTCCTCCATTCTCAGATGGCAAATGCATCCCCCTCATTTTATATACCAGGAAACAGATCACAGAAAGATGAATCTTTTCAAGATCTGACAGCAGGTAAATACCTGAAGTTAAATTAAGCACCTAGGTTCCCCCAGACTAAGGTCAAGTTTTTTTTATCTCATACCCTGAACTATTCAATACGGGGAGTATCACTAAACTTCCCTCTCTAGAACAGAAAGTGTAACTATTTTTGAAAAATAAATCTAATGAAACCGCATCTTTATTTTTCATCAGCTACAGAAAGTCGGATGGGAGTGTAAAACGAACAACTGTGGGGAAACAAGGACATTGGACTACCTTAAATTCTATTTCTCCTATGGCACAGCAATAACTAATTTAGCAAAGACAGGTGTATACAAATACATACATGACTTCATTTGCTGACACTGACTAAGCATTCAATATTCATTTTCAAGCTGATAAAAAAATCTGCTTATGACTCCACGCAGGTGAATGTGCCTTTGGTTTTGATCGGATTCTCAACTACTGTATTTCATTTCAAAACGCTGCAAATGTGACTAAATGTTGCCAAAAAAATCCAGAATTCCCCCAAACAAACCCGTAACTCCCCCTAAGTGTCAGCCTTAGGGGTTTTCATTCCAAGCTGCTGGACAAAGCCCAGTTTTCACTTGAAGAGCGGCACGCGTGGCTGCGCATGATTCAGTGGTTAATGATTTGCCTTCCAAGAGATTTTCCCGTTTCCTTACACAGGGGCGATAACAAAACCCACCCCACCCCGGTCAGTGATGCTGAGCTCTCCTTCACCCCCCTGTAACCGGGGAGCACAAGAGCTGTGTGCTCCGGCCCCGCCGGTGCCTGGCACTGTCCCAGCGCAGCCCCGCAGTTTGGCACGACCATTTTAGGCTCGGAGCGCCGTTCCTCCCTTCCCGACCCAGCTGCCCGGAGCCTCCTGGCGCTGGGGCCCGCTGCCGCCGGCCCGGCCCGGCCCGGCCGACCGCGCCCGTACCTTAGCGAGCATCTTCTTGAGCTGGCTCTCGGACACGGCCATGGTGCCGCTGCCGGCGCCGCTGCTCCCGGGGCCGCCCGTGCCGCCTGCCCGGCCCTACATAAACACAGGAAGCGGCCCCGCGCCCGCTTCCGGCGGCGGCGCCGCTTCCGCGCGTCACGGGGCGGGCACCGAGCGCCACCGGCACCGGCACCGGGAGTGAGGAACACCAGGGAGCCTCCGAGAATGGCTGTGCAACGCAGTTTATTGTTAAAAAAGGCCTTTCCGGGAGCTCATCGCCCGTGCTAAAGCAAAGTGCCATTTCCCACCGCGGCCCTTAGGTTATTGTTCGAGGAATACGACACAAACGCAAGATCAGGAGCATTAATCTACGAAACGCACCTGTGAGAGTTGGCAGCATTTTAAGATTAATATTATTACAAAAACACCAAACTAAATAAACGACAGCTTGACTGTTCGCATGAAAATAAATGCTCAACAGATGAGAAACAACACCATGAAAAAAAAGTAAAATCGTTATTTCATATTGTTTTTTCCAAAGTAAGTGAAAAAAACCAAACCCCAAGGTGCAGCTTTAAAAAAATATAGCAGCAAAATTAGTTACCTGCAGCCATCACTAATTTGCCCCATCATTTACCACTACAGTGAAAGAAATTTGGGCATTCCATGAAAAAAAGGTATGAATTACTGAAGGTTTTTTTCTTTCTACTTTTATCCCAGTTCAGAGATCAGTATACACTCAGAACCCCCTGTATGTCTGTCTTTGTGAGATGTAACTGGAAGGCACGAAGGATCAGATCTGTGGCTCTGCCACAGATCCTACTTTTGCTTAGAAAGCTTCAATAATATTTAACCAGTTCCCCCTCAAAGTGTAAGCGTGGAGTGACATTCCTAAGCTGCACACTGCAGGAATGCAGCCCACGTCTCCTGTGCCTGCCATGTGATGCTGAGGTATCATCAGGAGGAGTAGAGTCTTCTACCAGTGCAGTGATTCAAGAGGTTAGAACCTAAAAAACCCCTTGATCTCTAAAACATCTGGTTTTTTACCTAAAAATCCACATCCTGCTTCTTCATCCCATCCTTGGCCTCCAAGGAGCAGGTTACAGGTTCTGTTGCCTTCTCCTGAGGCTGAGGTAAAGCTCCCTGCCCTCAGCTGGCTTTGGATTGAGGTGTGAATGAGCAGATACTCCTGCATTGTTTAACTGCCAGATTTTATCCTTTATTTGAAGCCCAGCCCCTGCTCCTCCCGTTCAGGAAGAGCCCCTCTTCCAGTGCTGCATGGGTGTAGTGAGAACTGCAGATGCTTTAGTGCTCTGAGTATCCTTACAAAATAAAAGCAAGCAAGCAAGTCATGACCAGAGTATTTCAGACATCATTAAGTGTGAACAGAAATCCATATGCAATAGTTCAGGTTTGAAGGATACTGTAAACATCATGTTCCCCTTAGTAAACAGCAAAATAGCAGGAGTCCATTTAGAAAAGAGCATGTCCAGCCATGAAAGATGGAGCTATGGAACTGCATCCCCAGTGCCCTGAGGAGCTGGAGTGTGACTGTTCCCTAAACAAGCCTCAGATGCAGCGTTTAAAAGCCACAAGGAAGGGTTCAAGTGGGCTCTGCACACTGGAGTTTCTGCAGAGAAGGGTAAGCCACTCTCCAGAACTGCTTCCTAAAGACGTGCAAAGAACTAAGAATAACCCAAGAATCAGGCTATAATTGGCAGCCAAAAGCAACAGGCAAGTGCCACCTGAATTTAGGTAAAACATTCTTGCATGTTATCTGCCTCATTTTGGCTACTGAAAGTGCACTTTCCAAGGAAAAAATTACTGTACGGTGCAGTATTAAATTATTTAAACCTAAACTGAGAAAGCACTTTTGGAAAGTAAAGTAACAAAGCTTCCTGTTTTCTATAGAAATCCATCTATATGAAGCAACCTCTTCTGCCTCGCAAATCTCTGACTTCAGTGAGCAGACACAGAGGCTTCCCTTGTGCTTCCCTTACAGTTTCAGCTGCTGCTGAAGGTCATGAATTGAGCCTGCACTACTCTGCAGTTTCTCTTGCACCAGTGGGTCTTCTTCCAGTGTGACCATTTCAATCACTCCACTGGTTCCAAGAATACATGGGAGGCTTAAGAATACTTCACTGTTTATATTGCAACATCCCTGAAACAACACACAAAGAACACTGTCACACACAGAGTTACTTATTTCTGCTGCAACTCCACAAAAGCATACAACTACACAAAATTACTTGATTATAATTAACGAGGCTATTCCAACATCTGGCACGTTTGGATAGGTCAAATTCCATTTATTTTAGATACTGGCCAATGGGTTACTGTACAGAAACTGTAAAATATTACTGTGCACATAAAACTTTGTGAACCGCACCACACTTGGGCAATTTTTCCAATATAGATATATCAGATCTCTATAATGCAAGCAAAGTTTATACTACTAAACACCATTTCTTAGGTAGAACAAGCAGGGACACTTGACAGTACAGTATCATTCGTTCTTTTAGGATGGAAAAAAATAAATAATGCAGCCTAAGAACTGGGGAACATTTTTCACATGTTGATCCCATATAGATTCTGTGAAAGAATTCATCAAACTTATATCCCTATAATTCAAGTTTACACTGTAGATTGTGTTCATTTTTGGGATCTGTCTGGGAAATTTTAAATTCTGTAGTTACTCTTCATTTTAAGAGACTTGTGACTCCTCTGTATCTACATTTAGTTCAGGAATGATTAAAAACCTCACTTGAAACATAATGATTTAATTAGGTATGTGCTTGTACTCAATAAAATAAGCAGCCAGCTCAACTTCGCTGCACAGGGACATGCAAATTATCCTTCTGAAGGCTCTAAATTGAAGTGACAAGAAAACATTTCTACAAGGATTTTCTTGTCGTATGGAATGACCTAATGCTTTAATGAAGCCTCTTAGGAGAAACTTTAAACAAAGTTCAGTCTACAATTTTAAGTTAATTATTGCTTCATAATCTTCTCCTCTGAAGTAAGTACTAAGGAGTAAAAAAGCAGCTGTTTCAACGTGATTAAATAAAATACTGGCAGAAAATGCATTTTATACTTTCAGAAAAGATACAAAGTTCTTTTGGCCCTTAAAAAAATCTACATTCAATACTGAGCACTTGGGAACTAAAACTCCCATTTCATTTGCCAAAACCAGCTATTCCAGGGGTGCTGGGCAGCAACCTTGAATGTACTCTCTCTCTCTGGACTTTTATTTTTAGGAGAATGATCCACTTTTAATATTGGTTCAGATTAAAACAGTAAGTGACTTTTGCTCATTTTTGGACTAGAATGGAGAGCTGTTGTTGGAAGAAAGTAATGGCAGTAGCACTACTTCAGAACACTGAGATGTCTGTGCTGCTGAAGTTAATGGTCATATCCATAATAAATAATTACAGTGCCGACCAAAGGGTATTAATAACACATTTACCTTTGCCAGAGTGGATACAGAATGAACCTTTCTTTTATCTTTCAGAATGCTGTCAGTCAAATCAGCAACTGAGAGCCCCACAGACCAAGATCTCTGACCTTTTCCCTTTAGAACTTCCATAGCTCTATATGTAAAGCAGGAAAAGGAGAAAAACATGATGTTTAGATTTTAATTATTCTTATTTTGGTTTTTACGTAAAACCCAAAAGACAGGCTGAACTGTACCATATCAGGTAAAGTGTACTATAAAAATATGATTCTCTGTTTTGGAAAACAACACAATGGAATAAAGCATTGCTGAGAAGAATTTCCTTACAATACCTTTTATCTACACTATCAACAATTCTCTTTTCTGCCAAGAGATGTAACTGATAATTAAATCAGGTAAATTCATCCAAACTGGTGCTTTGCTTTGAAGCAAATGCTTCCAACACAAGCTCTGAGAAAAGTGGGCCAGAAGGCTTGCCCAGTATTTGTTTTAAATATACAATCAAACAGCTCTGATATTCTGGTGTATATTGTGGTGTCTTCTTACATCACCCCAGGCACAATGTCAGTAAGAATTTCAGAAAAACAGTGGCCATATACACATCCATAAAACTGAATGACAACCTGGCCTACAATTTCCTATAAACTCAATGTATGAACATTTTAGAGCAAGCTTCCCCCACTTCATAAAGAGCTGAAGAACATGTAAACATCAAGTGCCTAAACATGAAGGGAACAAAAAAGGTTATAATAAAGGTGTTACCTGTTAGCCACCTTTTCCCTTGAGTTACAAGCAGCCATTGCTTCTGTTTGATTTGCAACTGCATTACAGTTGGTCCATGATGGTACTAGATAGACAAAAACCAAACAAAAAAAGCATTTGAGGTTGTGGTTTGTCTTGGTTTTTTTCTTCCTATGACAAATGTCAAATACTTTTGCTACCATGCCAGGTCTACAGACTTTGGTACCCCAAAACTGTATTACTTAAAACCATTATTATGAAAATTTACCACTCTTCTTATTACTTTTCTTATTACCTTCATTACTTTTCTCAATTATTCTTTCATTATTCAATTATTTAAGCACTGCCAGGACATTATATGCTCATAGTCATTATAAAACACCACCTTACCTTTGTCTTCCCCTTGTTCACCAATAACCCAGGCATCTTTTGCCAGCACCTCTGCCTTCAAAAGGTTTGTCAGGATGTACTGAAATCTCTCAGAATCAAGGTTGGCACCTACTCCAATTACTCTGCTTTTGGGAAATGAGCTCAGCTTCCACGACACAAATGTCATTACTTCAACTAAATGTGAAAGAAAAAATATGTTGCCAATGAAAGACCACTCAAAATTCCACACAACTGCAAATTATGAATCATCCTCATGAAAAAGTCTGGACTTCTTTACTTTAGAAACGGCATAAGCATGTAAGAACATATTGGTAGTTTATTTCAACCTAAAACACCAAGTCAGGTGGGGAAGAAGTGAAAAAATAAGAACAACAATGGTAAGAGAGTAAGAAGGGCTGTCTTCCAATGCATTACAGGATAGAGGCTCGCACTTACATCGTTCCCTTTGAAGTAGTGATTTTGCTTTGTCTTAGTTCACAGTACCACTGACCCGGGAGATTTAAACCTTCCACCAAAATCTAGCTGCAGTATTTATTATCAACACTATACTTTGTGTATGAGTAGCCTGTGAGTGTGATCATATGGCACATAACACACATGGATCTATCCTTCCTGCACGGGAGAAACGTGCACATAAAACTCACAACCGACAAAACAACAGCCAGTGGATGCTAATGATGTAGACACAGTCAGGCTGAAACTATGCACAGAGACATAGAGAAATACATACCTGTTACACAAAACAAAGTACACTAGTTTCTTTTATCTTGGTAACAGTAAAGAAAAAACCCTCAAAGACAGTGTTCTGCTCAAAGCTGAAAAGGAAAACATCTTTCAGAGTAGCAAGAATTTTTGATTAACTGGGTGTAATTCAGCAGTAACACACTTTTAAAGCAGGGCAAAGAAAAAGCCAGGTGAGGGACAGACCATTATGCAAAGTACCAGCATACCTGGATGAGAAGCAACAAGGAGAACAGCATTCTGACTGTAGTGTGATACTGCTGGAATGATTCCTCTGAACAAATCCACATTGCTTTGTATGACTTCGAGGTAAGTCTGAGCATTACCCAGAGAATTAACTGTAAGCACCACAACTTTGGAATCAGCTGTAGCAGAAACATCTGAAAATAAAAAGAAAACATATTTTGAAATTTACGTCATTCTACTGAGTTTTGGATTCAAAACCAAGAGCTGTTCTAAAGGCTGAACTACAGCATCCAGCTTAATTAGGGATTCTTTGCCTCCTGTCCCCCCATATCCCCCAGTGTGGAATTTGGGGCACTTCCACAGCACCTATAAAACACAGCTCTCCCACAGAGCTACTGTGCTGTTTTATAGTTGCCAAACACAAGAGGCAGGCTACAATTTGTCCAAGGTTACAGAGCAGAGACCAGAAAACATCTAGACAGCTTTGACAGATAAACTTTTCCAAGTTTTCTTGGAAAGAAAGAAAAAAAAATCCATGAAAAGGCTTCTTAACTTTTATTCCAACTGTTAAAGAAGGGGAAGGACTTTTACTCCTTTATCTGAGGCTTCTTCTATAATTCTTGATCTTATACCTCAATCAAGGACATGCAGACAACAATCAAAAGCACTCCAAAAGTCTATTTATTAACTCAAATAAAGGACAAGTTGTATTTATTAGCCCAAAGAAACATACAACCACCCTTGCTGCAGGAATCTGTAAGTCAAAGCTGCCTTGAGCAGGTATCTCTGAATATCTGAGTGCCACACAGGTGATCAGCCTGGACACAGAAACAAAGTGATCTGACTGTTGCACCACTTTTGGAATCAGCTGAAGCCAAAGCAGAGGCCTCATACACTGACAAATTAAAACCATACTAAGCAGGATACAATTAATACCACCTTGCCCCAAACCTAGATATAAACACACTAAAATGGCAGGTGAGAGTGTATAAGCATTTTGTAGTATTGTAACACTACCAACAGCACAGGCAGCAACAACACACAAGCTTCTTATATCACAGCTAAATGTAAACATACAACAGGCAACCACAGAGGCACAAACAGATTTGTGGTACAGTTGCACAACCAGGGCTCAGGAAAAAAGGTGTGCTAGCAGTAAAACCTGCAAGATAAGATCAAAGAGTGTACAACAGGCAAGGGCAGGTGCAGAATAAGCCACAAAAATGTCTAGGGGAACCAGAACAAGTCTCTGTCTCCAAAATAAGATAAATTAAAAGAGAAGCACAAGAAAACCCCTCATTTCATCTTGCAAAGGGTGCAAGGAACATGGACACACAACACATAAGCAAGGAAGAATGTTGCTCAATTCAGTTTCAGCTTTCCCTGTGGAAAAACTTCTGAGCTGCTTGGCCTCAACCTCTGCAACCATCAAAGACTGTAACTAATCATTAATTACAGAGACATGGCATTGACTCTGTTGAATTGTGTGCTCACAGCTGACTGAGGACAAGATTATTAAGAACTCATTGTTTGACTATGCAGTGGTAGAGATTAAGGACTCACTGTTGGCCATGTGCACGTTTAATGAACATAAATCTAGGGAAGCAGCACTTTGAAACACACCTTTATTTGACAGCCTTTTGAACACTGCTTTCACAGCCTTCACTAATTCCTATGCATATATTTTTCTCCCTCTCTTCCCTCTCTCTGCCCATGAATTTCTAGCTTGGCTTCTCTGTATTTCTGCATGAGTCCAATTTCAGCATTAGCCTCCTACCTGCAAGTACAGACTTTTAAAAAGAGACAGCCTATGTGTCTCTGTATCTCCCCAGGTGTCCTGCTCTCATTAAAACGAGCACAAGCACACACAGTATAGCACTCACTCCTGTTCCAGAAACATCTCATACCTTTGCTGATCTCCACATTTGGCACAGCAAAAATCTCCAAATCCATGGTCCCTCCTTTTGCTGCACCTTCAGAAAGATCCAAAAGAACCACCTTGTCTGCAACATCCTGTATGAATAAAAATAATACAGATCAACAATAAACCAAAACAAAACTTGTTCTTGTGGGCGTGAGGAATAAAACCTAAAATTCCTCCCATTTCATATTTACAGTACTGTGTACAAATCAAACAAAATTACTGGTCAAAACTACAGCCAAATCACAAGAAAAAGGATTTAGTTTAGGAAGTCTAACTGGAAAAAAACACATTACAAAACAAACAAAAAGCTCACAAAACTGTCTCTGGGAAGTTAAAAATGTTGATGTTACTGTTGTGTCTAACATACAACTCTGATGAAGTACAGACCATCTACGGACTATCCTTTTCCAGGGAACTGGGAGATCCCAGCTGTAAGAGGCTACCACTCAGGCAAGAGTCCTCTAAGGATTTTCAAAGTAAGTGAATTCAGTATTCAACTTCTATAATTAAAAAAGCTGACTGAGAAACCAGGGCAGAAAACTAACTCCTCTGCGTGTCCATAAGTAAACTGAAGAGACAAATGACCTAAGCAGTGACAGCTGTGAAAACCGATGAGGTATTCCTTAGTGTGAGATATTAAGAACTAGATTGGAATCCTCTCTATTAATCATGTCTGTGGCTATTTTTAATAATTATGTACCTTTGCTGCAACTGCTAGTACACATGCAATGCCAAGATCTTCAGCTCCAACAACAGTAATTTTTTTAAAACATCCTTCATTTTTGCCTCCAATTTTACTCCTTGATTTCATCTCAGTCTCTCCTATAATCAAAAGAAAACCACAAAATTAGGTGCTGGTCCACACTGTATCAATACAAGTATTGCTGCTTCATAAAGGATCATGGTTGTGCCAGAGTTAAATCAGGTTACATGAACTTTTTCAAAACAGCAGTCAAGCCTGACCACAGAAAATTCATCACAACTTGCAAGGTGTGAAACACAAATATTCCTCTCTAGATAGGAATGTTTTTTCATTAAGTAGAAATGACAATAGCAAGAAGCTGGACAGTACTACCTCACAAAGAGCACTCCCTTTGCTGCTGTTACAGGTGTGAATACATCCCATGGGCCTAAAATTCGTAAAATATAAACCATGGAGTCTTCTTTGTGACATCAAGTAATGACAATAAGTAAATATATCTTGTAAGAACATTAGAAACAAGTCCATGAAAACATCCCCACCTTCAGTAATCTTTGCAATATAGGAGAGAAGTTCTGATTGCCTGGCTGCATCAGAAGATGACAGTGAGTACAAAGGGAGCTCTTCCTCAAACTTTGCAATCATTTCCTTGATTAATCCAATGAGAGTTGATTTAGGCTGGAATACAGCAATACAGAAGACAACACAGATGAATAGCTATTTCATACAGTGGTGTCAGCTGTGAACTGCCAGAGCCATACAAAATTTAATCAAATTATAAATACTGACACTTAACATTTACACAAACACCTAAGGGAAAGAAAAACACCACTTCGAGAAGCTACTTTCCAAACAGTAGTATGGATTAAAAGGAATTTAACAAAAAGAAATTCTAAAATTGAAAGTACCAGTGCTACTAATTTTTGAAGTCATCCATGAACGTATGGAAGCCTTTGATATGACTACATCCAGTATTACAAAAGAGACAAATCCTAGCTAAAGAAAAGATAGTTCACTCTTCTTAGATGAGCTCAGCTGTCCAGAGTTCTGGCAATTCAGTCCTCCTCCAGGCAAAATACACTGTGAAGCCAGCAGAAGTTCCCATAGGAATTTCTGTATCAATAATGTAAAATACAGCCCATTCCCTTCAAAACGCTGGCATTCATTGAATCATTTTTACTGGGCTGGCAGTCATATTTAAGTGAGTAATTTAATACAGTGCATAAAATCATTTAGCAACAGCATTGATTTTTGAACCTCTGTGCTGTTTCTGCCAAAAGAGACACACCCAAAAGGTAGACACTTTCATTGAACTTTCCTGAGGGATACTAAACTGGTCTCACTATTCATAGCAACAAAGTATCATGAGGCTTACACTGCTTTGTAAAGAATCAGTCCCTTTTTTTCATTAAAATCACTTCCAACTTCCTTTACAAGCCTCAGACTGCCTGAAAGCTCCATATGATACCATGCAGTATTCCCAAATACTTCCTTCCCCTGTCAGCCACTCCACCTCTTACATGGCTCCAGTTCTGCAGGTAGGGCAAATAAATCCTGCCCCGTGCATCAACGTGTTTCCCCACGGAAATGCCCATGTTTGCAGTCGGCTTCAGGAAGCAAATGGGGGGAGCAAAGGGATGAGAATCCAGGATCCACAGACGAATAGGTATGTTATAGGAGTTACCTGTTCAACACAAAATAAAAGCCATTACTCTTCCCATTCTGCATTGGGAAGAGGCACTAAAGACCAGTTGTGTGTGTAATTTGATTCACACGTAGTAATAACAAAGGCAAAAAGCCTGACAGATCACTTTCCAGATTCACGCTGGAAAGTATTTATACTACTTAGGCTAATTAATAAAACCAGACTTGTCTGGATCAACTTGAAGTGCTACTGATTGTGCCTTTCTTAATATAAAGCTTTGTTGTTGTTTTGCTTCCCAGGGTCCTCTCTCTTGGAAGCCAATGTGTCCCCTTTTCCCAGCAAAGAAAGGTTTCATACATATATTTCATGTTTATTTTAAGATTTAACACCTAGTGCAAAAAGGCATCTATAATGAGCTTTGCATCAGACTTCAAAGGCTTTAGGTTGAAAATAAAAAAACTGCCTACTAGTTATTTTTGGACACTGCCTGTACAAGTGTAGGTCTCAGAGAGTTCACACAAGCTCCATTAGCACCAAAGAGTTTGCCTACATGGTCCCAGATGACACCACTTTTAAAATAGTTAATTACTTATTTAATTAATACTTCCTTATTTCAGCATCTGTGCCCTTGTTTGTGCAGCAGAAGTGGCTTCTGCCAATTCAAACAAAATCCTTTCTAGCCCCTTTTGAAGACACTGCACAGTGAACTGTTCAGAGGCAGCACCCAACACATTTTACATTTAGATTCATAACTGCCAAGAAAGTTACATTTGATTTATCTTACCATATTTCACTGGAACAGTACCACTAAAATTCAAGAGGTCCTTCTGGGATCCATTCTTGAAGGCTGAAGTTAAAAATGCAATTAAAAAAGACATAGTAACTCCTTTCAAACCTGGCATAGCAATCCCGTCTGCAACTACAAATATACAACAGTGTTTTTTCTTTAGAAACCAAATATACTACTTCTGAAAGGACCAAGACTAGAATGTTCCTAAGGTCCCCCCTACCCTTTTAAATATTTCCTTAATGAAATTTTAACAAAAATTGCATTGGTACAACTAAGCACGTCATTATTCTGAAAACCCCTTGTCCTGGGTAATTCTGATGTTGTAGGAATTTCCAGTCACGCTGATGGATTCTGGAAGTCAAACTCTATAAGCTAAAGCCATCAAAATACTTTCAATATAATCATGACATATAGGAAAAATGGTGTAACATCTAAAGAATTTAAAGCACCAATCTTCTATAATTACTGCCAAGTTGAAGTAAGATGAAGCAAATGAGTTGCTGAGGTTTTTATATGTATGCACTCCTGGAGGAGCATTCAGGAACAGTAACGTGGCATGAGAAATTTTACTGCAAGTCAACATAAAGACAGGAACACAACTGAAATTTATTCACATTCTATTACACACAGTCTGCATTTATGGCAAGTAAGAATCCCCACAAATAGTTCAAAGTAACTGTTACCGCTTCTTACTGTAAGTGTTCATGGAGAACGTGAAGTTGGGGTAGGTCTTGCTAACATTCTTCAGCTCTTCTATGGTCAGGTCTCTGAACTTATACTGGGAAGGGGGAGAAAAAAATAAGGAAAAAAGTTTCACTTCAAAGGCTTCTTTCACTACAAGAGGTAGGGAAAAGGACACTATAGAAGGCAGAAACACAACAAGGGGAAGGTAATAATTACTTGTAGTATTATGAATAGTTTTGACGTGAAATAAATTATAAAAAAAACCTGATTGCAAAAAAGCTTTGAACCTATTGAAGGTCTGCTGTTGTTGCATGAGAGTTCTGAAATTCTGAACATCACTCCTTACACACCATTTCTTCCCCTTTAAAGCTGTACGAGCAGGGCTTTAGGAAAATTTAGTCTCTTCTGCACACAATAATTAAAAAGAATGTAAAAATATGAACCTCTTGGAAAAGGAGTTTATTTTCTTACTGACACAGTTAAACTCAGATCCACCTGCACACATTTTAGAAGAGTTTCCTAAGATGTCCCTTTCCACAAACATGTTAAATGTGTAAGTAATTAGCCTCTGGGAATTTTTTTTTTTTTTCCATTTTTAAGCTGTCCTTGAAAGCTGAGAAAATGAATCACTGCTGCTTCCTTCAGACTGTCCCCAGCCAGTCCGATACCTGAACTTCCAAGAGATTTGCATCCTCCCACATCCCAAAGTTATAAAGAGTACTTTCCATTTCCTAGATTAGAGCCTCTGCTTCTCATTTAGGAAACCTGGTGCTGTTTTTTTGGAACCCTCGCCTAAGCAAACAAAACTGCTGCCTGACAGTGGCTTAAAGAGCTGCTCAGTGCCCTGGAATAATTGTCACAAAGTAGCAGCTAAAATCGAATTTCCCTTCAGTCTGTCACCCCAGCAGCAATGCGACAGCTATGAGCATGGCACAGTTATTTTCTGTTTTCTACATGAAAACAGAGCTGCTGGCAAGAAACACCTTTTTTCAGCTTCTCCCCATCACAGGATTCTGCAAAGTCATGCAGAAATAAAAAAGAAAAAAGAAATTAAAATCAAATGTTCCCTAATTATGAATGCCTACACAACTTACACTTACGACATTTTTTGTAAGCGTTGATACATCTGGTTGTGAAACCAAAGTCATCTTTCCCTAGCTGGCCTCCTTCTATTTGTAATACAAAACATTCCTATTTGATAGTTTATCCCCTTCTAAAGTTAGATCACGGGATTTACGAGGTGACTCAGATACAGACCTTCCTCATTTCGCACCCAAAATTATTTGGTATGCCAAAAACTTAAATACGCCCAGCTCACTTTCTCACATGGAAATTAAAACGCTCAGAGGGATGCTACAGCAACGCCTCCGTGCTCCTAAGGCGTGGAGGCGCTAAGGACTGGCACCAAAAAAATAAAAGTGTTATCAATTTCCGATGAGCGAAGAGTAAGGTTTCAGTCGTGAGGCACGGCGTGAAGCACGAGGATAAACCGATGCGTGGTGCAGCTTAAAGCTCGGCTGTAGTAGGACAGGGCGGACACGGGGATGCGACGGGACGGGACGGGAGTCCCTCGGCAGCCAGCACCGGGACACCGCCGCCCTTCCCGGCCCGTCCGGGACCCGCGCTCCCGCCCGCTCCCTCACCGCCCTTCCCCTCCCTCAGCGCCGCCCGCGCGCCCCCTCCCCGCGAGCGCGCGCACCTTGCCCAGCTGCCTCCGGAGCGCCTCCTCCGCCAGCGCCATGGCGGCGCGCACCGCCTTCCCGGCGGCCCCCGCGCGGGGCAACACCGCCCCTCAGGGAGGCGGGCTGCGCTCAGCCAGGGAAACGTGAGAAATCCCGGAGGTTTTCATTATTCTTCCACTGGATCTGCAAGCTTCGATGCGTTACCGTGCCAGGCGAACGCAAAGAGGTCGGGAGTGCGTGCCGTTTCCACCCGCCATGGTGTTGCAAAATGTGGAATGTGTCGAGACTATCTTAAAGAAGATCCTAGCTTCATGTAAGATCGTTGTATCCTTTCAAGCCTAATCAGCAGGAAAGGAGACCTTATCAAAGGAAGAGGCAGATGCCAGTGATTTACTAAAGAACGGATATCGATCTAATATCGATATCCAACTGGAACGGACAAAGACTCTCTAACTCGTTTGGGTTAGAAAGGGTATGTTTATTCCAGCGCCGAGAAGCTGTATGGATCGCTCCAAAAGCACAGCTCCGAGATTACAAAGCAATCCAAAGCCTATTTATCCATGAAAGTTCTAAATATTCAAAATACAAATACCATGGACACCTCCCATTCCTGCTCCGTATGGAAATTAGCCACAAAGTCATTAAGCATGCGTAGTTCTCTCTAGGAAATGGGTCGGTGGTCTCATAATTATGAGGGGGGTCCTTCTTTGGATGAAGTAACTTGTGGAGAGTTTGTCAGACGAATGGCTGCGCAGTAAAGGGCATGATACTGTGAGACTGCTAAGCATGTGAAAAAGGGTACGTGACTGAAGAAGAGTATAGCGTCCTTGTGATAAAGTTTGAGCAAGGAACAAGATATTGAGAGAACAAAGAAGCACAGAGAAGAACAAGGACATAGAATTGATGATCATAAAGGCTTAATTGCAAACAAGGCTTAACTGCAAACTGTATGGCATTGTGTAGTCTTTTGCCGCTTCAGCAGGGGAAAACCAAAAAGAGTAACAAATATAGAGGCAAGAATGTAGAAAAAAGAGAATTGCTAACAGCAGGAATGTGTTCCAAGGTGAAAAAGTCTGATTAGCTACTAACCAATGCTGAGCTTAGTTTTGCACTATGTATGAGCTTAATTATCGAGTCTATATAAGGTAACCGAATGTATCAATAAACGAGACTTGCTGAACATGATAGCTTGTGGCTAGTCTCCCGCGACTCTCTTTGCAACATATNGATTCTTGTTACTGCCCAGCTGTACAACATCAGATAACCAGTAATCGGTTCCCAGGCCTGAGGAGTTTATTCCAGCTTCAGTTTCTTTGCTTAATCATCAATCCCATTGTTTAGATTCTGCTGTGTTTGGTTCCTATTCTAACTACTCTTTTAGCTAAATTCTTAATGTTTCAATGTTTAAGAAAAACTCAATCTAAACACTTAATAGAGACTTATTTTAAATGTTGCAAAGAGACTCAATGTCTCACCAGCATCCAGTCAAGGGCATCCGTGAACGAACAAGCTTAAAGGAGGCAGTAAATCAAGATGTTGTTGATAGAATCACAGAATATGCTGAGTTGGAAGGGACCCACCAGGATCACAGAGTCCAACTCCTGGCCCTGCACAGGACACCCCAAAAATCACACCATGTGCTTGACAGCATTGTCCAAACGCTTCTTGAGCTCTGTCAGGCTTGGTGCTGTGACCACTGCCCTGGGGAGCCTGTTCCAGTGCCCAGCCACCCCGTGTGAAGAACATTTTCCTGATACCCAACCTAAACCTTCCCTGACAACTTCAGGCCATTTCCTCAAGTCCTGTCACTCGTCACCACAGAAAAAGGTCAGTGTCTTTCCCTCTTCTTCCCCTCAACAAGGAAGTTGTAACTGCAATGAGATCTCAGTCTCCTCCAGGCTGAACAAGCCAAGTGACCTCATCCACTTCTATGGCTTTCCCTCCAGACCCTTCACCATCCTTGTCACCATACATAGATACTATTAGGGATGCAGGGATTTCTTCCCTCTGTGTTGACAGTATCAAAACTGATTTGCAGCTCTATGGAGTTACAAGTACATAAATATAAACCTGACCTGAATTTATTTCCCTACATTAATCTCTTTTAAGCCTCCCTACCACACAGCAGAGACCAGAAAACTGCCTTTGGAAAGTGGGCCATGCAAGTCTGATGGCCAATTCAGTGGAAAACACAGTAGGCTCAGCAAGGCAAATGGTGACAAATGCCAGTCATTATTAGTTATCCCCATAACTAACCGTAAAACTGACAGGACAGAACAGACCAAGCATGATAGTAGCACGTTTTTACGAGGAGTAAGATCTTGAGAGAGCTCATACAATTTTTTTCTCCCTCACTGGTACAATGCCTGAAGCAGACACTAACTAAGGGCACGGGTTGTTGATACAGCCATTGCCAAAAATAATTAGGTTTAGAACAACCTTCATCAGGCTTCTCCATCATACATATTATTTACTGATGCTGAGTCTGCTTCTGTGCTGAAATTGTTGTGTGTGATGTAATGAAGGATGTTGCAGCTTCAATGTTCAGTTTGGAAAGTAGCAAAAGATCAGTCCTTCAGGAACTTCATCAGTCCTTCAAAAACATAATTTGCCCAGCAAGCATAGTACCTCTTTGGTTCAACTGTTACAGAATGATCAGAATGAACATTTATCTAAACCTTTTAAGTGATCATTTGAAAATAATTTTGTTTCACAAAGCTTCTAGCACAGACTAATGTTTGAGAATAAAACATTCCTTTTAAATTTTTAATCTCAAGCATCTAATTTTCTAATTTCTCATTATTTCATGGTAAAAACAACTGGGAAAGTCTGATAGATAATTACAGTTATTAGTAAGTTTGATGTTTGGAAACGTTTTTAAATTCTCTGTGTTCATACATAACTAAAACAATCAGAGCAGCCAGGACAGTGACCACATCCCCACGGCAGTGACACACTGCTGCTGGTGGTAGTGTTTCTACTTAAGGCTTAGAGGTCACCCTTGACTAAGCTTGCACCCAAACTACAGATTCAAATTTCTTAGTACTCACTGTTCAAATTTATTTAAATTCCAAGCAGGGTCTGTGCCCTCTGACTCAAAATCTTCTCTAAACATCATTTGCAATGAATAACTCTGTATTACATCAACAGATTCTAATGCCAACTAATCTCTAGATAATGAAATATCTTGCTAGCAGGCTAACACACAGCCTTGCTACCTGACATATCCTCTAATAGTTCCTGTGCTCCCATCACTGGCAACACTCTTCCAAACGAAGCCATAGAATTATATTAATAAATATTCTTACCGAACTAGCTATAGAAATTCTCCCAAACTAGGATATCTCAAGAAATACATTATTACAACTCCTCACCGCATAGAAGCTCACCCTATGTATTAAAAACCAGCATTTTGCCAGCAGGACAGAACTTCTTCTTAACCAGGATGTTTTCTTTGAGACTTGGTAGGAAAGTTAAGATGGTTAATGAAACAGAAAATAGACTGCTGTTTCTCAGGTGCTAAGGGTGAGGGCAAAGCAAAATGACAGTTTTGGGGTGACATGAATCTTGTCTTACAGCCTATAGCTTTGGAATTCTATTCAGCTCTACACAGGAGGAAATGACATAATTTCTACAGCCTTAAACTTTACTAGTCTCATTATTCTGCTTGCCTGTGAACATCCTGTATCTACAGGGATGCTAGCATAGAGCAAAGCCAAGGGAAACGATTCTCAACAACAGGAAACTACAATCCAGGAAGCATTTTAAAGGATTTTCTCCAGTGGAGAAAATAATGCAATGCTATGAGTTGTCTAAATAAAGAGTAATGGAATGGAAATTACAAGTTCAACTTGTAAATATTAAATGCTATGGGAAAAATTTGCACTTCTAAAATACACTCAAGTGATCATCCCAGATACCAAAGACTGGGAAATAAATGCAGACCAACCACAACACAAGTAGCAAAAGCAAGCTTCCTAACAAAACCCAAGCCACCTTCAGCTCTGGAAATATCATGACTAAAAGCATTGTTTATCTCAGTGTTCCCCTTGTTCTGAACAACCAGCAAGTCACCCATGTGTGTGATCTACACTGGGACGATTTTATATGTCATAACAATCACTTTAAAATCACCAACCAAGCAACCAAGGCTGGATTTAAGCCAGCAGCTATAAGGCACATCAGCCCTCACTGCCAACTGTAAAGACAGTGAAGAGACTTTCCACAAAATAGTTCAATTTTCTTGCCAGTTTCAGCATCTCATACTGCTTGTAAACAGGGCTCCCCATAGCCCTAGGCCACATCATGTACTACCATTGCCACATTCCCTTTGTACACAGCTGGCAAACAGAAGCCTGGCTCATAAAGGGTTTGCTGGGTCACTCCTTTTGGCTGGGGAAGAGGGTGGTAACAGCAGCACATCCCTCTGCCTGAACTCTGAACATTCACCTTGCATGCCCAGGTGCCTGTCTACACATCATTTACAGTCACATTTGACACCACTGTAGAGGCCTCAGAAACCCTTCCTGCACATTCTGTAGAAATCAATAACCCGGTAAAGTGGATTCAGTCACACCAGTGCCCCTTCTGTCCAAAAAGAACCATGATCAGTGTTGTTCATCAACTGCAGAGCAGCAGCTCAATCCACAGGTGCTCTGCTCTACCATACACAATATTTCTTTCTTTGGTCAAATCTTGACATACTGGACATATCAAAGGACCACAAGGCATTCATACAACACAAGAGCTGGAAGAAGGTGGCAGGGAGAATTATTATTGTGCTAGGGAGCTGAGGACAGACCCACATGTATCCTTAGTTGCATCATTCAAGGAAGCTACTTACCTCTCCTGAAGAAATCCACAAGAGAGGTTTAATACACTGAGAAGGGCATGTAAGGCACGCAAACAGCCTTTTGTACTCAGTGTGTGCACACGTATTTGCTCAGTTATTGCCATGCACTACAAAACCTGGAACTCTACACTCAAGTGTTTTTCAAATCAGAATCAAGCCAACTCCTTCGATCAAAATCTGCTACTGAAGCTGTTGATTGTTTTTAAATTGACTGCCATACACTTTCAGACACACAGTACAAGAGATGGCACCAGACACTTGCCTGTTCTCAAGCAAGGAATATTGAGAAACTGGGCACAAATTGCATCCAGGATACAAAAAAATTCATGAATTGGCCAGTGGAAGGAGAAGGATGTAGGCAAAACCCAAGACTCCCATGAACCAAACAGAGGAAACCTCAAAGCAAATTAAGCACCAGGTGGTGTGGAAAAACAAAACTATCAGTTGTGGACAGAAAAGTCAAGACTCAAATGGTGACATGTGATTACTTCAAGAATGTCCTCTGTCCTTAATTTCATTCCACAGAGTATGGTAAGCGTGGTACATCAAAGGCTGTTTAGATTCCCTGGCTCATGGAAAAAGAAATGTTTCCATATGCATCTTCAGGGGTAAGAAGAGGCGATCTATGGGATAAATAAATTGCAGTTGTCTTGTGGAACTGAAATGTAATTTCAAATAAACTATAATTAAAAGCTGTCTCCAAACAAGCGAAAGCTGTAATCACTTTTTTCCCCAATCTGAATAAAATAATTTTACTTCCAGAAGTAGCTTTACTGGCTGGGTTAAGATGACTCAATGTAGAACCACCCTCCACCTGAACAGAACATCTTTGCTTTGAAAAGATGGCTGAGATTGACTGATCACAGCTATTAAGATACATTAAAAATCTCAAGGGAATTCCATACAAGGTAGTTCCAAAGAAGGTAAGATTTCATGCCTTCAAAACAAGGTACTCATAGGACACATTAAAGGCAGATTTGCAATATTTTAAAATAATATTTTTTTAAGCACAAGAGTGTGCAAGCATTGCTGTTCCTTATAAAGGCAGGTGGGCTCAGTGATGTGTATCCATTCATCCATTTGGAAGTGGGTCACAGCACCAGCTGATTAAAACAGTCGTTTACTTCCACCATGACAGCAGAAAAGCCTTCCAGAAGAGACAGCCATCAAGGCAGTTCAGACTCCTTACATGGGAACAAGGGAGCCCAAGAAGGATGCTCCTTATGAAGCTGCAGGATAAACACACTTCAAATGCAAAAGATTAAAGGCAATGGGCACACTTGGGTATATTATCTTTCTAAATACATGTTCCTCCAAATACACACTGTGTCACAGCCTAAACTGCAGGAGACACCAGGAACTTTCAGATCTTTTCTGAAGGCTTAAGTGACTCCATTAAATATTTTGTACCTTATTGCTGGCTGTATGAGAACCTTTCTTGGAGAACATTCAGACTGACACTGCTGTATGTAGGAGCTCAGAGGAAACAGCAGAAAGTAATTCTGATCAATCTTCCATAAAGTAAACCAATGAGAAATAGCAGTAAAATGTTTAATGCCTGTAATTTATTGTATACATACTCTGCAAAACTTATGTGCATTTGGTGTGTGCTAAAGTATACACTTCCTTGACAGCACCAGAGAGCAGTTAAGCTATGTAGGAGGTTTTAACCTGATTTATCACATTGTGTAAAAAGACACTGTGCACACATATCCCCAAAGAAAAAAAAAATCATTGGCTAAAACTAGAAGCACCCTTATTTACACACTAACACTTTAATATTGCATCACGCCCACTCACCAAAATAAATAAAAGTACATTCATCACAATTTAAACACCAGTCTCTCCATATATTTATTTTCTTTCTGACATGTTTTGGTCTCCAGAAATATGCTATATCTAGAAATATGCATCAGCTACTAGATTATGTTACAAAATGCAAAAAAAATTAGAAAATTAGTTTTCCTGGACAATATTTTGGGCTTTACACAAAAATAAATCCAGATTTCCATAGAGATCTCATATACTTCTTGAAAGATTTTTATTTTAAAGCACAGCACAGAGTTGCACACTAAGGCTTCCTGTGATATGCAAAACCCTGGCCTCCAAAAGACATCGCTGTAAAGTGAAATACAGCTCAAGTGTAAATACAAGACATTTTCAAAAAGTAGTCATCAATAGAAAGTGCCCTTCATTTGATTTAGCATTAGCAGTAAAGAAGTAGATACCTTAATTGTGCAATCAAAGCCAGACCTGGAAGAGTTTTATGAAAAGTACGTCATTTCACACTCTCAAGTTTAAGGATATAGAATCTGAGATAGCAGAAACCAACCTTTTTATACTCCTACATTCATTATTTTTTGACACAATTTAGTAAAAAAGGCACATTGTCAAACAGTGAATTAAAAATCTAAAGACCAAACCAGAATTTCCTTAAATACAATTAAATCATTAGCTGAACATCCGATCCTGATAAACCAATGTAAGCATTCTTCCAGTTTTTCTTCACTTCAAATTCAGATGCACTTTGGACAAGTACTGAAATACTGTCATTAGACGAATACTATTAATCTGGCAAACAGTAAACAGGTTTTTGGATACAAGGTCAGGAATTAAAAAACGAGTTTAGTTCCTTCCTAGCTGACATACAAATATGCAACAAATATGCAAGCACATTAAAAGCCAAACATTTGTACAAAATAGGAAACCCATCAGCAACCCATGCCAATTATGAGAAAGTACTTCTTGACTGTAAAATTACAAATGTGTCCTTGAATAATTTTTCATATGAAACAGACAAAACTTAAGCAACGATCACTGTGAAGAAAGTTATTTAGTGTCTTAGGGAGGCTAGCAGAGTACATTCCAGTCACCATCTAAATGACAAAGTGCTTTACAGATTAAGATGTTTAACTGATCTTGCATGGTTAAATAATCAGAAAGTGGTGAAATAATCAGGTTTTACTTAACATGTATTTGTCTGAAATGCAGATTTCTTTCCCAACTGAACCAATTTGAAATTAATATACTTCTTTTGCTTCATTAAGCTTTTTTCCCCCCAGTCAGGCATGAAGTTGCTCACAGATGATATAGCTGTCTGGGTTGATGGACCTCAAGTCTTTCTCCAGCTAAAAAGAATTAAAAAGTACAAACCCAGAACTTGATCATGGTCCCAAAGTTCATTGTCCTGAATGGGTAATTCTAGAAACAAGGAAATCTCCAACAGGAAATTTTAGATGGTCCCAATGCAGCAGAGAACACAACACACTTCTAGACAGTGAAGTTACACTATCTTGCATGGTCTCAAGTGCACACACTGAGAAACAGTTTTTGTTAGGTAATAGAGAAAGTTAAAACTACAGAGGAGCAACAATGGTATCTTCACCTGGGCTCCATGTTAGCTAATAGTTTATAGAATCTATGCCAGTAACTTACATCAGTGTTTTGCTGAGGCAGTGAAATGCTACACCATTGACAGAAAACATCTTAAAAAGGCAAATCTGTTTTTTCTTACATTAAGAATCAGATGTTTAAACTTGAGCAGCTTCCAAAACTGTTCCTTACAGGTTGCTATCTGAACTGCTTCCTAGAAGCAGCACTGTTAAAAATAGCCCCAATAGCAAAGGTTCCTTTGTTGTTTTTTCCACAAGGTAAATTTTCCTTTTCTCCCCCCCAACCAACACCCAAAGCCCTTTTTGTACTTTTAAAAGTATTTCTAGCATTAAAACATAATGGCCTGAAGCAGCTGAAGGCAGATGCTACCAATGGAGTCCTGGAGCTGGAGGCAAAGCTGAGTAATGACGCTGGTGAGCTCTGAAGGGCAACTTGGGGAAATCCAAGTAGATGCAACACCAGATTTGAGCTTCAGCTCTCAGTGCAACTCCTGTAGATTTACATGAACCCTGTGCTGATTGTAAACAAATTCAGTTACTGAAACAAACAGTCTTTAAGTGCATAGTTAGAAATAATGTGCAAATATGGGCATTAAGGGACGTAACTGAACTCTCCTGCTATACATATTATTTTAGGTTTTTGGCTTGCTGAAAGCAATCACAAGTATTAACTAGTTAACATAACAAAACTTAATTCTGATGTTCTTTCTGAACAGTAAAACTAATTAGATAAATGACTGCTTCACATTTTAAATAATTTAACACATCGGAAGTTTAATGCAAGAAAAAACACAATTTGTAAAAGCAGGAGAAGCTGTTAAACAAATCTGAAGATTTACAGGGCAGGAAAAGAATTCCCAAGCATATGCTTGAGCCCAAAAGCACAGGTTACATACAAACACTAGAAATTCCTGTTTTCAGGGTGTGTGTTTCTCATACTGAATTAGATTGGCACTGGAATTCCAGACACAGCAAAAGCCAACATAATCTTTTCGCCATATCCATAACTGCACAGTTTGCAAATGACATGCACTTTTCTGTTTAGAAATAAAGAGGTTCAAATTATTTTATGGGTCCTCAAATCAACATATCTGCAGCTCTTTATTGCCTTAAACACCTGTGGGCTGTGGCTGAATTTACACCCAAGCTGCTGCTGTACAGAAGATGACATTTTAACACTTTGAGGCTCATGTTGGGAGACAGGGCAGGATATAGAGCAATCTCTCTGAGTCTCAAGAAATATCAGGGAACAAGAATGCTATTCCTTTCTTTCAAGTGAATGCAAAATTGGTTTACTGGTACATGGCCCACACAGTTCCAAGTCAGTGCATAGCTAGTCAATATTTCTGCTGGCATCTTGAACTGGTTTAATCAATGGAAACATCTATTAATTTTATTCCATTTAATATGCATTAGTGCATTAATTTCTTCATAAAAAACAACCCTGGCAAGTATTAAAAATAAACATCTTATTTAGGTCAAACTAAAGCCTTGCTTTTCAGTACTTTAATCCCTTTAAATATTCTTTTGCCCTCTAACAAGCAAACGGAAACTGAAGTAGAATAAGAGATGTATGGAGGCAGAGGGGAGCAGAAACATGAACAAAGTCAACACCGTAAGTCAGTTAACGTGTCCTCAGCTTCTTTGACTGTCTCTTGCGTTTCAATTCTTCTTCTTCCCGTCTCAGTTCTTCCAAGTCTTCCTGAACACCGAGTCTCAAGCTGCCAAACGAGATGAAATCCTTTACACTGCTACTCAGGACACTTGAGGTTTTACTTCTACACCCCCAAAAAGCAATGCTAAAAGTACTACAGCTGATTTGAAGAATAATTTCATATCAGATCTTCTTTAATTATACAATGATTATACAGCTTTAAGAAATCAAGATGTTTTTATCGTAAGATTAGAATCAAATATTTCAAGGGAAAAAGTATTTAAAACTTCTGTTAAAAAATAAAGATTGTATAAAAATATTTAATAAATTAATACATAAGGTCTTTTTTTCTCCCAAAATGCAGCTACTGAAACACATCCACTGAAAAGGTAAAATCGAATGTAACTCAAGTTTCTTATCTCCACTTCCTTTATGCTGCATGGGTAGTTAAGAGTGACTCAGGAATTCAACTCTGCAAAACCTCACTCTAAGATGTCAACTGAGTTTGGTTAAAGGCAATATCACTTCAAAATTCCAGTTATTTCCCCTAACTCCACTTAACAGGGTATAGCTTTCCATGGGCTGCAGCTATTCCTCAGCAGCCAGGAGGAATAAGGACACTGACTATAACTTCAAAGGTGCAAGTTTCCAATGCTCAAGGCACCTTTCTGAATACCCATATATAAATTTCAGTAGAACAAAAGAATTTGTTAACTCCATGAATTCCAATATTATAATTTTCTATAAAAAACCCTTATAGCTTTCACAAAACTTGTCCCACCACTCATTAAAAAACAAAAATAAAATCAGTTTTTGACACAAGAATTCTGCAGGCCCAAAGGCCAAAACCAGTATGAAAGTATCATCTTCATATTTTAAATCAGTGACTACAAAAGCTTGTCAGCATACTTTTTATACTTCTATAGATACATGGACACACACACGTGTGTGTGTATAGATAAAAACAAATAAAATTTCCAGACCTCAAACTAGCAGAATATTGTAACGTTTGGGACAAATGAAAAGATTTGGAATTTCAACTGAAATTCGTATTTTTAAAAAGATTTTTGGAAATGAATTAGTTTTGGTTTTTATTGGTTCTTAACAAGCAAGGTTTGTGATAGATAAGAACATACATGACTTATTTAGTGTATCCACCACTGGCTGTATGCGTTTCATCTTTATTTAAGCTTTCTTATAAAAAATTGTAAGGCTTATTTACCTCTGCTATAAAAAGCAGATTGGGTATTTGCTAGCTTAGCCCTATGACTTCAGCAACAAACACACTTCCCAATTTGTATCCAAATTTAAATCCATGCGTACCTCCTAGCTTCTTCTTTCTGTTGCTCTCTCCAGCTGCTCTCCATATAACGTAAGGCATAATCACTTTCATCTTTGTACCTGAAAATTAAATAGCAGTTTTTAGCACATAAAAAAAACCAGCTAACGAATTCATATCCCTTCTTAGGAAGAATAATTACTTGTTCTACTGCTTGTTCTGCAGTATCTTAAAATTGTCACTTTTCTTACCTTTTCCGGTCATAGCCAAATATTTCCCGAATATGTTTTGATATTTCTTCTTGAGGTTCCCCTTCATCTTCAATGAAATCATCCATTTCAGAGTCATATTCATCATCATCATCATCTTCGATTTGTCTCTTGTAACTAATAGGTGGTCTTCCAAGACCTAAATGATGGGAGAGAAGAAAATCATTAATAACATGAACATAACATTAATTTAACAGTAGTTCTCCCTGCTGTACCTTAGGCACAGCCATTTTCCAGGCTTCAAGGTGGAAAACTTCTGCCTCAAGTTAACCAGCATTTCTCAAAAACTCAGCAAGAGGAAATACTTCCTCTGAGTTGTACTAGTGGAGATTACATATCAGTATCAGCAATGGCATCCTGAGGAAACCACTTGACAGATATCTGTTCTTTGTTCAGGGTTTTCTAGGCACTTATTCACTACACTCCACACTGCTTGCTCCTGATCAGAAATAAATTTTTAGAACTGCTTGTCACTGATAAGATAAATTTGCAAAAACACTGAAATGTAAAACCTGTGACTGATTCTTCATGTAGCCCGTCAAGCATCTGTTATTTAAGACACAACAAAGTTTTACAGACTAACTATCAAGCAATGCTGGAAGCAAATCTTTCAGTTCTTTTCCTTCTAACAGCATTCATACACCAATATCCATCACAGGCTGCTTAGTTTCCTTTCATGTGATACTTCACACCACCTGTATTTCAAAAACTATGAACATAGGTAAAAATAAGTAAAATAAATAAAAAGTTGCTATATTTAATTTTGTTTCAGTGATTAAACTGTTCTTATCTGAGTTAATTTTTTTTTTCCAATTCTTCTCCCTACAGGGGGACAGGGAGAGTGAGCAGCTGCATGGTACTTTGTTGCCAGTTGGAGTTAAGCCACAACAGTGAAAAAATTCTTTCTTCTATGAATGCATACCTTGTGGATGAAGCATAGGTCTATGGCCTGGAAAAGGTCTCATTCCATTCATCTGTCCATTGCTAGGTCTCGTGACAAGGTTTTTAGAAGAAATGGTTTCTGACACGACAGTACACTTGGGTTTTACAGCTGTGCCTGGGCCGCTGCCTGGTCGCGCAGGTCCTGCGCTTGTGCTGATGCCCGGCCTCCCTGGTCCGGTGCCCAAGCTGCTGCCCGGTCGCTTGGCTCCTGTGCTTGGACTGATTCCTGGCCTTCCTGGTCCTGTTCCCAAGCTGCTGCCTGGTCGCCCTGGTCCTATGTTTGTGCTGCTGCCCGGCCTTCCCGGTCCAGTGGCCAAGCTGCCGCCCGGTCGCTTCAGTCCCACGCCTGAGCTGCTGCCCGGTTGCCCAGGCCCTGTGCTTGAGCTGCCCGTCGGCCTTCCCGGTCCCACACCTGAGCCACCCCCTGGTCGCCCAGGTCCTGTGCTTGAGCTGCTGCCTGGCCTCCCAGGTCCTGTGGCTGAGCTGCTGCCCGGTCGCCCAGGTCCTGAGCTTAAACCACTTCCTGGCCTTCCAGGTCCCACGCCAGAATTGCTGCTTGATCGCCCCGGTCCTACACTTGAACCGCCCCCAGGATGTCCAGGTCCTCCTTTTCCTAAGCTGCTGCCTGATCGCTTCGCATTGGAGTTGATTCCGTGTTGAAGGGCTGCAGGTTTTCCTGGTTTTGCATGGGCAGACTTTTTCAGGCTGGATTCTTTAGCAGATGGCAGCCTCTGAGCCCCATTGGCCATGGGTTTTGAGGGTGGCACGTGAGAGCTTGAGCCAGGCTTTCTAATACCATTGACAGGTAATTTACTATGACTGCTACCAGTAGAGCTTTTTAGGGAACCATTTTGAGAGTTTTTTTCCATTTGATCAAGTCTGGAAGAAGATGATGACCGTGGGTGTTTTTCAGTCAATGCTGGTGCTTTGGATTTCTTATCAATACCACCCATAGAGAGCGACAGACTGCTTTTAGATGTGGAATGTTTATCTACTGAGCTTTTATTAAGTTTTGCATTTACAGATGCTTTCTGAGAAGACAGTTTTTTTGAAGAACTGGATATCCCTGCAGGCTTAATCTCCTTCTCACTTTTCTTATGCATTTCTACTTTTTTGTTTTTGCGTCCCAAAAACTCCCTCTCTCTCAATTCTTCTGCTGTTCTGGGCCTCTCTTCCACTTTTTTCACTGGTTTTATTTCCACTGGTTCATATTGTTTCTTTTCAGCAAGCCTCAAGAGCTCTGCAAAGTTCAGAGGTGCTGGTGCACGTTTGGGAGGTGCCTTTGGTTTCACTGCAGCTTTGGATGGTTTCTCTTCATATTCTTCTTGCTCATGCTCAGATTCTGTCTGACTGTATTCCATTTGCTCAGCTTCATCTTCTGTTGCATACTCAGCCTCTGGGGCGTGAGCAACATTCTCACAAGTCCTCCTCTTTTTAGGCTTCTCTTCAACAGGAATGCCATTATAACCATAAAAATTATCCTTTGTTCGTGAGGCCATGGCTCTTGCCTTTCTGTCATGTTTCAGTTCAATGCGCCTCGCCAAGAGCTGCTCTTTCTTCCTTCTTTCTTCCAGTGCTGCAAGAAAACCAGGAGAAACTTATGCAAAAGCACTCCTTTTTATTTCAATATTTTCCAAACTAACAAACCACTTAGGACAGTAACTTAAAGGTATCTGGCTAACAGCTATCCAAAAGAGTCCAGAAAGTGACCACAGGTCTGCCAACAGGGCAGGCTAACCCACCTGTATCAGCTGCTCCAACAAAGGCAAGCAATTAAGTCAAATGCTGCTATAACAAAACCCATTAAGGCTTTTCGAGGGAAGCAGCTTTCCCAGGTGCCATGAAAATGATGGAGAATCACTGTGTAAGAAGGTACAGAAGTTATGGGATCTCTGGGTAGGGGAGAGAGTTCTGAGACTGAGCAAAAGAATCTTGAGACTGTACAGAATTTAACTATCAAATGTTTAAGGGAAGTTGAGGAAGGAGAGGGAATAAGAGTATTGGGAGATAAGAATTGGAAAACAGTCGAAGTGTGTGTGTAGAGGGATATAGGGGAGACAGAAGCAGCTGAACACAGATAAGCAAGCAGCTGGTCATTACATATGTTTGATAGAGCACAGGGCTCTACCTCCACGGTCTGTCCTACATCCTTACTCTTCTGGCTTAGCTGTTTTCTCCATAAGTAAGCTCTCTATCTTGTGCCTGTGATCTGCTGACAAGAGTCAGGCTGAACTAGCTGGTGAATGAGACATTTAAATGCCAAATACTAGACAGACCAAGGAGTGGGGGCTAAATACCAGAAAGATTCAGAAAAAGTAAAGATTCCTAGAAAACTGATCTGGCTGCTCTTACTTTGGGTGCCTATAAAGGTTCCATGCCTTGTGTTATTCTATTGCCAAGGGCTGTGACCACACAGAGTGTGCCAGCATGCCCCATGTGGAATTTATGCTTAGTCTTGCTTCTGGCTGGACCTGGCAGCAGGGATAAGGAACAGACTCATGACTGGCCCAGAAGAGGGGGAATAACCTGGGCCATTCAGATTTGGTTATCTTTAACAAAACATTAACACCAGAAGCAATGCAGTAATTATTTATTCTATAGATTACGTAAAGGAAATACAACAGAGTCAAAAAATTGTGGCTGAGAGACTCTTTGAAATTCAGACTGTATTGATACACGAGATTAAACCACAACAACAGCAATTCTTCCCATTTTTCACACAGATGAAGCTTTTCACAGTTAAGCTAACAAAAGCTCAGATAGTTTTTTACTCTTCACCTTAACAGCTTCTCAATCTCCAACCACAAAGGCTAATGTAGCTGATTAATGTTTAACTCCTTAGGAAAGCAAGCAAACATCCTCGGTCCTCACTTAGTTCTGGCTTTCCCTCAGCATCAGTTCTGTGCATAAATTCCAGAAACATATGTGCAGCTGTATTTGCAAGAACTTTGAATAAGGTGACAAATACCAAAGAATCCATGAAAATCTCCCATAGGAGATATTTTGTACTTTTACCTTTTTTTCTCTTTTCTTCTTCTTGCCGTCTGAGAAACGCTTGCACTGCTGCAGACTCTACACCCTTGACTTTGGGAACTTTTTTGGGAGGACCAACGGCCAAACTGTACCTTTTCTGCAAAGAACAAAGACATATGTCAGAAGAGTTAAGAAATTAAGAGTTAAGAGTTTAAAACAGAGGAGTTGCACAACAGTCCTGTACTTGACTTAAGCACAGAGATGGTACAGAGTAAACAATGAATTCCCACTGGAGCTCAGGGTTGTGCTGGATACATCTGACTCACAGTTGTACTTTCAGGCTGATTCACGAGCAACCAGCCCCAAGTGCTTGGGAGAAACTTGCAAGCTAGAAAGTGTCTGGTCTAAGGCAGTAGAGGTGTCTTGAAAAATATTTTGAAAGGTGGTTTCAAAACCATCAGAAGAGTAAGACAACCAAAGTCCAGAACAAGGTATCAGTAGTACTAAGATAAGGACATCTATCTTGTCTATACCAGCAGCCAACTACTTCTCCCTATAAATACTGCCATCAGGATGGGCCTGATTTGAGCTCTGCCTGAGCTGCAGCTTAACTGGATGCCAGGTGACCCCCTTGACCAGAGATGCCTCTCAGGGTTAGAAATTCCTTACCTGAAACTAAGAGATCCTTCCTTACCCAAGGCGGAAAGATTCCTTACTCACGACAGATCCTCAGTAGGTGACAGAGGATGTTGCATCAGTATTACGAAACATTACTAATCCATCCACTCCACACAATTACAAACACTGTATGGATCATTCCATTAGACATATACTATCGACCAAGCCTGAGACTAAGAATGGATCCAGCCACTCTTAGGCTCCAAACGGAGTTTAGAAAGCAAGGATTCCACTCAGAACCTTGTGACTCAACTGGACTGTGCTCTTTGCATTGCCAGTTTCCGAGACTCACTCTAAATGAACTCATAAATGAATGAATTTGAATGCAACCTTCTTTTATGTTTCTTCCATTAATTAATTAATTAAATGAACCTTGCATTAAACTTATTGAACCTTGTCAAACCACTGTTAACCTTTGTTAAATTCCACTGAATTGTCAAATCATTATTTTATCTCAATAAAATACATTGCTGCCTGCATTTGAATGAGGTACATTCCACTCATCCACAACAGGGGCACACTCAGCTTTTGGAAGGAATGAACAGAAAACCAGAAGTCAGGTAGGGAAACAAAATGAGTGAAATGCATTAGACTAATAAGGAATGCAATGGCTGCTTTAGTAATGGGATAAAAGTACTTCAGTTTAGCCTTAGTCTTTGACCAAGAGGACCTAAAAGCAAACTACAGCCCAAGCTGCCAGAGTCAATTCAATTCCAGACTGCAGGTTTACAGCTCCATTTTCAGCTTGCTTGTGGACACTCATTTCAGTTTCAGGTTACCCAATTCAGTGAAAACAAATAAATCAACTCAAAAAATTGAATTACTCCAAAAGTTGGAATGGACTTCACCAGCATAATTAATAGGTTGATGTAAAACCAACAATACTGATTTAAGTTCCTGCTGGCAGTGATCTTAAACACAATACTGTTGTACATCAAGGAGTTAGTGATCCGCACACCAGCTGAGCTGAAACAGTGCAGGCCTGTACCCTACTTATCACCTGAGATCAGTATGACCTCAGCACTAACTGTGACAAAATACACAGCCCCCACCTGGCACCTGGCAATTACAGCACTTGCACACGGTATAATTTGCTAGGAGAAGAGAAGGCTCCAGGGAGATCTTGTTGCAGCCTTCCAGTACTGAAAGGGAGCTTATAAGAAAGATGGGGACACTTTTTAGCAGAGCCAGTAGCAACAGGACAGGGGATATTTGGTTTTAAATGAAAAGAGGGTAGATTCTGACTGGAAGTTGTTCGATGGGAGTGGTGAAACACTGGCACAGATTGCCAAGAGAGGCTGTAGACTCCCCATCCCTGGAAACATTCAAGGTCAGGTTGGACAGGGCTCTGGGTGACCTGATCTGTTTAAAGCTGTCCCTGCTCATTGCAGGGGAGTTGGACTAGATCACCTTTAATGGTTCCTATTCCGTGATTCTGTGATTCTATATCTCATTATATCCTGAGGTGAAGCTGCATGTTTTCATATAACATCCTTCTCCTTGGCAGAGGAAGTGATAAATTGAGCTGTTAACTTCCCAGGACACACTGCAAAAGCTCTAAAGACTACAACACTGCTCATCTGTAACACAGACAGGAACTCATGGCCTGAGGTCTGGCCAGTGCTGTTCAGCCTGGGGTTCCAGCAACTGAACAGATCTAAAGTTAGATATGCTACCCCTTTTTTCCTCTTATATCCAATAAACATTACTTAAATCAATGTTAAGTGCCCAAGTGCCTCTTACAGGGTTCTATATCAACCACTTGCACTACTGTGCTACACATGTTCAGACACTGCTTTTCACAAATGTACCAGACTGTGCCTAAAATGGGAAAAAAGAGAAACTTTTTGGAACTTCTTCCCACAAACAAAGAAAAAACAAAGCAAAGAGAAAGAGACAGTTGCAAAGATAAATACTACGGAAGGCAGTTAAATCCAGAGGCAGATGGAAAGCAGAACACATTTAGGAACAAAAGAAACCCAAACCCAAAACTGAGGTTTGAGAGGGTGGGGTTTTTGTTTGTTTTTATTTCAGAAGTAAGCCAATAGATTAAAATCTAAACCAAGATCTCCCACATGAGATATTAAGATTCTCGCCAAATGAAAGAGATGTGAAAAACAGACTCAAATGAAAAAAGTATCACTAAAGAGCCACACAAGTCAGCATTTCTATAAATATCTTCCTATCTTCATAAAGCCTTATGAAACTTAACTAAAATAATTAAAGTATCTGGTAAGGAAACCTACATCCAAATGTTTTAGAAGCAATAATCAGGCAGACTGGCAGCATAACTCCCTATAAATGTCAATATCACCCAATGGAAGCCTTCATTCTCATTTCTGATTCATTGATCAGCAGCACATGAATAGATCCTCGGATTACTTTAATTACTAACATGTAAACCCATAAATTAGCTTGAATACACATGCACTAAGAAGCACGGTTTGGAGGCTCATTCCCAAACTGCATCCAAAACTGGCTGCAAGAAGGGCAGCTACAATACCAGCCACTTGCAGTCTCCTTGAGCAGTTTCTGAAGTGACCAGAGCAGAATTACAAAGGTGCACCATCCACATACATTGCATATTAAAACCTGCCACATCACCTCATCACATTAAAGACCTACTACAGCCAAGCTCATTTACTGAGCTTCACCTCTCTGCAAGGAAGTTCACCACAATCTGAGAACAGATTTTCTTGTTTGCACCAAGTGTTCCAAGACATGACTGCTCAGGAAACCTGAACTGTCTCTCAGCTTTTGCTCAAATGTGGCCCATAGCTCTGTGTCCCAAAGAAATATGGCTTACTCCATTTGAACTGGAACACATAGAGAGGCAAAGCAATCCATACATTATCAGACAAAATCCTGTCAGAAACAGGCTGAAGCAAATTAGTACCTTAGAAATTATTTCAAGTACTTTGTAGTATACTCATCTAGTATAATGATGTCTATGTAGATTACCTTACAAAGTTAAACGTGTCATGTTTTGCCATTGGTAACCTAATTTGGCAAAGCTTCATTTAATTATTCCATTTCAACTGTATCCTCAGTTTTGAAAATTCTGTTTTAAAAACTGTGTAGGGCTCAAGCATCTACAACCTAAATGATTTTGTGCCTAAGGAGCACCTTTGAAAACTGCTAAACAGCAGGGACAAATGTAGATTGATCTATTCTGTTAGGAAACCTTATAAAGAATTAAAGTGATGGGGAAGCAGTTTTCAGGCTTTGTTTTGCTGCACTGCGACCAACAGCCCTATCCAGGAGCAGGTTTGTAAAGCAGCTTGACAGACAAGCTCTTTTCTGACTGCCACTAACATGACAAATCATGCAAAATTTAAGTCTTCCTATGAGCAGCATTTCTTAATATTGATTAACAACTGAAAACACAGCAAAACAATTCATAAATGAATACCCATTTCTGTACTATTGCTGATAAAAAGTTTTGTTGACCTTCATTTAGTAAATAGCATAAAATAACCTGCTGAATTGTAGCCTTTTTAGAAACACTGAACCATACACATGTTCCACAAACACTAATAAAATTTTATATACAGTGCAGATGAATATGCATCAGATTGCAGATAAACCACGCAAAATAAGCCAGCACATGTCACTATACCATCCCAACAGCAGCTGCACTATTCTGGCTTTTAATAACTATTGCTAAGTTGGTTAAATCAACAGAGGAATAGAAATGTTTAGTCTTTAGGAAAGAGCAGGTCAAGCTGTTCCCAGAACACTGCACCATTCAAGTTGTAAACAGTGACTATTTGCTCTGAAGTCACTGACTTCCTTCAAAACACGGCACATGATCCTGACAAAGTTGTAGCTGCTGTGATGTCAGCATTCAAGTACCAAATCTTGGACTGTAAAACACAATTTATAAAATAACTGTAAACTTTTTGGCACTCAAATGAAGCCCTAAGGGGCCTAGACCAAACACCAGCCCCAGACAGAAGCAACAGTAGTAGTATTGCCTTTAACAACAGTCAACATTTACACAGGTGCCAATACAAGATCAATGCAAGTGATCAATTCTTCCAAGCCTGATTCTCAAGCAGAGCACCTGTGCAGCTCAGTTACTGTTAATGGGCTTGCACACGCAATGCAAAGACAATTCCACCTCTGTTACCCACTTGCAGAGGCTCTCACAGGCTGGGGATTCTTTTATTTGCTTGTTTTTCACTACCAAGTTGTGACATCTGTATGACATTACAATGCTTCCCCTGTTCTTCCTTATTTGCCAAGACACATAACATCCAATGGGAAGTCCCTGTTTCCCCCTAAATATTCTTCAGTGTATAACTTTCTGGGAACATCAGGAATGGTTCATCCACCACATACATCCTTGTTTGTGTCACTCCTCTCGCAATGCCAGTTCCTCAACAGGCAGCTTTCCACATTTTAAGTGGCCATTTGTGTTCACTGCCCAGGGGCCTCTGCTGTTCATCCTGAGCTGGTATTTCCAAAACTTCTGCTACAGATTCACCACGGGGTTCCCAGCAGCTGACTCTGCAGTGAGACTGTCTGAGAATACACACAGGATGATTTCTCAACTGCTGCTTTCAATATCTGGTTGTGACAAAGTAAATAGTAACAAGCATGTTTAAATTTGCTTCCCTTCAGGTTCTAACAACCCCTTATCAAGAGAAAGTTAAAATACTCTTATTGGTAAAGCCTATCAGCTCACACCATTCTCCTCTCCCAAAACCAATTCAACAGGTTCATACATTTTATTCCTAAAAAAAGCAAAAATTATTTTCTTCCAATTTTGCAACTGCTGCCACAACACTCGAGCAGAACCATTAGCTGCAAAAAAAAGCAGGGATTTCTTCTACTAAATGTTGCTTCACACAGGAAAAAAAACCTGAACAGATACTTTATGCTTTCCTTTCTGCAGTGGTATTGTGATCCTCATTTTCACCTGCTTTTGCAAAAAAAAAAAAAAAAAAAAGGAGATCAGGAATAGGAAAAGCTGAAAATTCTACTAGTCAGCATTTAAACCTTGACAGTCTGGAACTTCACTATCAGGTCAGTCAAGTTGAGAGTAAAAGCGCTCCTCGCCCCTGCCAACATTTCACATTGTGTATCTTGCAGTTCCTCCCGTGGAGGCTGATGAAATCCAAAGCATTTTAGGCCCTGTTTTGAGGCAAGTTTTGAGCACACAATAAATGCACACACATCAATCGATGGGAGTCTGGTCCTACAGCAGCAATCTGCACTTCACAGCCATTCCCATTATTTCACATGCAGGGCTTCTCTTGCCTGTGGGCAAACGCTCGATAATTTGCAGATTAGAATTCGATGGGCCAGGCTCTGTAACCCAAGGTCCTCTGAACAAACTCTGGGATTCTGTTAGTGTTTCACTTCACACATACTTAACTCCTCGTGGAGACCTCAGCAAGCGCTGACGTGTATGACAAGCTCTTTCAGTTTTGCATCACCTCTTTGTGGTTAAATCGTATCAGATTTCTGTAAATTCTGTACACCAAAGTTTCGCCCTCAGTTAAAAGGAATTGGGAGCAATACGAGATGTTTATATTGTCATTAATAATTTATTAGAAATTAAGGTGAAATAAAAGAATGACTTGGTTCCAACTGTCCTCAGGGTTTGGTTTTTTTTTTAAGCTGCAATAAAATTTCGTATTTTAAAGAATACCTACGATAAAAATATCTGAAAGTGCTTCACAATGTCATGTGAAACACGTGGCATAACAGAGTATACCAATTTCACCAAAAAAGAGTGACATGATGGATTTAAACCTTTCTAAAGTCAACATTAAATCTCGTAACTATTATCATGCCTAGTCAAAGCAAGACCACACTGAAAATCTAATGAACTGCTAATATGAGCACAGGTAACAAGATACAACAGTGAAACCCCTATGGAATATTAGATTATGAGACCTGCGGCTCTACTCAGCAACTGCTATGAAGATGATTAGCAGCACACCATTAATAGCTCAGACAGTAGTTCATATATGTACTGTTTTATTTAGAAACAAAACCTGATGCAACTAACAGGGCACCAAAAGGCTGATTTCAGCAATGTTCCTTTTGAATCTGGATTTCCACAGGGAGATGAACAAGCAGATTCGTTTTTACAGGGACATGATGTAATATCTACTTTATCCAGGCCCCTCTTTTACAATACAAGGCCACATTATTTCTTAGAGTTTTTAGATAGTTTCCACTTTGAACTAAACACTACCTGCATAATGTGTTTGTATATTTATATACATTTTGAATATACACTGCTTGTTCATGTCATTATTTTTCATTACAAAGGGCATGGAGTATTTAGTTTAATGCACTGTAAAGTTTAAAACAAACTTCTCAACGAGAAATACAGGGGATATGGTCATTAATGCAGGCACTAACATTTCTGAAAACCTGGTAATTTTACATACCAGTAAATTATGTAATTAGTCTATATGGTGTTTTTAATAAAAGTATTTAAAATTAATTATATTCTTCGTATATAAACACATTTAATGTACTAGCTTTAACGTAGTGGAGTTATTTAGATGTCCAGCGATTGTAAAATCTCCATGGGCTCTCTTTTAAAGCCCAGCAGCTGCAAATACCCTCAAGCAGTGCCAAGTGCAGCTCTGCTTTTGCTCAGAGACTGGGGCCAACTTTAAAGGCTGCACCACTAATGTGCTAAACCAAACTGTTTCAGCTATGGATTCAACTGCACTCTCACTCCATGAGTTAATCAGGAATTAGCAAATCCTAATGCTGCCTTTTCTAAAAAGAGTAGCTAAACCCTCATCCATTGCACAACAAGTAGGATCCCCTCCCCCCCATCACATCTGCAATGGAGAACGTGGCATCATCATGGCTTGAAACTACTTGTGACAAAAAAGTAGTGGCACACACAGTAAAGCTGCATGGGAAAACTGGGAATGTAAAGAGAAGCTTTAGACATCTAAAATAAGAATTACAATAGCCCAGTGACAACTTAGTGAAACAGCATAAGACTGATAAAATGGGCATTTAAATATCCTAAAGTATTTCTATATTTGTTGTTGCATTATTTATGTTACAAACCGGATTCCCATGTAAAGTCAGAGACGAATTAAATGTACCTAAATATTAAAAAGTATATTTTATAAGATTTTAAACCCACAATGGAATCTGATTAATTTCACATCTACCATATGGTTGGTACATATTATCAACTGGTCATCCTATTAGTGAACATTACCAAAGTTTTACTAATGATACAGAGACACTGACATACTCACTAGGTCTGACACCACCAAAATGAAGACACTGTACAATTGAAAGTATGTTTTTTTCTGGTTTTCCCCCAGTTTTTGCTAAAAATAATTACCTCTCATTTACACTGGGTTTAAGCAAACTAATCATAGAAGCAGACCTCTGGCACTCTGTTGAAGAACAAACAGAGCAAGTGTCTCCCTAGCTGGTAGCTACCAAAGAGAAGATATTTTTTATCCAAATAAGCACGCATGACTTGTAATTTGGGTCCTCCCAGAGGAATGAAACTTAGGATATTAATGTATGAAAAGACCACGTGCCCTTCCTACTGCCAGACTTCATCCAGGCAAGTCAGTGGGTAATTTCACACGGAATCCACACGTTACTGATAGCTTGAACTAAAACATAAACTGCTGAAGTATAGACCTCAGAACAATATTAACAATACAGCAAATGCCTTCCCCCAATCCTCCCCACAGCGCTGTTACACATTATTCCTTCGCGGTGCAGAGACCTCGGACAACGCAGCCCATTCACCCAAAACTTGTCACTTTGTCTCCGACCCGCACTTGAGACGTGGCAGACTTGTGTTTTCACAGCAAACAAAAGGACTTAGTCGACTTTTAGTCACTGCCTTCCCCTGCACCACCGCTCTGCTCCAGGGATCTCGGCACTTCCAGGCCGGGAGGCGCACGCCGCGGCTGCCCGCTCCCCGCCCGGGGGTGCCGGCACCTGTTGACAGAAGGGGCCCCGCTCGCCCCCTCCCCGCACACAGACGCTTCTCCAGCCCCCAGGAGCGAGCAGCCCCGGCCGCCGAGGCGAAAGGCCCGGCCGAGCCCGGCCGCGGGCGCTGCCCGGGCGGGGGCCGAGGCAGAGGCGGGCAGTGCTCCCGTGGCCGCGGGGCCCTCCCCTGGCGCGACCGCCATCGCGCCCC
>VWZT01002651.1:63512-92908 GCA_013397055.1 Pachycephala philippinensis
CGGGGGCGGCCTTATGAGACCACCGGGGCGGCCCCCGCCCTGCCCGGCCCTGCCCGGCCCTGCCCTTCTCACCGCCCCCCGCTCACAGCTGGCGCCGATGCCGGGGATTGTCCCTCCGCCCACCTCGGGTTCGCCCCTGAAACGCCTTGGAGAGAGGCTGTTTGCGAGGGCGCGGAGTGACGGGACAAGGGATGATGGTGGCAAACTGATAGAGAGTAGTGCCACGAAGAAATTCTGTACTGTGAGGGTGGTGAGGCACTGGCACAGGTTGCCCACAGAGAACCTGTGGATGCCTCATCCCTGGAGTGGTCAAGGCCAGGTTGGATGGGGTTATGAGCAACCTGGTCTGGTGAAAGGTGTCCCTGCCCACAGCAGGGGGGTCAGAGCCAGATGATCTTTAAGGTCCCTTCCAACCCAATCCATTCTATGCGTCTATGATTATGACCCCCGACCTTGGCATGGGGATGTCAATAAAACAGCAAAAACTCCTACTTTTTTCCAATAGCAACTCCTCCTTTTTCCTTGACAGTGAGAATTGTGGGGTTTTGAAGGGAAAAAGCCTTTTTGGGGCTATGGCAAGTAGCTCCATGTGCACCCTGACACCTGCCCCCATCCTTCCTGCATTCCCAGCTGCCAGCTCGGACCCTGAGTGGACATCAGCCAGGCAGAAATCCTGTAACAAAGGAGGAATATGGATTAAGTTTCCTCAGCAATCTTTCTTGGCTTATCGAGGCTTCAGAGTTGTTGCTTGGCTTGTAGGAGTGTCACAATTACTTCAGCAGTGCACGCTGCAGGAATACTGCCTGATAAACAGGGCTCCCAGGAGCAATGCTGACCAGCAGAGTGGCCAAACAAAATGCTCTCTCTGTGTGTGTGTATGTTCAAGTATTTTTCTAAGTCTGACAAATCAGAAAATTGTGCAAGAACACCAGCTGACTGAAGACTCTTCCCTTGCATTGGTTACCAGCTAATTTCCTGGATCTATTATCTGAGATCCATCTGACAAAAATTTGTCTGTTCCACACTGCTTCTCGTAGAAACCGGGGCACTGAAAGGAAGTTTTTTCCCTTCATTTAATCCTTCTTTAGCATAAAATCTTTAACACAGCTAGTACTTGACAGCTCTTCACTTTCAGTTCCTCCAGTTCCTTCCTGCCTTTTCCAGTTTCCCTTTCCTTCTCCAGTGCCCTTGCTTTTTTTGTCATATCTGATATTCTCTTCTGGGCATAGTTATAAGTCACATTGCAGCCTGGTGTAAAGATGCCCAGTGAGACCTTAGCTGAGGGAAGTGACAGGACAGTTTATCTGAGCCAGGCACTGCACCAGTTAATTTGCAGGGCCGTTGTAGTTCTTGAACTACAGGAGATCCAAGTTGTCCCTGTAATGCTTGCTTTGGTATCTCTGCTGGCATCACTCTGTGCAGGGTAGACAGTCCTCCTGACCCACCACTGCTTTTTCTTGGGGCAGTCCTGATTTAACCTCTTACCCTGTGAAAACTTAATCCTTCTATCTTTTCCCCTTTTTATTCTCATCTCCATTCACTGACCTTTTACTTCTGACTCAGACCTGATCACCTCTTCTGGTTCCTGCCCTCTTTGTTTTATGACTTTCCTAATTTTAAGACTTCCTAGTTGTCTCTCTTCACAGGCAGTTAGTGGTTCATCAATTTTCTTCTCATTTTTGGCATTGTGTCTCCCTCTGTGCTACTGTCTATAAGGTTGTGATGCCATTTTTTGCAGTCTTATCTGCTACCTCATCACTGCTGTGGTGCTCTCATCAGAATTTCCCTGCTCCAGCTTGAATTTCTGGTATCTCCACTGTGCCCTTCCTTGAGAGGCTTTTAGTATGACTCAGGTTCCTGTATGACAACAGCACTGACAGAGCAGGGATTGTTGCTCTTTGACTTTTGTGCTTGCTCGCTTTGGTCCACGTTAAGGGTTGGCAGGAACACTTGGCTAAAAGCAGTCTTCATTCTGCTGACTGCAATCCTCAAGATGAGTGGAGGAAAAATCTCTCCCTGCATCTACAAGAGGCATTACAAGCAGGCCAGGGAATGGCATTGCAGCTGTCTGTTGCGTGTCACCCTTTGGAAACCCTTAACCATAGCTGTTGCCTTTTCCTGTAAATGACAATGCTGTGACATCATGTCCCTCAGCAGAGGGGATTTACCTCTCTGTGTTTCTCCAGTGGGAGAAATAATGGCACTGTGTAAATGTGTGCTGTGGGCACTTTATGGGGCAGTAGCAAGTGACGTGGAGCTGTGCCGGGATTCCCAGACTGCCCCCGTGGTGTTTAAACCCAGATCCAGCACAAGTTACACGTCAGCACAGTGCCTTGATGTGGCCCAGCCTCTTCTTCTGGCAGACATGCAACAACAAATGGGAACCTCTGTGCAGTGTGTGCCTGCACCTCTGTCCTCCCTGTGTCTTCAATTGCTTCCCAAATTGTGTTCACTCTTCACAACCTCTGCATGCATTTACAATGTGATGAACTGATCCACACTGGGCTTGCCAGGACTCCCAAGTCCAGCTCGTCTGTCAGCAGCAAGAGAAGAAACAACTTTGTGCTTTTAAGCCAAACTAATGTTTCTGTAAAACACAAACCAGGATAGAAAATGTTTCTTTCCCTTTTTGTAACTCTCTGATCTGTCTGATTCTGTGCATGTTTAACATCACCCTAGCTTTGAAAGAATTGTAAAAGTCTGAGAATTTAAACCTACATCTTCCAGAAAACCAATACAATGCCTCTCAAATCTCCCATCTCTCCTCTCAAACCTCTAATTTGTGCTGCTGAAAAAGTTCAGACAGATTTGTTCTTTTTGTGTGTACATTTTTAAGCAAGAACTTGGCTAAGTTTTATTTTTATTAAATGTCTTCACTTTAGGATATTACTTGGGACTAGAACTGTTTAGAAAAGACTTAGACAATATGAGACAATATTCCATCAGAAAGTGTCTGCAAATTTTTAATCAGCTGTGCTCAACAATAGCTTGGCCCCAGCCATGCACACTTCAGGCATGTAACTAATCCTATTAACTTGAAGTGAAGTGTATTAAAGTGTTTAAAGGATTAGAGTCTTAATTACAGGCCATCTGCAGAGGTCAAATATCAAAGGCTGTTCAGAGCCTGAGTTTTAGCATTTTCTGAATGAGTGAATGAGTAATATTTGTGTTTTCCCCTTTTCACACAGCAGCCTTTCTGCAGTAGAGTTAAATGGGTGTTCCAATATGGCCTTTATTAACTGACCTGAATCATCCTGATGTCCAGCAGTCAGGTCTCCAGATCATCAGCTGTTTAGACATTAGCAGGGCTGCCATATCTGCTCTAAAGAAGTTTAGGACCTGCAAAACATGAATTTGAACAAATCAAGTTTGCATAAAGTGGTGCCAGCCTACTTTATGGCTGCTTCCTATTTGAATTATTAATCACTAAGGTTTTTTTGTTATGATATATTAAACAGAAATGGAGAGGAAGAGCCTTGGGATGATATTTAGCTGGTATTGACAATGTATAACTTAGACATCTAATTTAGATGTCTAAATTATGGTCTTTGGCTCCAAACAGGAATATCAGAAAAACAGACATGGAAATTACTTTCTTTCTCCCACACAAAAAGCGGGATCAATTCCATTAGGTAATTTCTGACAGACACTTGTTCAATCTGCATTTGAAACCGAGAAACCAAGGCTGTAATTCCCCATATTATTCTCTCACTCTTTTTTCATCTACACCTTGAGAAAGCTGTTTCTAACATCTAATCCAGATATCTGCTGCCCACTGAGCCTTTCCAGCTGATGAGAAGACTTTATTGTCCTCTTCTTTAGACATACAGTGCACATATTTAGGGCACTCCTACTAGGTCTCCCCTTTCTCTGGGATAAACCACTCCAATTCCTCCAGTGCTTCCTCATAAAACCTCTCATTCTCTGTTCTGTCCCAAGCAGAATACAATACCCCAACTGAAGGTTTTCTAGCCCCAAGCATGACAGAAGAATGGCTTCATTTGCCTGGCAAACTATTCCTTTTTATGTAGCTCCCAGTGCTATTTGCCCTTTTTGTAGTGGCATGGTGCGTTCCTGTTTGGTTTGTGATCCATGCTAACCACCAGGACAGTTTATACAGTGATGCTATCAGACCAGTAATTCCACAGCCTGCATTTGTGATCTTGGTAATTCTGCAAAGTGAAAGCACATCCTTTGAATTACTTCCTTTCCCCCTACTGTAATTTGCCAAGTGTGTTGAGATCCTAGCCCTGGCCTCTGAAACTTCCTGCCCCTCCCAGCCAGTGGGGCTGGCAAGAAAGTTGTCTGTTCTGCCATCCAAATTATTTAATGGAAGTATCAGATTGGTGATACTCCTGCAGAATTCTGCTTGCTGTGTCCAACCAAGTTAACAACATGCTCTTGTTAAATATTCCAGTCCAGTTTACAGCCAGTTCTGTACTCATCCATTTATTTTTTTCTGGACTTGCTCATGAGCTGGATGGCCATGTGAGACAGTGTTAGGAGCCCTTCTAAAACCAAGAGCTGGAAATGAGCCTGCCTGACATAATTTATTTTAGGCAAAGTAATCTCTGTAACACTGTTTTCTTTTCTAGGTACTTAAATGTGTCAGCGGAGGGAGAGGTTTAACTCCAGCACCTCATTGTTTAATGACTCAGCAGGTCACAAAACAGGTACAGCTTCCTAACACAGGAACACAAGCAAGAGAGAACATGAATTCCTTTGCATGTGATTGAAATTTGTTGTCATCTAAAATGTATATATTTCAAATCCAGAACAATCACAAAATATCACTTTTACATTGCTGTGCACTGGGCACAGAAACAAACTGTCAAGAAACAAACTTCCATAGTCATTAAAAGTGATTTCAAGTAGCTGTCATGGATTCTTATAGGACAATTTTCAGCTTCATGCTTTAAACAAAAGCAAAGAAACTTTTTAGTCCAGGGATAAGTGTGAACAAACACGGCTGCACCCCACCAAGCAGTTACCTGTGTCACACTGTGGCTGCCTGTGAGCACTCAGCATTCCCCAAGGACAACCTTTATCATAAGAGTGAAGAAACAGGCCTTGTGGACCACCCCCCACTCAGGACTCTAATGATGAAAGTACTGACATCTTCATGAAAAAATCCCCACATGAACAAAAAGGAGATCTGGCAGAAAGTGAGGATAATGATGCTGAATAACATCAGCTGGTAGAATAGCTGTATTTGCAAAGTATTCTCCCAGTCAGAGAAGAAAGTAGATTAAAAATGAAAAAAAAAAAAAAAAACCACAAAAACAACCCCAAACCAACTAGCTGTTTAGCTTATTGAATATTTAAGTAAACCAAATTATGTTTATCTTTTTGGCCTGTTGCCAAAAATCCCGAAAGACAAGTGTATGGGAAATAGACAAAAATAACCCCTCTGTAATATGTAGACATGTTGTTTAATGAGAATAACCTCCTTTCCAAAGATGCTAAAAAGAAGGCAATGAAAAAAAATCACCATTGCAGTAAATGTGGAAAAAACAGTATTTAAATACTGAACAGCAGTCACATGCCCGGATATTATAGAGTTAATAGGAAAGCAAGCAACACATGTAAGACAGACTGCAGAGCAGTAAGGGCTTTCCTCTGTGACGGGATTAGGCTGATTTTAGATTGCTGGAGGAACATGAGACATCGGGAAGAGCATCCCAGATGAGCAAACGGGGACTGAGAGACTCAGTTCAGAAGCCGTTCCCAGCAGGTCTATCACTCAGTGCTGGCACGCTCTCTGCCCTGGAAACCACCCTGAACCAATCCCCCTGCCTGCATTTCATCCGAGCTCCCAGCTAAGAGACCAACTGGAATGTAATCTCTGAGAAGCGGGTATTAGAGGAGCACGGAAAGCCACAGTCAGCACTGTGAGCAGCTGTGAGCGCCACATGTCCATACACAGATATGCATGTGGCTGCGCAGCTGCTTTGGCAAGGTGTCCCCTCTGTCCCCATCTCACATGGCAGGCAGCATTTCCAGAAGGATGTCGTGCAGTGTCACCGCCGGCTGCTCGTACACACGCCCGCTCACATAGCCGGCAATAGGAGCTGGTTCCTTCGGCTGGGGAGCGAAGGAATAAATCAGAGGTAAGAACTGAGAGCAAGCCTAGAAGTGACGCCGTTGCAGTCGGGAAATGAAGGCTCCGTCCCATGGGAGCCGCTGATGGGCAGGGGCGGGCGGGCTTCTGCCCCTTCTTGGCGCTCGCTGCCTGGGCTGGCTTGGGGACAGCAGGTGGCGGTCGCGTCCTTGGTACAGCGGCAGCTGGAGCCCACAGTGCGCGGGGATGCCGCACAATGGCGTGTTCAAAGCAGCATCTGTGACCCTCTGCTGCTGCCAGCCGTGGTTGTTCACGTTGGCTGCTTCTCAGGCACTTCCGAGCGGCGCTGAAAGGCTCAGCAGAGCCCTCCCCCGCAGCCTTCCAGGAGGAGAGCTTCCCACAGAACGCTGCTGAGAGGTAAGTAAACAACAAAAAGAGCATCCCAAAGGTTTATCTATTTTATTCGAAGCTCCTCATAGTCATACATGCCTGCGAAGCTGAGAAATGTGTGTTTGCCACATGCAGTTGCAGATGGTTGTGGCATCTGAAGCAGATCAAATGGATTGTACATTTTCTCATATTGCTCGGAAGCCAAAATATCTTCTTTTCAAATGCGTAGAGAATTATTTGGATTTATTTCCCAACTGAGAGTCTGATTTGAAGGTCTATTTCATTGTTGGGGAAGGGCTACGTCATTTCTGAAAGTTAGGTTCCTAAATGTTTTTACGGATCTCTACTATATCACACATGTAAATAAAAATAATATGCAAAGCTGCCAAATGAAAGCAACCTAAAATGAGCTGTTTCTTGAAACTGTGCTCCTCTACCTATCACACCTCTTCACCTCATCCTCTCTGTGCCTTGAAGAAACTCATGCCCTGATCACCAAATACCACCCACCCATCCAAGACGGACCCTGCACCTCCCTAGCAGATCAGTGTTATCCTGAGTGTTTTGTTTGCTTATGTTTGGCTAATGTAGCAAAGTTCAGTGCAAAACCAGATAGAAGGGAAAGTTTATTTTATTTTAATCTGATTTCACACATACTTTCTCTCACTGTTTTCGCTCCTTCTTTCTTGTGTATGAGGATGGAGATGGTTGCGGCCGTGCAGCCTCCGTGGTGCAAGTCAGGAGCCAAGGGAGTTCCAGCTAGCATAGGCAGTGCCTTCAGCGACTGGGTCCAGCTCCTGAACATGGCACACAGACCTGGATACTGCTAACAGGGTCCATCAACAGTCCCAAACCAGACGAAGTGAATGAATCAGGTCCAGGGGGCACTCAGGAGTAGCAGGAGAGCAAGGGCACCAGAGGCAAGGCTTGACACAAAGCTGCAGCGTAGGTCCTTTGTCCACCCAGGAGGTGGGGCTGAGGACAAAGCTGCAGCCTAAGTCCGGGGTTCACCTGGGAGTCGTGGCTGGACACATGCTAGCTCCAGTATGGATGTGGGAGTCAGGACTGGAAATAAACTGCCTCCAACATAGGTCTACAATCCACCCAGGAGGCAGCCCTTGGTTTTCCAGCCCCTGGTACCTTCAGAAGCTCCACATGCCATTCCTTTGGCCATTCATGGCTTTCCTGATGATTTCACACTTTTACGCCGCCATTCACACCCCATTCATAGCAAGCTTAATGTTTCAATGCCAAATCCCTGTGGCTGTGGTGCCGCGCCAGAGGAGGACTCTTTACCTGCTCAGGTTGTAAACAATTCAATGCAAACTGCTTCAGTCGTCATCGGGAAGGTCATCAAAAGCTGGTGCAGACTGAAAGCAGCAGTGTAAGAAGCTACCTGTGTGAGGCAGATTGTAGCAAACAGGCTGCTGCCTCCTCCGTGAGCTCTGTGTTTTGAGCGTAGCCCCCATATCGAGCACTTCACAGCAGCGTAATCTCACACACAATTTTCTCAGCAAGGTTCTCTGCAGGCCTGAGCTTTATTTACCATACAGTTAGCATAGTCAAAGATCGGGAGCGTTATATTTAAACCAGTAAAATAGATTCCTGATTATCATCTCCTGGTAAGTCTGGCTTTGTGCACTGTGCTGAGTCTCAGTGCAGGGATTGTGGACTTAGAAATAAAGACCGTAAAGTCATTTGGAGCAAAATAGGTTCAGTTAAGCAAATGTAAGGGTATTTTCTTTCCAATACACTCTCAGCAAATCATTTGGCTTCATGTATTTAAGCTTTTGTGCAATTTCTTGTTAGCTAAACTTATTTAACCTCTATTCGGCAGATATATCTCAGATTTCCTAGAAGGAGGTTGTAATTTGTGGAGCATATTGTACTAATTTGGTATAACTTTGAGAAATAAAAAACATGTGGCATTGTAATGAATGATATTATAATTTCTGACTTTCCTTCAAAAAACCTATCTTATTAACAGTACTACATTGAAACAGACCACCATTTTATCCCTGGCACAAAAATTTAAGGGAAAAGCAATCCATTTTGTCAGAGCCTACCTTGGTAAATCTAATTCCATTCCAATAAATGAACAGTGCAAAGAGGATTGGAACTTACCAGAAACACTGAACGAAAGGTCAGATTTGCAGCAAGCATAAATCAACATTCTTGCATGGCTTAAGCGGATTTATGCCCATATATACTAGTTAAGAATCTGGCTCTTTAACGACTGGATGAATTACAAATAGAGCATCAAGCAGGAGTTTCAGTCTTAACACCTATTTCCTTGACTTGTTAGCTTAAATCAGATTCTAAATATTCTGAAGACTTTTTGTTCACCGAAGCTGAGGAGCAAGCTAGTGTGGAATTTGGTTAAATTCCCTCTCTTGAAAGCCATCTTTTCAAGCAAGGTCTGTGCAGTGCTTCTAAACAGCTTGAGCAGAATGAATTGTTGTCAGCTTTTCCAATCCATACATTTCCGATTTTGAAATGTAGCCTTTAGGGCAACTTAAATAACACAAAACCAGTTGATTGATTGTCCAAGGTTGTGACGACTTGGTGATGCTCAGCAGGAGATGATTTGGTGTTGCAGACTCACTCCCCTTTGAAGCACTCTGCTTCAGATAGTGCTCTGTGAATGTTTAAAGAGCTACAGCACACGGGAATCGAGCAGAGGAGGAGTACAGGGAGGAGCAAGCCCATGCTAGGATTTGTGCAGAATTACAGGAGACTGAAAAACCGTCTCAGAGGGTTTTACATTCGACATGGCTGTGTCAAGCTTTTCTTGGAGCAGGCATCCTACAAGCATTTGTGGATGGCCTAAGCCAGCAGAGCTGCTGGGAGAAGAAACCTCTGCTCCGCCTGTATCTCTGGCTTATTTGTGCTGGCATCAGGATTTGTAGAATTGCACAATAAAGCTGACCGGGAACCATCCAGCTGGAAACAAACCTAACAACAAGTTCGTTCCCCTGAGGCCACGGCTTTCAGCAGTGCAGCCAGACTTGTTCATTGAACTCTGCTCTCCCAGTGAGCTGGAGAAGGAGGTTAAGGTCACTGCTTTGCAGAAGGACGCCTACCTGCCATTTTCCCTGTCAGATGGGCTCAAGTGCAGCTGGGACAATGCATTCCAGGCCTGGAACACTGCCTTGGCCTGCAGTAGGGCATGAGGGAGGAGGGAGAGGGACATGCAGGAGAGAAACCTGGGCCATTGGGAATGTCTCTGCTGATCGAAGATAGAGGCGATCATAAATAAAGCACTTCACCTTTAGGATTTTTGCCAGGCCCTGGCGAAGTCAGATTTGGTTTGCGAAACCCAAAAACTGCTCACAGATTTTTTCCCCGGGGTATCAACAGATGAATAATGAATGCTTTTATGCTGTGCCATTCTCTCAATTTCCGTTGTTGTTACTAAAGTTGTCTGACTTAGACAGGTTTTGTTCTGTCACCTTGGTGTCTGTAGCCAGATCCTCTAGGAAAGTCAAGCTCTTGGATATCATCCACTGTGACAGGAAGTGAAAAATCACAGTGTTTACTGCATATTGCTAAAAGTGAAGAAAACCTCTGAAAAGAAACACCATTATTGATCAAAAAGGTCCTTTTGAACTCGCAGAAGTGCTCAAAAGTATTTTTACTGAAGCATTTGTGAGAACATGCATATTTAGGAGCAGAATAGCCTAGTTGCAGGATTGTGCTATTTTATCTCAGAAACTTCAAGGCAGGTCTGTGGCTGGAAGGGAAACTGTGTGGAGAAGCAGCAGCCACTGCAACTAGCTGTGTTGATAAGCAAGCAGGAACTCTCTCATGGCATCCCTTGTCTGCCTGATCTTTTAGATGAATCAAATAGCAGAGGCCACTTCCACTCCCAGATATAAAATCTCTCTTTCCCACAACCATAGGAGTTTTAGTCTTTGTGTCTGTCTTAGCTAAATGCTCTTACTAATTCTGTTTCACTTGTATAAATTCCCTGGCAGTTTTCAGTTCAGTTAGTTAAATAAACCATAATTTCCTGCCTCAAATGTCAACTATTGTGGCCCAGGGTTCCCTAAGGGTCTCGCTGCCTTTAGATCAGCTGCTTCACAATCTGAGCACATTCACCTCCTTCTTTAAAGCATTTTCTCTGCTTGTTTTTAACATGAGGACTTCCCCACACAGGAAATCCAAGTTTTAAAAGTAAAGATAATAGAGAAGTCGTTCTCTTCAGCATCAAAGGGATTACAGGAAGCAGTGAATTGTAGATTCAGCGAGAACCAGTTCATGTCACTCAAAGGAGACATCCTTTGGGATGATGGGGGGGGTTCAAATGGCTGAGGGACATTCCAAAGTTATGAGTCAAGATTTGTACTCTCTCTTGGAAGTTGGAAGCCTCCACCATGTTACATCATCTATTTTGGCCTGTATTCCCAGGCTGCCTCTCAATACGGGTTTCTGGACTTCTGCTTTTTGGTAAACAACCCCAAAACCTTCTGAAGATCTTTGGATTTTCCTCTACAGGTGAGGAGGTCAGGGCTCCTTTGTCAGCCAAACTGCTGATGCAACAACGTGGTGCAAATAGCTGCAGATTTTGAAGCTGCAGTCACAATTTTAACTCTTTCCTGAGAAATAGCACGCCAGAGGTGGGGAATGCACACCCTTCTTCCTGGTAAGTAACAGCCGAGGTAACAGTCTCTCCTATTCATTGCAAATACTACTCAGCACTCACTTAAATAGATAAATGCAGCTTTCTACCGAAGTGCTCCTGAAGGTGCTGCAGTGTTTGAGCAGTGGGGTGAAGGAACTGATCCCTTTGGGTTAAGTGCTAGAGAAATGCAGTGTCTGACACAGACTTTTCGCTCTTAAAGCAGCTCCCAGTGTGGTTGGTAGCACACGGCTCAGCCGGGCTGCAGGTGCCCTCTCCCCGCCTCCCTTTGGATCCACACAACCTGAGCCTGGGAGCAAAGGCCACAGAGCTGCGGGCGTGTTTTGAAATACGATACTGGCAGCAGCATTAATCCAAACACTGATGGCGGTTCTTACCTAATGCACCAGTGACCCTGCACGCCAGAAGCAACAATGTCTCTCTCTTAAACAGGGGAACGAGTGACTCTTGGACATTTTTCCAAATGCTCAGGTACATGAAGATTCCAGGCAAAGGCTGTCCTACGGAGGGACCTGTGGAGTGCTTGGGGACCTGGCTATAAAGCTGGGCAGCTCCCCATCTGCCTGTGTGGTAGGATAAGAAAGTCATGCCCCCAGAGAAATCACCAGGCCTGGGTGTTGCCAGAATGGCCCCTGCCTGCTCCTCACCCCCGGGTTCCTTTCTTGAATGGGTTCAGTGATGAGGGTAGTGCAGACACTAAATTGTGATGGCTTGTTACACAGTCAACATGTTCAGAATTAAAGGTCAAATCCCAAGGTCCTTAGCAAGGCAAAGCTCTTGGCCAGGTGTGTGTTTCACAACCCAGGCCACACCGCATAACCAGTTTGCAGTGGGATACCTCCCCAATTTCTGCAGTTACCTGAACAATACCTGACTGGAATCCTGTCATTGTAGAGGGTCCTGTCAGGTGCAAAAAGATGACCTTACTGACGCCTGCTCGGTATAAACTCTAGTCCCAAAGTTTTCCCAAAGCCCACACAAAAGAGCAAGCCACTGGATCTTCTAATTTATGCTTTTTGAATCTAAACCAATGAGAGTTCCCGATGTGCAGAGCAGAGGGTCCTCACAGGGCTGGGGAGCTCTCTGGGCCTGGCCATGCCTTCTCCTGCACTGCTCAGTGGAAGGGAGCTGTTGCTCTTTCTTTGCTGGTTTCTAGAAGAATTCAATTTTCTCTACCTCACCCTAGTTGACTTCAATTTTATGTCATCCGCTGGCAGTTGTGAGCTGCTGTGATATTAAAGAAAACACACTCCAGTAAGAGCATCATCTTTCTTTCCAAGCTTGAGTGATAAAGAAGGTATGCTGCTTCTTGAATCTTCCATGTCAAAAAACCCTCACCAAAATCCACTTAGAAGCCCTATCACTTTTGCTTGTAGAGAAAAAGATTTGAGGTCTTACATTGCTGTATAAGTGAACATTATCAAATAAAAACTTGGTACTAGTTCTACTGGCATTGGAATTCAAGTCTGTATTGTGTGGGAGACTCGGCTTGAGAAATACCTGTAAGTACTTAGGGAAAATATTTATTGTTATTTGGAATAAAAGGAAAATTTTACCACCTGGCTTTGTGACAGAGAAATTTGTTTCTGGAACCAGAACTGCGGTATGGACTTGCTATTGTCATCTCATTCATCTTTTTACCTGAAATTTGGGGGAGAAAATCACTTACAACCAAGCTGGGCCATGTTCAAGCATTTGCTGATAAAGCCTGGGGAAAATTCACAACTCTGACATTTAATGAGCACAACCGATGGCTCTAAGAAGTTTGACTGGCTGCCAAATTGATATGTCTGTGTATCCCATCAGTGGCTGTTATATCTCATTTGGGTTTGGGTTTTTTTTTTTTTCCTCTGATCTCTGTCAAATTGATTTTTAGCCAGTTTGTTTGGCAATTGTGCTGAAGCACTGCAAAGTGGACACAAGATTGGAACAATGCTAAGCAACCAGATATAAAAAGACTGGAGCAATACGAAAGCATATTTGTTTTTCACTGTTTAAACATGATTTAGCAGCTGGGAAACCATCTTGCAGGATATACTGCAGTTCCATTAAACTAATCCAGAGCACAAACACATCACATAATGTCGTCTTACAAACACAGCTCCTGCAAATACCCCTGCATGCAGGAAGTGATACAGCAGGAACAGATTAGGTGACAGTCACTGGAGACACACAGATGGGAATGAAGGACTGTCTAGGAGGACTGGGACATCATGAGACATAGATCAGTTCTAGATAGGGCTACATTTCTCCATGTGTAAGGGATCTCCATTCACCTGTCAGGAGCTCTGAGATCCTGTGGTATCAGCAGAGCACTGGCAGACCCAGGTCAGAGCTGGATGAAGAGAAAGATGAGAAAAGTGCCAGCAAAGAGGTGCTGAAGACAGGACTTCAGCTGATCACCTGGAATATTGCATAAATGCCAAATTCGTGCCATAAGCACAAAATTAGAGGTCCTAAATACAAAATTAGGACCTTAAATACAGACAGCTAAAAACCCTAAAGCCCTGCTGTGGTGGATCATGACAGATACTGCATTGTTCACAACTGGAGCTGCAGAGCATGGCCCTTCTCTGCCATACTGTCAGGCTGTCAGACAGCATCACCCTGTTGGCCTCCCCTACTGTAGCCAAAAACTTCTGCCTCCCCGCAGTGATGAGGAAGATGGGGACTGTCAGAGGGCAAGGAAACACAGGCTACCTTCTGCACCACTGTTGATTTTACTGATGAAGCTTCTTGGACAAGTAACTTCAGCTCAACATCACTTGAAAAAATTCAGAGGAAGCCATTAATGGCAGAGGTCTCTGCTGCATCCCCTCCCTACTGCCTGGCATCCTTCCAGCCTGTAAATCAACAGTAAATGTTGCCTTTCCTTGCCAAATCCAAAGCCTTTATGCTTTTCATACGAAAGCTTCTCCTTTTCCTGGTCTGAGAAAGAGAGCATGCCAAGCAGAACAGTATAAATTGCATCACTAGGTGGGATAATGTCTGCCAGACCTGCCAGTCAGGACACTGCTCCTAAGTACAGCATTAGAAAGTGGCTCCTGGAGCAGCAGCTCATTCATCGACCTTGCTTTGGCCTCTCCTGCATCTGCTTTGACACATGTCCAAGATCAAACACCTCCACTGCCACTATTTTAGCCCTTCCCTTACTCCTTTAGCCTTATCCCCACCTCTTGAAGCTGTCCTGTCCCTCTTGGCCCAACACCCTTGCTCAGTAACTGCTCTCCTGCCTCTTCCAGGCCACCTCTTCAGCTCAGTTATCCAGAGGAGAGCAAGGAGGGAGTCAGGAAAACACTGTCCCTGCCACAGCCAGTCCAACTGGAAAGGTCCCTGGCTGCTCCCTGCCCTGCCCCCAGGGCAGTGCCCTCTGCTCAGGGTTTGCAGACCCCACCTGGAGCTCCCCTGACCCAGCAGGGTGGGACAAACCCTGTACAAAACAGCCCTGGCTTCAAGGGCTTAGGTGAGGTTACTTCCACCATCACTGAGTTAATAGATCTTCTCCAGTGCTGTTTTATACCTGATGGTCAGAAAGGTTAAGGGATAAAAATGGCTATTTCCCCACTCTTGGAAAGGCGAGAATTTTTACTTTGCTTTGTAGGATTTATTTCTAGGCTTGTGACTTTGCAAGAAAAAAAAAAAATCAATCAAAATCGCATCATTCTGATTCCCATCACATCCTTTTTGTTCTTTTCCCTCTTGACTTTAGAGGCTGCTATTTTAATAACTGTTTGCAGTTGAAATCAATGCCATGCAACACTGAAAAGGCTGAAATCCTAGTTTTCCTGAGGGAAAATATTTCCCCACACATCCCTATGGGAGAGATCAGAGTTCAGCCATGTGTCCCTTCGGCTCGGGATGATTCTTAGAGATGCTTCATCTTGTCTCCTTCCCCATGTTGCTCTGGACATGGTAATTCACAACCACAGCCTTCCATGCCTCCAAATACAGGAATGTGACAAAGTACAGGGGCTTCAAAGAGCTGAGGTACAGGGGAATGTGGTGGTTAAAGGCTGCTGTGTGTTTTACGTTTCTGTGGTCTATTTTTAGCAGCTGTGGTTGCTGTGTATCGCAACCCTAAGCCACCTCTGAACTTACAGTCACAAATATGAAACTGAGAAACAAATTAATTGGATCCACAGACTGGCCAGAAAGGAATCCTCTCTCAATATTTATGGACCAAACAAACATAAACAACTGTAAAAATGTCTTTTTGTTCTCTGTGGCTAAACACAGGCCTCGTCTGCTGCTGATCCTTTGGCTGTACAGTAAAATGTCCCAGCATCTGTGCTGTGAGTGGTTCTTGCTGGGACTTTGAGGTTTTTTAGGTCAGCCCCACAAAAATGTTATGGCTATTACGAAGTGCTAGTGCTGACTGCCAGGCTTTGCACCTCTTCTTTTGTGCTTGAACCCTTTTTTCACTTAAATCTCTGTAATGTCAGTGTAGCTGTGCTGAAATTAGTTGCTTGAGCATAGTTGCTCGTGACTTGCATCAGAGAAAGTCAGAAGAGCATCAGTCCACTCATGCTCTGTTGTCTTGGCCAGCCTGAAAGAGAGTCAACCCAAACCAACACACTTCTGTAGCTGGTGAAGCAATGCAGTATCTCATCTTACAGGTTGCTCTGTTCCTTTTGTTCCTTGCCGTCTGTGCATGCAGAGAGGCTCTTTCCCACGTTTGCTATTTGATTTTATGTTTTCTCGTGCCCAGTCTGTCCGACTGCCTTTGCTTTTCAGTTACTGTTTCTCAAAATGGCTCCAACCCCTCTCTTTTGCCATCTCAGAGGAAAGGCACAATTGCATTATTGTACTGAGTGAATGCATTTTCTCACACATGTAGCTGAATGGGAGATTATTTAAATATCTTAAACACTCTCCTAATTGGAATAATGACGTGCTAGGAATGGGAGTGTGAGGAGAATTTATATTCAGGCTCCTGAATTTCAGTGAATGAGTAATCAACACTCCATTACTTCCTACAAGGTTAAACAATTTTTTTTTAAAGTAAATGGTTACTGCAAAAACACCATTTGACTGCACTAAAACAAACAAACAAACAAATAGAAACCCAAGTATGGGTATTCCTGGTGATCTTTAGATCACGTGAGAGCTTTGTGGATCCCTTGGCAAAGGAGAAGCTGACTTGAAATGCTGCTGGCTGGCGCCTCAGGGCTGCCCACCAGCCTCTGCCCCGTGCTTGCCCCATTCATCCTGTCACTCCTCACCTTGTGCTATCCTGGTGCTGGTGTCAACACCAGCACTCCAAAGCCAATGCTCCGAGCCAGATCTGGGGGCGATTTGGGTTAAAAAAATAACCCAGCAAAGTATGTTTGCTTGTCTGTGTGTTTGAGTGTTCAAAAGGTTCCATTTCCCCACGTGATTCATGGAAAGGCTGTACCAAGGTCTGTGCTGGCAGGAGGGCAGGCAGCAGCAAGGGGGAAATGGAGCAACCCCAGGGGAGGAAAATCTCTCTGACTGATATTGATGACAAATATTGTATCTTCTGAAGTCACTGCCTTACACCAGAGCAGTCGCATTGGTGCCTGTTGCCTGTACCTTGGCAAGACTGGCCTGTCTTTCCATCTTTGCTTATTCTAATCAACAGGCTGGTCATTTTCTTGGCCAGTTTATTGCTATTTATAGCAATAATATAGTCAATTACATGCAGTTACTCAGAAGTCAGTGTGTAGTGGTCCAATGTAATCTATTTTATATACAAAATCTAATTTTCCTGTCATCCTGCATATCCACAATAATTACATAACACTCTTAATCATTTACCTAGAAGAGCCTTTAAGCAGCTCTGAGTGATTACGCATTGTTGTCACTACTCTCTTTTGCATCCTCCAGTACTACTCTTTTCTTTTCATTGTTTCTTTCCTGCCAATTGTTTCTGTAATTAATTAATCCTTGGGCTTGATCTGAAGCCCATGGAGGTGAATGCACAGACTGTCATTAACCTGAACAGGCTGCAGATCAGACCTCCTGTAAATGCTTTAATAGGCACAGGTCAAGGACTTGAAATGCAGAACACCTGTTTTACTCTGTGTTTCTATTGCTATTTCAGCTTGCTCCATCAGATATTTATGCAGAAATGCAAATTCTCCTAGGCACAACACTGGGAAGTCTACACTACATTTATTACAGCAGTACTTAGAAATGCCAAGCACAGCACAGGTTGCCCTGTGCCTCACTCAAGCACCCAGCAAGAGACAGATGGAGAGGGACAAACAGGTTTGTGGCAGAACTGAGGCTTAAATCCAGGTAACGTTAAGTGCAAGTTCAGTGTCTGTTCTCCTCCCTGCTCCCAGTCAGGCCTCTCGTTCTGCTGAGGCACAACAGCACCTGTGCAAGTGCAATATTCTCTAATCCTGTCCGCCTCATAAAGGACACAGGAGGCAGAATATTAGTCCAAAAGGAAGGGCTGACTCTTGGGTGTTTTATCAACCCTGGTGCTGTTTGCTTGCACAGCAGGAATTATGGACTCTGCCACAGACAGCATGAATGAGTCTTTCCAGTGTCTCCTTGATAAAAAGACACTGGAAGAGATCATGTGCATGTCTCACAGAGCTCAAAGTTTCCTAATCCTTTTGCCATTCCACTTTTCAGTATTATCAGATGCACTGCAATACCCAGCCTTGGAGGAGCGGCTTGAGCTGAAGGGACTTTTGCTGCCCAGTTTACAGGATCCTGCTCAAAAGCAGCCATCCGTGACCAAGGGTAGTAAAAACATAAAAATTCCAGCTCAACTTGGAGCGAATCCTTGTTCCCACTAATTACTCAAAACAAAACATGAGTGTTAGTGCACTGTCCCTGCTGGAAAATATACCATGCTCTCACGTTATGAGAGTTAACTACAAAGTTAGTTTAACTGCTAAAAGAGTTGTATTTTTTTTTTCACAGCAGCATCACGAACAGACATGAGTTATCATGAGGTGAAAAACAGGCACTCAGCAGCAGACCCTGAAGTCAGCAATTCTGGACAGACATCTGAGCTGACCTCAGCAAAACCACATTGTCGTCTTCTGACTGTTTCCACCTCATGAAAACAAATGAATGTTAATCATCCAGAAGCTTTAAGAACTAAAAGCTTTTTTTAAAAAGTCAAACCCTATTTTTAGAAATTAAGATGTCTCAAATCTCTTCTTTAAGTTTCTCAAACATTTGTAATTCACCCATTGATCTAAATGCAGATTCAGTTATTTATGCTGGATTCATTGTGCATTATGCTCTGGCCACTTGCTGACTCTCTCTCAGAGACTAAATGAACTTTGGTGACAAACAGAGATTCCTCTGTGCCAAACAGGAAAAATTTAAAACTATTTATCTGATATTACAGTATTGATAACAGCACAGAGAAGCACTTTGGACTTCTCCTAAAGGGCAGGCTGATCTTCATTATCTTCTGTTTGCATTTGTTTTTGCTCCATGGAAGAGAGATTAGGAGACAGCCAGCTTAGCTTGGTGTTTAGCAAGAATATAGAAGATGATAACTGCAAGGACACATTATTTACTTGATCAATAAGAGTGACTTTGGAATGTAGTCTAACTTGCTTTCTGAATAATTGTCTTAGACTTCAGTTCCCAAATGCTGCCTAACTCTCAACTGCCAAAATAAGGATTTTTAAATTACTTGCCTCCTACAGCTGGTTAGTAATAGGGAGAGAAATTTGTAGGCACCATCCAGATTTTCCTTTGTAAAATAATTTTCCTTCTTTCACTAAAAATCTTCAATTGTCTAAATAAAAATCCCAGTGTAACCACCTCAGTCTTGCAGAAGGTGAGGCACAGGATGAGCAAAAGGATGATGGAGATCACACAGATCATGCAAGGTACTACTGTTGTATTCTTTCCTAAAATGAAAAGTGCTTGCTAAAAAGCAATCCTTTGGTAAGGCAGTCAGAGACAGTCAGGCCAAGAAGGGAATCACCAGTAACCAGATTTTCATGTTTCTCAGGGCCTGAAATTGTTTTCCAAAGACATCAGTTAATGTCAGCTTTGCCCGCTTCTGATCTTGTTCCTAACGTTCCTCTGTACTTCGCCCACAGACAAATGTTTGAAGCTTGGACATTTTTAAGGGATAGCTCAAGAGGAGCTGGAAAAAATCCCAAATGAGTTTAAAATATTTCCGTACTTGAAAGAACAAAATTAATGATTGAATTACCTCACATCCCCGAGTTCCTAGAACAGAGCCTTTACAGGGCAAACATGACCTTGCTGTCCTTTCTCTGCCTGCTGCTGTGGGAGTGTCGGGATGCAGCCCAGCAGCCTGGTGCCAGCCTGGTGCTACCACACTGCTGCTCAACCTACAACCTCTTCTTGCCTTCACTCTCTGCTCTTGGCACCTGTGCTAAAGCTCTGGTGCAGGTGGAGAGGGCAGGTGCCAGCACCAGCATCTCCCCATCAGGACACTCGTGCCCTCTATTTGCAGCCCTTGTGCAGATGTGGAACCACAAACTCTGCCGTGCTTTGAAGTCTAATGGCTTGGTAGCACAGTGAGATGTTAAAAAGCCCACTAAGTCTGTCAGGGGGAAGTCCTTGTCTTTGAGGCTGCTATCACAGGTATTTATGGTAAAGAAATGCTGGCCTGAATTCAAGGCTATGCCTTCCAGATTGGCAGCTGAAAACAGGTGAAGCACAGGGGCAGTGTGGCTGACCAAGGAGCTCTTCCCAAGCTTTTGTACTGCAGCACCCAGGACATTCACAGACAGAAAAATTGCTATTACAGGTAAGGGGGCTATGCTAATAAATATCCTCAGCACCTCTCCAGTCTCTCCTTTCCTGGTGAGCTGGCATACTGGCAGTGTCTGAAAGGAACCAAACGTGGATCCTGCCTCACTTCTCTTTTCTGAACATCCTTCTGATCAGAATGAGCAACGAGTGTCACCCCAGATGGCTCCATGGGTGCATGTCTGTCTGCACTCACCTGCTGAAAGCGGCCACCATGCAGTTCTGGCTGCAGGAGACCGCAGTCACCACGCTGGGAGCAGGAGCTCCCAGGCTGGGGCATGGCATGACCAGCAGTGCTGAACTGCACTGCTGCCAAAGTGCACAGGGCCTGACAGCCCAGGAGAAGAGAAAACCCTAAGGGAGAGAAAGATAAACAGACCAAAAATAAATGCAAGTGCAAAGGCTCCCTTACGTAGGCTGGCAGCTGCTGGCTCATGCCTTGATCCAAGGGTACCTGGGGCTCAGAAGGTCCTTTCCGCCACCGATTTTGTCCTCTCCAGCAGCTCCTGACTGTGTCATACAGGTTCCTGCCTGCCACAGAGACAGTGTGCTGGTCTTGGACAAGGGGCAGCCTCTGACATTTGGGCTGGGGATCATCCCTGTGCTCCAGAGCAGGGTCTGCACCACAATTCTGCACATGAGCAGGTGCCTCCTCATTGCAATGGCACCTTCCCTTGGGGACTCACTCACAGTTCACCCTGGGCTTCTTGCAGTTTCTTAGCAGAGCTGTGGGCTCCATGGCCAGATGCTGACACAGCAAGTGGGAAGGGATGGTGAAAAGGCTTGAGAGGTCCAAGGAACCCAGCATGGCCACATGATAATGGAGCAGCAGTAAATTTGTTGGAAAAATCAAGCCCAGCTGCTTACTTCTACTGGTTTTACTGGATCAGATCTGGATGAGTTTGTAACATTCTGCTCCTCCATTTCCTTGTCTTAAACATGAAAATTTTGTTTCAGGACATGAAAAGGGAGTGGGGTTTGGGTGCTGAAATTTCAGAAAGAAGGAAACACTGTGCCTTGTCTTTCCAGTTCTTTGTAATTACTTGGCTTTCTGGGTCTTTCCTGGGGGACTCTTCACTTCCTTCTGCCAATTGTGTACAGAAATTAATTACTCTGATTCATATCCCGGACCCTGGCACCTGCTAATTAGGTGTCCATACGGGCCACAAGTGGGTATGTCCTACATAGGGCTTCCAGAACTTATCCCAGAAATGTAAAGTGAGGATTTCCTTTAGTGCCAAAGTTCACTCAGAAACTTCCCTCCCTCATTTCTCTACCCCAAGCTACCCATTGCCCTGCTCCTGGACCTCTCCAGCCCCCAAGATGTTCTTTTCAGTACAGCAGAGCTCCACAGAGACTTACATGGGCACAGTTATGAAATCAAGGAAAGAAGCAGGAACATCAAGGAGACGAGGGTCTGTCCTCACTGAGCCTCTGCAAAGGACTTTTAGGTTCCAGTGATGTCTCCTGGGCTCCTGTATCTAAGCTTTGGCAAGACTGTAGAGAACAAAGCAATTCAGAGAATGTCTCTTAAGTGTTCAATGCTCTCAGGAGAACCTGTCTGAGCCATACAAAATTTTATGGCCCACTCTGTGGCTGTCTCCAGTGGGCCATGGAATGCAGGAGGGACAGACCACTCTGTGTTACTTTGACACTGGTTTTGGTTCCTCTCAAGCTATTCTGGGGGTCTTTCCTGCTGACTCAACAGCTCTTGTGATTCCTGCCTGTATCTGTGGAAAAACCAGCCACTGATTCAGCTGTGGCTCTCTCAGGAAGGGGAACCTGAGTTTCAGTTTTGAGGAGGCAGGCCAGCCTCCAGGAGCCTTTGCCTGTTCCCAGGGGAACCCCAGAGCCAGGAATGAAGACAGAGCACAAGTTTTGGTTTCAATTCTCTTTTTAAAACTAGTGCCTTTTCAAAAACCAGTTTCCATAGTGACAGGGAACTGTGGCACCATTGTGAAGGTCCAAAAAGCCCCGGCCGGGTATTAGCCAGAAATTCAGCAGTGCGGCCAGCTCCGGAGCAGCCTTCCCCAGCCCCTGCTGCTCTCACAGCAGGGCTCTGCTTCAAACACCTTCCTGCTCACCAGCCACACTTTTAGCTGCCTGTGGGCTGTGCTACTCCTCAGCACTAGGGCTTAATCACAGGTAAAATGATGTTTGTCCAAAAAAGGAATATGCTTTGGTTGCATTTAGCCCTTTCCTATAATGGGAAAAGCCAGATTTGAAGACAGCTTTCAACCATTGTTTCCTTTTGCAGAATGGTGCAGAAACCATGAAATGTGCTCACAATCATCCATTGAGTCAGCAGAGGAGCCCAGCTGAAAGCTCAGGTCCTATTTAATGTTTATTTATTGGAACGTGCCTCTCATCTTCCCTTTTGCTATCTGGCTCAGGGCGTACTTCCACCCATGCTATAATCCAGACCTCCCAAAAGGGCCTAGGAGCTCTCACACAATCATATTGTTGTCCAGGTCCTCACCACGACACACAAGAAGCATGCCAGAGTGAACATCCTTGCTGCTGGGCTCCGTGCCAAGTGGCACAGGTGACGGACACCACCACTTCCTCACGGCGCTCCGTGGCCCTCATCCTTCCTTATCTGCTGGATTAAGTTGCAGTCTGTAGTATGCAAAGAAATACAAGCACAGCACTCTCACAAGTTAAGTCTCAGGTAAAGTTACAGGCACCTGCCAAGTGCTTGTGTTACCTGTGGCTTTTAGGTAACGTGCATCATGCGTGTGTTGGAGGCAGAGAAAAGTGTGGTTGTACTATTTGTACAGATCTCAGGGAGCCTTCCAGTAAGTCTGGACTTAACGCCTTTCCTCAGGAATAGCTGGGACTGTGGGCTTCAGTGAGGGTGTCAGTGGCCTGTGTGCCATCCAGAGTGCAGATCCAGCCTCCCAGACAGGGTGAAGATGCCTGCCCAAGGGACACAGGGATGTGACAGCCCTAGCAGGAACTGCTGTGCATGTGGCGATTCCAGAACAGAACCCTGGAACTGAAGGCAGGGCACCAGCCTGACTCAAAGCATGCACCAGCCACCTCCTCCCACCCCAAACCAAGCACTATTATCCCTTTCAGTTTTATGATAAACTATAATTTTTCTTAAACATTTAACAATCATTATTCCCTTCCTACTCCTCCTATTTTTGCCTGCGTATCCATGCGACAATATTGGAGCTGAGATCACACGCAAGAAAACAGAGTGAAAATGGCAACTAACGTAGCTTTTGTGAGAGAATAATGTTTTGCATGTTGCTTCCTGTTAAACCATTGGAAATGGCATACCCAAACAAGAAATTGTCCTTCTAGTGCAAGACCTTAACTCAGATGAAAAAGGCCAAGTTCTGTAGGAAAGAAAAAAGAAAGAGAGGCGTATTTAGACTGGTTCTTATGCCAGTATTTTCAGTGTAAGGCTAGATGTACTGCACCAAGCTAAGGGTTTGTCTATCCTAAGGCTGCCAGTGGAGCTCCAGAAGAGGCCAGACATATTTGCTTTGTATTTCTCAGCTTCCAGCAACCAGCAGCTCAGGGAATTCATAAGACAGAGGTGAAACTGTGTCTATATTGGCAGGGCAAGCTGAATAAAATAAGAACTGTGTATGTCTTGAAAGTCAATCATCAGGATTCACCAAAACTTGAGAAGTGCACCACTCTGACTTGTGATTGCGAGTGAAGGCACTGTTTTAGGGAGGTACTTCCTGCAAGAGACAAATTTTTCCCTTGCTTCCTCGAGACCTTCAAGTGACCCCACTAAATTGTTAAAATTCCATTAGAAAGTAGCTGCTGGGAACATGTGCAATAAATAGCTGCTAAGATCAATGGCAGTCTTGCTGATTTAAAATCAATGTATTGCTTGCTGACGGTGCTGGCAGTGTTTTCCTTTGGGAAATGTAACAGCGATTGGCTTTAAATAAACACAGTGGTAAAAAACTTTATCTGAACTCATTAGTGACTCAGACTGATTTGAGAGTAATCCAGAAAATGCCTGTTGCCCACAGACAAGACTTGGAAGTGATGAGTGACTTTGGAGGCTGCCATTTATGGTGGGCCACTGGAAAGCATCCTGAAACAGAGGGGAACTTCTGAAAATGCTCTCTGAAAATTAGATACTTAGGGTACCTAGACCATGCTTTGAAAGCCACGTCACCTTTGAAAACATGACATGAACAGCATCAGGTTACTATGGCTCTAATGACCATCACCCACCTTTTCCAGGCCAGTTCCTTGTTCCCCTCCCAGCTTCTGGCTGGCCTTCATCCCATGTGACACCATGCATTCTTGATGGAAACAAGCCCTAAAGTGCCACAACAAGTTGGTCTCATCCTTCAGCCACCAGCAAGCAGCTTTGGGCTGAGTTGGGATCTTCTCCCTCTTCTTCCTTAAAGCTTCTCTCCCACCATGAGTAGATTTTTCTGTCAGAGGCTCAGCTAGATTGCTTTAATGAAAATAGGCATGAAAGCATTTGCCCTACCTACATTCTGTTTTGTAACATAACCATTTAATTGCATCATGCTTTTTCCTACAAATCATCTGATGATGATTCCCAGGACAAGCCTTTACCTCTTTTCCTGCATGTTTTAATACTTCAGCTATTACTACCTCCTGCCTGTAGATATCACTAAATCACGAGGGGATTGGTCACCAGATACATCAGAGCTTTTTTGGTGAGTTTCTAACTTGGTACCTGAGTGAGAAACAGAAACTGTAACCACATCAGAACTCTGCAGTTGATGCCTACAGACTGTCCAAAAAGGACAGACAAGGACAGAGTGCAGGGTGTTTGCTCTACATATGAAAAAATAGATGGAATGCACAGAACTGTCTTTGAAAACCAGTGATCAAGAGGTTGAGAGCTTATAAGTAAAATTTAGGGGCAAGCCAACAAAGGAAACCTCATGTTTGGTCTTCCTGCAGGGCACCAGAGCAAGGGAACCTGTTGATGAAGTTTTCTTACTTTGACTGCAGGAAACACTGTGCTCCCATGCTCAGATCCTGCTGGGGCACTCCTTGATATCTCTTGGAAAAGCAGCACAGTAAGCTGTAAGCAATCCAGGAGACTCTTGGAGGGTGTTGAGGATGATTTCTTAATCCAGGTGACAAACAGCTTGACCAGAGGAGAACCATTACCAGTCCTGTTGCTTATCAACAGGGATGAGCTAATTAGAGATGACAAAACTGGTGATAGCTCAGACTGCAGCGATCCCGCCCTGGTGGAATTCACAGTCTTGAACACCTCTCCTGTGAAGAAAGGCTGAGAGAGTTGGGGTTCTTCAGCCTGGAGAAGAGAAGGCTCCAGGGAGACATTAGTGCTGCCCTTTAGTTTATAAGAAATATGGAGAAAGACTTTTTCCTGAGGCCTGTAGTGATAAGAGAAAGGGCAGTGGGTTTAAACTGAAAGAGGGTGGACTTAAATTGAATATACACAAGATTTTTTAAAATGATTAGAATGGTTATGAACAGGTCCAGAGAAGTTGTGGATGCCCCATGATGGGAAGCGTTTGAAGCCAGGAAGGATGGGGCTTTGAGCAACCTCATATAGTGGAAAGTTCCCTGCCCATGGCAAGGCTTTGGACTAGATGATCTTTAAAGGTCCCTCCCAACCCAAATCATTCTATGGTTCTATGATAAACTGTAAATACTTTAGATTTTGTGATTTACTTCCATGCTGTAGAATAGATTATTTTTTTCTAAACGGAGACTGTTTTTCCTTTGCTATTAATGTTTTTTTATAAGATTGTAATGTACTTGTTTTGATGGTGACTAGGATATAAACCAGTCACAAACAAGCAAACTCTCATAATGGACCTGCACTCTGGACCCTCTATAGCTATACACATGCTCATCCCTAGAAATGCTAACTTTTCCATAAACATGGACACACACACGGAACATTTATTAAGCCCAAACAGCAAAGTGGTTTTATGCCTGAGAAGAAAACTTTCAAATACAAAGCCTATAAATAGATGATATATTGCCTTTCTGGTTCAGTAAATAGCCTGAAAAAGTGCTCTCAGGAGACATGAATTTGCAGTGTCTCCCCTTTATTTCACTGAGATGTTAATTCTGCTGTCTAAATTTAATACTTTATTGTCAGTATGGGAATTGCCATCACGAGGGAAGCAAAGGCACTTCCTGCGTTTTTTTAGGGATCAGGAAATAAATCTGTACAGAAAGAAAACAGCCCAGTATCTTCTCAAGTGAAGAAGAAAGCACCAGGTTACTCGACATGAAAAGCATCAGGAACTTGTGCAATGACTAGTACAAAAACCACAAACAGGCCTAGACAAGTTGGATATGACAAAATAGAAAGCCACACTGGATGTATCCTGCAGCAGCTGACATGGACACTGCTGCCCTGGGAACTGGGAGGCTGTGCTTGGAGCAGCCAGCAAGAAAATGGCTCAGGAGCATCTCACAAGATGAATTCAAATAAAACTTCTCTAGCCCTTAATGCTGGTTCTTGAGTAGTTTAATTCCCAGTCACTTTTGTATTAATAGTAAATCTGAGAGTGCAAAACAAAGCCATGACCCCCTGGCAGAGCCTGTTCCATCAGAGGGAGAGAAGATGCGACCCCTCATTCCAGAGGCACCTGAATGTGAGAAATGTTTTCCAGCTTTTACAGCCATTGCTGGAGGTAGGACAACCTCTTCCCTGTGTAATAAACAGACTTCTCTTGCTGTATTTCCCCCCCCTGCACACCACAGCCGTGGCCCAGCAGAAGTATTTTCAAGCACAAACATGCACAGAAGTACTTAATGCTTTGTGTTGCTATACCCAGCCCCTATAAATTTATGCTCATGTAATTACTGCTCTCTGTTTGCCTACTGATAGCAAGTTAAAAATACCACACACACCCCAAATTAGAACTGGTTTCTATTTTTTGTTAAATTCCTGCTGCTGATATAGAAGAAAATGTTGTGATGAGCCACATGAGATCCCTCTTGCCTGCACTAGTTAGGACAGGAGACTGCAACACCACCAACAGAAAAACCCCACCAAAAGCATGGCATGCACAGATTAAGACAAATTTGACTGTATTATGATGGCATCAATCCTGTATATCCCCTTTCCTTTCTTCCTCTGATGCTTGGTGTTTCTACAGTGGGAATGGATTTGAGCTGGGATCTTTTCTATCAGAGCCTGCATTTAAACGGAACGTAAAATCTTTCTGCAATACCCAAATTCCTAGTTTATATTCCAAGGTACTCCTAACTTAGACTAAATGTAAAACATTTCTGTTATTTAGATAAAATGTAAAATGATATGCAAACCATTTCTGTTCTATCCAAATTCCTAATTTATACTCCGAGGTGTCTCTCACTTACAAGGAACTACTTACCATTGATGTAGCACTTCTTTTTGTAGTAGAAATATGGACGTAATCCATTAAGAATCTTGCAAGTCACATTGAAAGAAATTAATCTAATATTAAATAAACAACAACAAATTTTCAGCTTATATTCCGTTTGTAAAATCTTTGTCATATGAGCCATCACTTTATTACATACAATTACCATATTTGCCATTTAAGCTTCTGAGTCTGTATTTTTAAAAGCTTTGTGGAAGGAACTGTCTGGAAATCCCGTAAGGTCAACACCTTCCCAAGCAAAACCAATGAGACTGAGTTTCCCAGTGCCTGTTTGAGGGGGGGAAGTCAGCACATGCACACAGTTTCCCCTTCACTTCTGACAGGCTTCTCTGAGATAGTAACATCGCACAAAAACCCACCCTGAGCTGTTGTGTTTTGAATGTTTGTATCAATGACACTGAGAAATACCTTATATGTGAGACGAGGTGAAGCTTCAGCTGGCAGCCACTGGAGACAGAAACTGCATTAGAAAAAAAAAGAACTTACCTAAAGCTGCATTTTTCCCAATATCCTCTCGCACTTTGGAGCAGCAGAGACAATACCAAATGCAACATGCCCCTCGCCACTGCACAGGCCTGGATCATCACAGAGAGGCCAGGATAAGCAGATGAACAGTTTGGCTAAGGACCAAGGAGCAGATTTTTTTTTTATTTTTAAGATATTGGAAAGCCAAGACACATGCAAGGTCCCAGAAGGATTTCCAAAAGCAATTAGGAGCCCAAGTTCTGTGAGTCCATTGGTCCTTCTGAAAATCCTGTATAGTAGCAAATGAACTGCATCACTCTACATCAAAATACCTCTGTGCTCGTGCTGCTTCTGCTAGGGACCTTGATTTCAGAAGGGCAAAGTCTTTATCATGAAAAGGTTAGAAATTTCTTCCCCTTCTTTAGTTCACCTAGCTCCCCTGAAATGGGAAAGCTTATCCTCCTCTTGCTTAATGAAATTGTTACTGCCCTATGAACTATTTTAACTGAAATTGTAAGATCAGCATTCAATCCCTTGGCCGTGGCCACTCAGATCTTTGCTTTACAGAGAACAATTTGCTTTCATTTGACTGAGGTTTACCTGCCACAGATTTCACTGCAATGCCTCTCTGATCTGATAGCACAGGTTTGCTGGGTCTTTTTTTTGGGCAGAAATCCCTCTTGGGTTGGTAAGTGACGCAGAGGTTGCAGCATCCATCCTGGTGCCATCAGATGGTGGTGGGCCAAATGCCGCCCTTTCTATTTTCACATCTCTACTGACAGGAATTGTGCTGCCCATGTGGGACCTCGGGACTGCTGTTCATAGGCATTTTGTCCTCAGAAATGTGATACCAATCTATTGCACAAAGACTGCAACAGAATTGCACTGATTTTTTTTTTTTTTTACTTTATAGAAGAAAGTGTTCCCTCAACGTGATAAATACTGAACACGACTTTTGCTCAGGCTGCAAATAGCAAATTACTTAATCATCTACTATTTAAGTACCTGTTTGTTTTGTCATGAAGTGAAACTTGTGAGCAAGATCTTATTACACCTTAAGTGGCTTCCTGCATCCTTAAATATTAATCCTCAAGTAAAAACAAACTGAAGGTAGTCCCAGGGTCACTTTAGTTAAAAGTCTGAGCTGATGCATCCCACTTTCTTGTATCCCACATTAAATGTTCCTTGCCTTGTCTTTGTGCCAACACCAACATTTTTGCAGCCTCTGAATGACCTTGGCAGAAGGATGGGGATGGGGATGTAAGGTAGGAGGGACCCAGTCCTGGGAGGGCACGGGGGCCATGACCAGCCACTGGCATAAGGAACAGGGCTGGAAAACACAGGCAGCCCTGCAAGGCAGAGGGTTTGCTAAGGACCTGTGGTCTTAGGATGGAGATGATGGCAAGTGTTAAGGGGGCAATTGTGAAACGAAAAAAGCCCCTGAAAATGAAAAAATATGGAATCATGGGGTGGTGGAGAGTCAAGGTGGAGGAGAAAGAGTGGAAGGCCACAGGGGACTGTGAAAGAAATAGGGATGTGAAAGGAAGGGCCGGAGGAGGAGCGGCAGGCGTGAAGCCACAGGAAGGGAAGGGGAGAGAGGCCGGGACTGGGGCGTGCGGGCACAGGCAGGTGACCAGGTGTGAGGAGCGGAGAGCCGAGCCGGGCGGGGCCGGGGAGAGAGCGAGGGCTGAGGGGAGCGCTGCCCCCCGCGCAGCGCCCGACACCAGCGAGGGGCGGG
>VWZT01002651.1:93558-147935 GCA_013397055.1 Pachycephala philippinensis
GCCCCCCGCGATGCTCACCCCGGCCGCCCCCGGCAGCTGTTGCTCCAGCGGTGCGCCTGCCCGGGCGGCTCTCCGCCGCGTCCTCCTCTTGTCATGTGTGTTTTTAAAAACATCTACAGTACATCTGCTCTACGTGCACCGCATCTGCTCAGAGCCGCGCTGCCCCAGCTGCCCTGGACTTGCGCCGCGGCAGCGCCCGGCAGCATCCTCCTGTCCCCGCGGCCTCCCGTGCCCTCGCGGGCACCTCTGCCTCGCCATCCGGAGGTGGCTTTGCTGTCCAGGTCCTGGTTTGGGCTGAGGCGTGTGTTGATCCCCGTGTGGGGCAGATCTTTCCATAGGTTGGGTGACCTCTCGCTGAGACCTCGTCTCGTCTGCAAGTCAGTCTGGCAGTTCCACCACGTAACGACATGAAATTGGTATTGGTGTCACCTGCCTGTCTCATGGGGAGTCACGATGCTTAATTAACGTAACCAGCAATAAGGTAGCAACTCACTGCTGTCCTGTCAGTAGGTGATGTGTGCAGCAGAACTCTTGGACTGATGGAACCAAGCTGGTAACTGAAGGAGCTGTGGCTTGTGCCAGCAATACAAGGAACTGCCCCTGCAGGTGAACAGGGGCTGTTTCAATGCTGAAAGAACTGCCAGAACAGCAGAGAAGCTGCACTGTTAGGCACGCTGCTTTGCACTTCTCCTTTCTAGAAAGTGAGGGATTTGTTGGAATACCCCAGCAGCCTAACACATGCAGTAAGGATAACTATTGGTGGGAAAGTTTCCTGGTGCTTCGCTGCAGCACTGAACACCTACTGCTGGTGTCCTGGTTCCCTGTTGATCCATTCTCATCTTGTTTTGAAATACTTTGGTTAAGGGCCAGGCTATTGCATACTCTCTGGCAGGTAGAAATCTTGTCCTGATCTTAACTCACAAAGCCGGCGTTCAAAACTTTTAAATTGCTTTGCCAGTTCTGCACAGCAGGCTGTGTTGTCTGATAGTTCAGATGAATTTTCCCCCAGTTATTAACATGTACCTGGTAAGTTCATCAGCAGCCTGGGGATGACTTTTATCTCTAGAGACAGAGGGAAGTAGCTTGGAAATGATAACATTGTACTGCCACACTTTTTTTTTTTGGTGCTTTTCCAAAATAGTTAAAAAGGTTTGGTATCTTTGTGCTTCTGTGCCATAAGCTAAATTTGTCCTTCAGTGAGGTTTTTAGTTACAGTGAATTGTGTATGTGTATCTTGGAAGTAAAATCTCATTTTGGGACAGTACTGGAATGGCTCAAAACCGGGCAGGATTTGTTTCACGGCTTGCAGGAGGCAGTACTTGGCTGTTGAGATAGTGCGTCAGGGTGGTCTTGCAGAATGTTATTTCAACCGAGCTTTGAGGCAAATGACTAAAGCATGAGTATGTGTTGGGAAGGGTGTACGGAGTTCAGACCAGAAGGCTTTAGGAAGGTAACTCGGGAAGGAAAGTGAAAAAACCCCTTCTTTTCTCAGTTGCCCTTTTGACATGTAACAAAGCACATTTCTGCTCTGGCTGCATCTCTGACATGTGAACATGTCAGGCAACTAATGCAGGTGTGAAGCTGTGGGGAGCTGGAGGGACAAGGAGACTGGGAGCTGTGACCAGAGCTGCAGCTGTTTGCCATTGCTGTGGAGGTGAGAGGGGAGGGCGACTGAGCCTCCACACAGCTCACAAAAAAGAGCTGGAAGCCTTCAGTGTTCTGAGGAGCATTTTTTTGCACATCTCCGTCAGTGGTTGTCACGCTGCTGTTCCTCTGAAGGAGGGCACCGTGCAGCTCCACGCCGGCTGTCCTGCGGCCTGGGAAGGGTGGCTGGAATCGGTGTCATGAGGCAGGGAGCTCGGTGTGGCCCTTGCACAGCTGGGGGTGAGGAGCAGGGTGGCTCTACAGATGGTGGGTTCCCTCCAGCGAGTCTCTTGCTGAAGGGAAGGGCAGTGGCCATCAGTCTGGCCACAGCTGGGTGCTCGCCTTGGGGCCCAGCCCTTATCTCTGTACTGAACTGCCTTTGCTGCATAGATAGACCGGGTCTTTGGAGCCAGCATGGATATCGCTGCCACGACATGATGGGGAGATTCTCTGGAGGGGCAGCACCTGAGGCATAATCAAATTAGCCAGAGGAATTGATTTGTCTGTAGCATATGTCCTCTCCCAGCACACTGCAGCATCAACCTCAATGGGGAGAACACCAAACGAGCACATCTGAGAGTGACAGGATTTTTCTTCCCGTTCTCAAAGCGATGGCCTTTGTACAGTACTGCAGCAGGTGGCCCTGGCTGCTTACACACAACCCGCTCTCCTGCGTCTCCCCCTCTTTCCTTGCTTAGGACACTCTTGTAATAAGAGCCAAAATCCCTGAGCTCCAAATCTGCTGTAGAACTGATAGCTGGAAGGAACCACGCAAGGAGGCGCGGTCCATGGAGAGAAACGTGGGAGAGATCACAGCTAGGACTGCTTGTTTGTGCCAGCTGCCAGGTGTGCATCACTGCCTGGAGGGCTTGGAATGTCCGCCTGGTGCACACGGAGAGACCACAGCATTGTGCAGAGCTCTTCAAGCTGTGGTCTCTGATGCTGCACAATTCATATGTGCTGAGTGGGGAGCGTGCCCACAAATAAACAAGCCTGGTGCCAAAATACCTTTTAACATATTGTGCCAGGTCCTCAGCTGGGATAAAGCCCTGGAGTCCTGCTGATGTTAGAGTCTAGACTTGCATGATGCTGGGCTGTGGCAGGGAAGATGCATTTGTCTGCCATCCTGTTCCATCTGGTGAGCGATGCTCACTCTGGTTGGAAGTCACCTTGGAGGGAAGCTTTCACTGCTTACTCTGCTAGGCAAGCAGGAGCATCCTGCTTCAAAATTGTTATTTCTGATACTGCTCTGATTAAGAGCTGTTTTTTCTGCATAAAGCCATGTGGGCTGAGAGCCTTCAGTTGGAACACAGTATTGATAAACAGCACGTTTGCTTCATGGTTGTGTGAGGTTTAATTCTATTCTTGTTCAGTCATCACTGCTCCCACCTTAATAAAAGAGCACTTGTTAGTGATTTTTGTCCAGCTCCCCCCACACCCAACACTGTTGCCTAAGCAGTTTTTGGTGTGAGCTTGTGGGAGATAGCTCTTGCCCTAAGGACCTTTCTGCCCAGCAGGCACCATGATTGCAGGATGCAAGTGTGCAGCAGATGAGCCTGGAGACATGCAGTCATTCTGACATTTACATAATGCTCCTTGCTCCAAGGGACCCTATTTTCTCCCTAAAGTTAGGGCTAAACTTAGTGTAGGGCTTCACAGCACTTTGAGGAAAACAGGGCATGGGAAATACAGATATTAATTGGCTAAGGGTAGGTCTCTTGGGGGGGCAGTTACAGATGATATTGGTGTGTCTTTTAGAGCAAGATGAACTAGGGGCTCTCATCCCTGCAACATTCCCTCTGCACCTGACTTGTACTTGACCTAGCACAGCCCTAGATGTGGGAGACAGGTGAAATATTTTTGGGACAGATTATTGCCCAGAATTCATATCTTAACAATCCCTATCCCTGCCCTTTTGTTCTCTGATGTATTTGTATAGCTGGGTTGGGAAAGGATATGTTGTTTTGACTGCACGAAGGAAGTGGAGCCCTCAGCCCCATCCCTTCTGGGTGGGAAGCAGCAGCACCTCCTGAGAGTAGCCCTTGTCAGCCCTCGGGGTAGATGCAGGATGTCACTGGGACAGAGTATAAAGGTGACCTGCAAAAACTGGGCAAAATACCTGAAAGGTACGGTCTGGGAAGATATTCACCAGCAAGAAATATGGAATAGGGCTGGAAAACTGCGTGGGTATCATTTGTGTTTCTGAACAGGGGCCAAACCACACTGATCCAGATGGGTATGGAAACCTGATGTAAATCATGTTGCTTGGAGACACTGCACTATGGGCAATTGTAGCAGTAGTAGGTCTAAGCATAGTTTTACAGGTTTATTATTAGAAAGGGTGGTCCATAATCCTCAAAGTTCTGCTGAAAACATGAAAGCCAGATCACACTGGAACTATTTCATCCTTTGCTTCTTAAAGAGAGGATGTATTGTTTCTGCATTAATGAATGAAATGTTAGCAACCATCTAAGTTAGAAGTAACTCTTATGGTTAATTTTACTTGTTCTCTGTTTATATGCAACATTGTTGCTTTCATTGTAATTTCCTCCATTACTTAAATGCATCATAAATTGGGATTTTATTATGCAGGAGGCTTGTAGACATTTATATACTGCATAGACAATTATGGAAATACGGCACTACTATAAAAACCAAGCCAATGTAAATGAGTGATAGAAAATATTTCTAAACATCCGAGCTCACTGAAGAAAGGGAGGGAATCATCACCTTAGGAAAGATTAGCTGGATCTTAGTAACATTTATGTCAGTCCCACCTTCTGGGAGAAGCCTAAAAACTTTGGTCCTACTGAGCAAAAAGCTGTGCTGATTTATGCCAGCTAAAGCCCAGGCATAGTGTTACATGCCACGATTTATTTTTTCAGACTGAACTTGCGCATTCTTGCTGTGACATTGACATTCTTTGCTGGAGCTGTTGCTAGGGGAGGGTGGGCTAGCGGAGCCTGGAAAGTGCGGGCTTCTCTCACGCCCTTCCCCGTGCCAGGGAGGGAGCATTAAGCAGGCAGTGCTGATCACTGCTGCAGGCAGTGCTGTGGATTAAAGGCTTCATTAACCCAAGTATATCACTCAAGGCACACGCGCCTGTTGTTCAAAGCGTGCTTTGTGCGTTAAGATTGTGGGTCCAGCTCAGAAGTCTGTACTTACACGTAACTCCTCTGAAAGGACAGAGATGCATTTCTTCCGTTCTCTTTTCCTGTCCAAGTATCTCTATCCAAAATACACTGCGTGCGGCAGAAGAGCCAAAGTTATCTTCTCTGTGGGTAACTTCGCAGTGCTGAGGAAATAATAACTCCAGTGAAATTAGACTCTTAGAAAAAGATGGCATCAGGAACCCATCTTCTGCTAGCATGTGGAAACTCTTGAACAGCAAAAAGATTATTAGTTACATAACTCCATTCCCTCCTGGAGGCCTAAGAGGTTATTAAATGACCACTTAATTTTTCCACTGTCCTTCATGTCACACAATGCCCAGTAGATTTGTCATTACAATAGAGATGTAGATTTTGCTTACTGCAACATACACAAAATGAGGGTGATGGTAATTCCTTCTTCTAGCCTGCTTGTGCCCTTCCTATATCCATTTCTTATACTGCCATAATCTACCTGCCAGCTACTGACAGGTTTCTGTGTGACAAATGTGTCAGTCCACAGCATCACTCCATGTAACGCTGGATGTGAACAAGTATCCAGGTGACACGGCACAGAAAACTGTGTCTGGGAGTTTACACACTGCCAGAGCTGAAAGGCAGTACATGGGCTGGGCAAGAGCTTTCCTGAAGGTTTCAAGTGTGCTGGGCTGGGAAGGATTTCAGACACCAGCAGAGCCCAGGGGCTCACACCGCCGCCTCTGACTCAAGAGTTGCACAGATGCAGTTTCGCTCTGAATAAATGCAACTTGCATCTCTTCTTGCGTTAAGGCAGTGTTGCAAGGTTGACTCTTGTATTGTATATCTGCCTGTTAGTGAGGATGGTGGCTCTTTTGATTCACCTTGCTGTGATCCTATGGAAATGCCTTGTTTCTACCAGCAGGCTTGTCTTCTCCCAAAAACTAATTCCAAAACTGAGGGAAGATGAGACAACCCATGTTACTGAATTGGCCTTGGGACTTCTGTTAAATCGGAATGAATGGTAAAGTTTCATGTCTTGCTTCTCACCAGATACCAACTTTGGAGGCAGATATGGCATCATTTGGCATCAGGCATTAAATTTCCTGTTATGTATCAAAATGAGTGCATTTCTGCTGGTTGCAAGTAGCCTCTGATTGAATCATTGCTTGAGACTGAGACAAGTTTGACATTAAGCCAGCTGCTCATTTTTCAGCACACTCTAGGCACACCAGACAGATCCTCAGATTTACGTGTCTCCCATGGCTTCAGCAGAACTGGGCTGAGGCCGTGGCTTGACTACTGTGTCTTTTTACTATTTGCCTGTGTCTTTTGGTTGTGCTAGGGCATGGACAGCATTGCTGACTTGTCCTCCACTGCAGGAGGAACTAAGCAAGTTTTGTGGCTTTTCCCTGCAACCCTGATATAAAAGGAGTATGATGACAAGGTTATCACTTAATTGATGTTTATGAAGTTTCTACTTCACTTGGTTGCACCTCTGGATTTGCACCCTCAGTATAAAGAACATAACCCTGGTAAGCAGCTGCACACTCATTTGTGAGTGTGGTCTGCATTTGTTTATGCAGCCTGATTACAGCAGGGGCTTTGCAAGTGAAAGCCTTGGTGTACCAGTGTGAGTCCTGGGACTGTGTGGGTTAGTGTTTGTACAGGTTAGTGTTTGCACCTGCCCATTCCACATCTGTTGAGACTGGCTGGGAAGATCCAATTTGTCTTCAGGTAAGTTGTGTCTGATACTGACTTATCCAGGACTTATCTTCACACAAGAATAGATATTGGAAATAAAATCTGTGGCTCTGCTGTCATCCTTTGACCTTAACACCCTCCTGCCTCTTAAGCATATTGATCCTATGATAACATGAGGAGGGCTGCTGCTTTTTTGTAAGGTATCAAAGCAGCATCTCTCTAAATACACATCCTTATTGGGATACGTTGCTATTTCCCCCCTTCTGATTTTCTTTAATATCAGTATTTCACAAGCTTTCAACCTGCAGGACATGATACACAGGTAGAACTTTTCATTCAGCTTCCTAATAGGCATAAGACAAGTTGAGCAGCCCCTCCTGGGCTTCCCAGCACAGCCCCACTTGCCTCTGCTGGTATTATTGCAGCTCCTTGTGAGGATTCACACAGCGAAAGTCTCTTGTGCAGAGCCGCCAGCTTTCCCAGACACTGGCAGCTACCTCCCCTCCTGTTTCAGTTCTTCCTTCCTGTTCCTTTTGCAAAAGCCTCACCTCTGCCAGGTGTGCACCAGTCTGTTGCGTGAGGCAGAAAGGTGAGCTGCAAAAGTGCCTTTTGAATGCCTGAGGCGGTTTCACCCTTGGCATGTCTTTGGCAATGGCTGGTAGGGCTGGTACAGCCTGTCGTGCCACCTGCCTTCTGGGCTGCACTACTGGCTCTTTAGCTGTTCCTGCAAAGGGCTGTGGCAGCACCAGTGCCTGCAATGCCCTTCATTTAGACCCACATTATTCCCCACAGACTGTAGGTAAAAGGACATTTCTCTGCTGAAGAGGTTGCTTCTGGATGGAAGGGCCTCCCTTCCCTCCCAGATACCAATCCCTGGTGGCAAAGCAGCATGGGGCAGGGTAGAGCTTTGCTAAGTGCCCATTTTCCCTGAGTACACATTCTTCCATGCATCCCCCCTGCCACAGCGAAATGACAGAGTGGCTGGGGCCCTCCATCAAGTACTTCAATGTTGCAGTGGGTTGTGGGGTGCAAATAATGCTGGAGATGGGAGAGTGCAGGCAGAAGATGGATTTCAGCCCTGGGAACAAAGCGCTCTCTATGCAGATCCCTCTCTCCTATTACGTGGAGATTCAGCCTGCCCTTGGTGCTGACAAGGAAAGAACTGACAGCTATCCCTGGGGTATTTTATTTTGGGTCTGTACCAGAGACTGGAAAGAGGCTCCAGTTTTGCCTCCCAGCTCTGGGGGCAGATGTCAGTGGGTGACACTTGTCTGTAGCAATGGGCCTTGCAAGGTGGTGCTGCTTTTTGCTGTGGCTCTGTGCCTCACAGCTTGCACATTGGGGTCACCTAACACTGCTTCTTCCTGGGTAACAGAAATCTGCACTCCTTTCACAGGAAAGTGTGATATAAATAATGATGAGTCTCTTGAGCACGAGTGCTTGTAGTCTGGAAGCCCTCCGCAGGATAAGTTGTGCAGACTTTTCTGTCAGCAGTAGAAATTTTTTATCTGGATTCTAGTGTGACAGGCCAAATAATTGCCCCTTCCCATCCTGAGAGGAATTGCCTGGGACAGGTACCAACTGTGCATTTCAGGGTGCTGCCTACCTGGCTCCTGAAATTCTGTGTGGCTTCACAGCCTTCTCCTGATGTCCAGGGTAGCACTAGGGATATGGCTCCACCTGACCTCACTGAGGAAGGGTATGTGCCCTTGCTGTGGCAGCGCTGCAGCTCTGATGTGCAAAATGAAAAGACAGACCCATTGTGGTTCAGGTTTTTAAGCATCTGCAAGGGGTTCTTTTGTGAGTGTTACAGCAAAGGAAATGTTTGGAGAGGCTTGCTTTCTGCTACACAAAAAGGAAGATCGGGAATCCCAGGAGGGAAAAGCAATCTTTGCTCTGAGATAAGATGCTGGCAGGCAAATACTGTATTTTTGCTTTCATTTCTGAGAGCCATTGAACTACCCTGAAAGCACTTTGTCTCTGACAGCCCCTGCAGGCCTGAAGAGACTTTTGAATTCTTGACTAGTTTAATATTGTTAGTCCTTGGCAGTGGCACATTATTGACTGTACTCTCCGAAACTGCTGACAGCTATAGGATTGCTACAGATGTGGAGTCAATCATTACTACTGCAGGTTAAGAAGAGGTTTTTAAAATAGCCCTGCTTGTGGTCCTGTGCCAGTCTGGTAGACAGGACAGAAGATTGGTAATGGAAAAAAGCAAAACCACCCCCCAAAAACAAACCCTAGCAAAAATATGTACTTCCAAGCTGAGTCTTCAGGGTGAAATGTATTTGTCTGTAATTTTTTATGAGTTAACATCTGCTAAAGAAAGGCTTCACCACCTTGAAGGCTTCCCTGCAGTCCCAGAAAGCCAAGGGCAGGTACCCCAGTGACTCTGTAAGGTATTGGTGGGTGTAGCAGTATCTGACTTTGCCTGGCCTGGCAGCAGTAGGTCCTGGGTAGTGCAGGAAGGTCCCAGAGACACTGTTGTGTAGCTCATTAGCCAAGCTAACAGGATTTCGTCTTCTATTCAGTACAGGAGATAACTTTTATGGATACTGTAACTTCCTTAACTGCTGGAGAGAACAACACGGTCCAGTGTCTCAAGAGAGTTTTGGGCAATGTCACGGTTTAAAAGGCAAGAAGTGGGAGTGGGCTCCTCTTGGCAGTATGTGGCACAAGCTGTGCCCCGGTGCAGTGGGGTGATTTCCTTGGCTCCAGAACCTCCTCCATGTACTTTAGGCTCCTAAGGGACTGTTCCCTACATTTCTAAAGCCTCCTGCAAGGAGTCTTTTGAGGGCGAGACTCCAGTTTCCCATTCGTGACTTTTTTACATACTGGGTGTCTGCAGATGCATGTTTTTTATCTCATGGGTGTAGCAGCAGAGAGCTGGAATGTCCGAGAGCTCCCAGGTCACAGTGGCTGCTGAGCCAGCCTGGCCTCGTCAGCAGCCCCGTGAGCGTGGTCAGTGTGGCTGCTCAGCACCCAGCGTGTTTTACATTCTTCTTCCTTAAGCACCTGACGACAAGACGTGGCTGCTGTTGTACTTACACTGCAAAAGTGGTGTCTACAATCTCGTGTTCCCGGCACAGCCACAGCACAGGGAGGCTCGTTCATGTGCTCCCCAGCTCTCCTGGCACAAAACACTCCATTTTTGATGCTTTGGGTGGCCGTGCCGTGCCCCGCGGTGCCCGGGCGTGCTGCCTCACTGCGTGGGCTCGAGCTGCCATTCCACCTGGGAGAGGCTGTCACGGGCAAACACTGCCCTGCTGCCAGGCATCTGCAGGGAAACTCGTGCTGCAAATGCCCTCCCTTCTCTCTGCATCTGGGGGGAAGTTGCTCGCCTAGAAGGTTTTACCCTCAGTGCTGACAGGTTTTCATCCCCTCCATGGTTCATATGGAGATTAGGTTGAGCGTTAATGTAAATGCTAGTTGGGTAGCATTTTGGCTTGGTGGTGAAAATAAGTTTTGTTGTGGTTCTTGTTCCTGCATGCAGCTGAGTCTGGAGCAGCCCAGCCGTGCACAGGGGCCCTTGTTAGATGCCAGTTTGATTGATCCTCACCCACTGCCTGCTCCTCTGTGCCTCTACTAAAGGGCGACTTTTCTCGTGCCAAGAATTTCTGCAGCAATATAGCTGAGTTCACCACCCAAGAACTGTGAGGGCCCGTGCCGATCTTTTAATTGTATTTTTCTGGCAAATAGCCATAGCTTGGTCCTAAGAAAAAGAAGTCAAGTATTTCTAGCTTTCAACCCTGTGTTAGTCTGTTGTGGAGCAAAGCTTGGAAATACAGCTGGGCCTTACTTTGCTTAACTGAGGTGAGGAAGAGAGTACCCAGGCTGCTGGGGTAGTGGGAGGAATGACAAAAGCCAACAAATCAGCCCTATTTTGCAGGAGTTGAAAAGACCCTGGGGGTGGAAGAGCTGCCTTGGATGCTCATGTGTCTGAGCTGGGAGGATGGTCCTTTTGCAGGCTGGAAGTGTTCAGGCAGAGTCCTGTTACTTTTGGCTGTGCTGAACAACAGAGGCTCCTGTCAGACAAAACCATGATTTTTTGACCCCTTGCAAACAGGTCTGACTGAACAGTTGAGCATGAGCTGAGTTTCACTGCGTTACCCTTGTGGGAGAAACAGAGGCTCTGAGTTGTGCTGGGGAGTGCCAGAAGCTGCAATAGAGACCTGGTGAAACTCATTGCATGGCATAAGTATGATGAAGACAGAGGATTATCAGCACACAAATTCTCCCAAAGGCAAATCACCTACCATCTTCTGGGTGATTTATTTGCTGTTTTACAAATGTATTTTAGATGCAGCCTCTACAATCTTGTCTCCACTTGAGGGGAGGAGGGTTTATCTATCACCCTGAATTTCCTGCAGCATGTGGAGTCTGTTCAGGAGCCATCTGCCTTGGATGCTTGGCCCTTGGCATCTCCAACACGAACATAAACCCTCTTATTAATTGCAAAAATACATTGCACCAACACAGTATTTCAGGCAGGTTGACTGGCTGGTTCAGTAACTCTTCACCACCCTCCATAACAAGCACTTATTTTCAGGATTTTATTCAGGAGCAACCTGGGACATGTACAAGCCAGTACCTTCCTTGACAAATGGCAATAGGCAATCGGTTGTCCCCCAGGAGCATGTTTGCTCCTGCAGGAGAGCAGAGCTGGAGAGCCTTGCAGAGAGCCACGTATTCTGGGCATTGAGAAACAGGGGCTGTGGGCTTGCAGTGGCAGCAAACATGGCAACAAAGCCAAATAAATATTTATTGGCACACAGCTGGGGGTGAAAGCTATTGTCGCAGTAGGGCAGAACCAAGGCAGGATCCACGATGCTGGATGCCAAAAGCCAGGAGGAGCAGCTCGGACACAAAATGGTACAAGGCTGATGGGAGGGCTGGGTGGAGGACAACAGCCCAGCTTTTTTTGGCCAGTGCACACAGTTGTGCTCGAGTGTTGCTCAGTGGAGTAGCTGGGGTATTATTTTTACAGCACTTTTTCTGGAAAGCAGCATTTTGCAGCCCAGTGGGTGTGAGCCATATCCCCACAGCAGGTTGGCACACAGCTGGTGTCAGTATACTCACTTTCTGTGCAGGCTGATTTAGGGGACTTTGCAGAGAGAAGAGCATTAGTGGATACTCCACATTGTTTCCTGGGACGAGTGCAAGGCTTAGGAATAGTGAACTCTGTCCAACTTTAGCACTTCAGTGCAACAAGCTTCTGATGTTCTTCTGTACCTCAGGAGGAAGATGTCTCCCTCCCTGTGGCAGCTGGATTTGCTTTCCCACTTTTGATATAGATACAGACAATTGGCTCCAAAATGTTAAAGAAGATCAGGGAACTGTCTTATGAATGTCTCTGTGGATGGGGCTTATTCTGGAGTAGAGGAGCCAGGTGTAAATTTTTTGGCTTGGTTATGTGCCTGTAGCTGTCAGAACAGGCCGTGTACAGCAGTATTTCAAACTGGAGCAGAATGAGTACAGACCAAACAAGAAGGGATACTGTAAACCTATGAACACCCAGGGAGGTGGATATCCAAGCCCTGAACCTCCAGGGAGCTGCATGTGCCAATGCCATGTTCTGTTTGAAGATCACAGAATCACAGAATGGTTGAGAGTGGAAGGGACCTCTGGAGATCATCTGGCATCTTGGTGAGAGCCAAGACACAACTTCCCCCTAGTCTGCCTGAGTCTTGGAGGGTTTCATTGGATTTGGTTGGATACAGATAATTTAATAAAATATACTTCTACTGTAATTCTGCAAATACAGAGTTAATGGCTTTACAGCAGTTTAAACTAATTTTTAAAGACTCTAAGTAACTTTGTAGTCACAGCAGTTGAGAAAAAGCCCTAAATTATGCTCAGTTTAGAAATTCAAAACTTGGAAATACTGCCTTGTTATTGCATTACAGATATTTTCTGTACTGCATTTCAGCACAGAGTAAATTAGTAGTGGCAGGAGAAAAGAATTGGGAAGAAAAATGCAATAGAATTTGTAACAATTTGTAACAGCTTAAAGCCCCGAAAATCACACACATTAGCAAAAAGGATCTTGTCACCTCCATCAAGTGCTTCCTTTTCCAGCCCCATGGTGCAGCCCCATCTCACATCCTGTCTCTGAGACACAGGTGCAAAGGACGTGGGTGCTTTTGTCCAATTTATCCACGCAGCCAAGAAATAATGTTCCCTTCCCTGTGGTACAGGCAAGTCCCGTCATGGATTACATGCTTGGCTTTCCTCAAGCCACAGCATCCAGTCATGTTGGTACATGGTTTTCCAATACCAGTCTTGACTTGTCCTTCAGGTGGCAAATTGCCACATCACCTCTTTCCAAGCCTCAGCCACATGACCAAACAGAGGGCAATCCCCAGCCTCACCCTCTGGTTGCCTCAGTTTTCCTTGGAGGACTTTTCCAAAGTATTTCCAGTGCCACTTACGGGGCCCTCATCTTGGTCAGAGCCATAAAAGGGGCTCCAGTGAGCTGCAGTATTCAGTGATGAGCAAGGGCATGGTTGGAAATAACTCATCTGAAGTATACTTGGAGAAAAAGTGTAAAGAAATAAATTGTCAATGATGAGAAGCCTGTAGCTCTTCTTGGAGTATGAGGTCATTCTTACACGAGGGTTCTGCAATTCCTATGCATGAAAAATTCCTCAATTATCATTAGGATGGAAATAATACAAACCATTATTCTAAAATAAAGCTGTCTGGGCTTGCAAAATTCACATTCAGATAGTGAGAAAAGGTAATTTTAAGCTTACCAAGCAAACATAATCATTCTGCACAAGTGTGTATCAGCATCAGTAAGGCAAGATTCCTGGGGAAAATGACAAGTGTAATTAAAACCTGTCTCATCATGTGTGCTCACAGGGGAGGGCAAGCTGTGATGGTAATGGTAACTGCTCCTAGCAGGTGTTTTTCTGTTAATATGAAATCAAATATCAAATATGAAATCAAGTATCAAATAAAACTTCCCATGTTTATTAACCCAAATACTCTCCCGAATGCTTCTATGCACTCTTTCCCCTACAACACTTGGTAGTTCCCAGGCAACCCTAGTACTGTGAGGCTACATGGGCTTATATGACTTTTATTTCAAGTTCATTTGTTATTTGCTGCCAGAATTTTCCCAAGGAACGCAGGCAAGGAGTGGTAAATGGTGATTAATTTAGACAGCCTAAGTAGAGGACTCACGACGGCTCCCCATGTAATACAAGAAAGTTAACGGCTTGCTGATGTCCTTTTGTTAGGGAATTGTGTAGCCTGGTTGTTTAATGGAGTGTTTAAAAATTGTGTTGGCAATAGCCTATGAATAATGGATGATGAAAATACCTTACTGCCAAGAAACTGCTGATATGCTGGGGAAATTTCCATCAGATGTGAGAAAAATTTTGAAGGCACTGTCTTCTTGGGATGCCCTTTATTTATAGCCTCACTGCTTCAGAGATTGCATTCCCTTTTTAGATGCTGCATGTGAAGATGCCCTCCACTGCCTCTGCCTCTGTCTTCCAACTCCACCTGGCTCCGTTTGCTTGGGCCTGTAAAAGCTCTGGAATTTTTATGAGATTATGTTTTATCACCTGAGCACTGTGAGCATGGAATATTTCCTGTGCAATCTTCACCTGTTCTAGGTATCTGCATCAAAGGAAGATGATGCAGCCTGCATCAAAGGAAGATGGACTCTGGTCTTGGCAGTGTCCCATGATGCAGGAAGCAGAAAAAGCGTCAAGTTATTTGGGAAAAAAAACCCAAAAGACCAGTTGGACTTCACAGTGTGAAATCAGTTTGGATCCCTCTAAATTTTCCCCATGTCCTCCTCCAGTGCAGGAGGCCTCTGTGTGCTTTGGCCATGAGTAGTGGGGAGTCACTGTGATTTGATGCAAATTATCTTGCTTGACCAAAGAAATGAGAAGACTGAGAGTGAACCCCTGCTTGCAGGGGAGCTCTGGGGGTTGCACTGCCATAGGTGCAAGAGGGAACAGGCCTGTAAGACCCCAGGACACAGCTCAGGCAGGCATGGAAGCAGTTACAGTCTTTTCCTTTGCTCCTTGCTTTGGCCCTCAGCTCTTCTCCAGGAGAAAATCAAATCATAGCATTGTTTCTCATGTGGAGTTTTCCCCACCTGCACTGAAATGCAGGAATGTGACAAGGAGGGCAGGTGAACACAATACATATCACTGTGCAGAGTGGTCTCAGTTGAGTGTTTGTCACGAGCAGACCCAGCTTGTGGAGCCTGTAACTCTGTGCCCTGCCCCTGTTCTGTGGCTTTTTTATGAGTAGCCAAGTGCTTGTGCTGCATTTTTGTGTCTGTATTTACACAGTAGAGCCCTGAGTCAAAACATTTCCTGCAATATGGGTACTGTGTTATTAGTGTAATGCTAGAACAAAGCCACATGTGGTTGATGTTGGTATTAGTCAGCTGAGGAAGTGACTTCCTCACCTGGGAGGTTGATGTGCTGGGTTTTGGAGCTCGTGATGCCAACAGCAAGCTCCAGGCATGAGGCTACAGGGCAGGAGGAAAAATGGGCTAGGAGAGAGGTTGTATCCCCAGGGTGATCTGCAACTGGCTAAGCAGGAGGATTTGTGAAAATGGGAGAGAAGATTTGTGCCTTTACTGGCTTGTTTGCTGCTGGGATGTATCTGGGCATGCAGTATTTTCACAGCTCCAGGAAAGGTGTATAAGAGGGGTTAGTCTATACACAAGATAGGTGACAAGGAGCACCAAAGCAGTTTGACTGATGGCCTAAATATTTTCAGTGGAACAAATAAAGAGAAAAGGTATCTAAAACTTCCTCCAAATCCACCACCCAAAGCCCATCCTGCCAACTGAGAAGTGTTTTTAGCAGAGAGGGTCACAAAGGTCTAGGCAGAGGAGTACGGTCAAGTTCAACCAGCATTTCTCGGGGTAGGAACACTGCCAGCTGACAGTATATGGAAGAGCAACTTTCAAAAGGAAGGAGGCAGTTCTGTTATGAACTTTATTCCACTGATGCTTCTGATGATCCTATTAATTTATCTTTTTTTTAATGTTTGTTTTCTTTAGGTGAAGAGCGAAGGCCCCAAACTGGTCCCCTTCTTTAAAGCCACTTGTGTCTATTTTGTCCTCTGGCTGCCAACTTCCAGCCCCTCCTGGTTCAGTGCCCTCATTAAATGTCTGCCCATCTTTTGCCTGTGGGTTTTCCTTCTGGCTCATGGAATTAACTTCTTAGTGTCACACCGGAGTGCCAGCCGCATCCTAGCGGGACTCATATTCTCGGCAGTGGGAGATGCCTTTCTCATCTGGCAGGAGCAGGGCTACTTCATTCATGGTGAGTACAGTGTCAGTCCCAAAGGGATGCCACAGAGCCCAGCTGTTACCCTCTTTATTTAGTAATGAGTTTGCTGGGCCACATGTTTTGTTTATTCATGTACAGCTAAAGCCCCGGGCGCTGGGAAGCACTCATTCCTTAACTAAAATTCATCATGGTTAGAGGAATCACATCATGGATGAGTCTTTCTCTTGAGCTTCTCTTGAGGTTAGAGAGGTAATTGGGTCAGGTTTGGTTTCCTGGCATGTGTCACAGCATCTGGGCTGGCTGGAGTTGAGAAGGTGGCATGGCAGAATCCCTCAGGAAGAGAAGGAAATGCTCGTGGCACTTGTCAGCTCCTATGAAGCTACGGGAAGTATTTCCCTCCTATCTCTCTGCAGGGAGATCTGTCAGCCTTTGCTGTAAGGATTGGGAATCGGACACATTGTGCAAAGGTTCTTGGTGGAGAACAGGTGGAGAGGACATTTATATTTTGATAGACAAGCCCGTAGCCTGGGGGAGGCATTAAGTGGATGACAGAAACCAAAGCAGCAGAAATCTTGTCCTACTTGCAGGTTCATCAGTGTGAATCATGCAGCCTGTTGTACAAGGCATGTCTGTTTTGCAAAACATTTAAATGATGGGCAATCAAGGACAAACCTTACCACAGTGGTCTGTCTTCCCTACAGAAAGATCCACATCTCTCAGAGCAAAAGGAGCTTGGTTTATTTTGCTAGTTTGCAGACTGGAACTTAATGATTCAGAGTAATCATTTAAAGCCACGTTGAACCTGCCTGCAGCAACGCTCTCCCTGGCCTTGGACTGTCACAAGAAATCAGCAGCAGTTGAGTCCTTCACTGAACTGACTGGTGGGGTTGCTGAAGTTAATTTAACCAGCACAGGGATCTCACATAACACCCACCATTAACTGGCTGCTGTGATTGTCCCACTGGAAAATGTGATGAGATGAGGGAACTTTTCTGACTTGTGCTGTTGTCAGCTCTGAAAGTCAAAGGCTTATTTTTTCCCCTCTCTCATGAGGTTAGTATTTAGTTTTATTCTGGGATTCCCACAAGCTCTTTCTTTATGAGAAGGAAGTGTGTGCAGTGCCAGATATGAAAGGCCAAATGCTCTGAATCTGGTTTTAATCCTGCTTCCCAAGGGCTTATCCCCATCCCATTAAAAGTTCATGTAAAAACGTTTACTGATTTTGGTGGGGTTTGGACTAGGCCCTGAGGATTGGACCTATCTGGCCGAACCTTGGGCATGTTGCTGAGGAGCTCCAGTTTTCTCAAGGTGCCATCCCTTCTGTGCTGAGTGCTGACATTCCCACTGATGGCCTCCTCCCAACAGGAGTACCTGGCTCAGTCGCCTCAGCCCGACTGGTTTTGCCTCCTGGAGTTGCTCCTGGAGCTATGGCTTGGAAAACATTCAAGGCCCAGTTCTCCCCATGACCATTTTCGTATATGGACTGTTCCGTGCTTCTCCATTCCTGTGTAGCTGATATACCCCCAAGCTCCGCCTCCAGTTTAGTGCTAGAGGAAGGTTAACCAGTCACAGCAATTCAGCATCTGGTTGATGTGTTTTAATCTACAAATGAGTTGGATTTTCAACCCTAGTCTCACAACTACGAAGTTTTGCTTTGTGGGTTTAGGCACATTTTTCTTCTCAAGGAGAAGAAAAGCTCTGTTGGAGCATTTTGAAAATCTCAGCCCACTGATCTACTACCTTCTGTAGGGAAGTGTTAATATTTGCATTTCAGATATAAGCAGATAAAGTGCACTGCTCCACTTCATCCTTCACCTTGCCTGCAAAATGTATTTTCTCCTATTTAAAACTCATCAGGTTGCTGTTGCTGACAACCGACAATATTTTTGACATCATCAGTTGTGGGAATTTGAAGTTTCAGGAGAGAAGAGGAAATACTGGATAAAAATGTACATTCTGTTCAATATCTGCAGTTTTTGGACTGAAAAGGGTTGGAAACTGGGCTCATTTGAAAAGCTTTTCAGACAATGAGTTTATAAACGGACGTTTGTTCATTACTTTATAGGGAAGTGAGAGCCTGGGAACCTACTCCTGGCACACTTGACTTTTTTCATTTTTGCTGTTTCAGTCCACTAATAACACGCTATTTTCTGACTAGTGTCTTACTGCACGTAGGAGATACTTTACAGTGTTAATATCCACCTCCTTTGATAGCAGGCACTTAGAAACAATTTATGCATTTGGTGAGGAAGGCAGGGACTAGCAAAAAGGCCTTATTGCCAGCCTGAGGAAACCCAGGGGAAGAAAGTGGACAGAGAGAAGGGCTCATCTCCCTGATGTGCTTGAGAGGACCAAGCTAAAGGCTGAGAGAGAAACGCACCCCCTTCCCTGTGCAGCCATCACAGGTTTCCCCAGTTCCTGGCTTGATTTGTGGGTGTTGCATGAGTAAACCTGGGAGCTGACTCCCTTGTTTGTGATCAGCCTCACCACATATCACGAAACTCCTGACTTTGCAGGCTCTGTTTGCCTGCCGCGTCCTGTCCTCTCCTTCTCCTCCTCCTCGCTGCCAGATGCCTGCATGAAGGACAACACATTCTTCAGTTCCCTGTTGCAGAATGCTCCATATAATGCCACTGAAGGAAAAAACATTCCTCACTGCTAGGGTGATATATCCTTCTTCTCCTTACCACCTCCCTGGGCTCTAACCTTTCCTGCACTATAACCCTATAAAAAGCTCTTGCCCTAAATCCCTTCCTGATTTCTTCAGTGCTGTACCCGTGAGGTGCAATAGCTCTGTGAAACATCAGCTTCTCGTTGTCCTCTTTTGTGCTTCTCTTCTTTCCCCTTCAAGCTGTCCATTTTCTCTAGCCTCACCCTGCAAAACAGATCCCCACCAGCCCCCTCCCTCCTGTGGGTTTCCTTTGCATCCCACCATGGCTGAGCCCTCAGCAGGTGTCTGATCTGGTCCTCCCCAAAGGCAGGGAGACACTTCCACTTCCTTGAGCTGCCTTACCACAAGAGTAGTAGGATGAAGCAACATCTGCCAGCTGCAGGTTTTTGTGACTGCCCTTTACACCAGTGCATCATGTGTTAAATGTGAACAAGTGCCCTGCTGGAGGTCTCAGCTTCCCAGATCCTTTTATCCACTTCATGCTTTAGAGCCGCATGAAAACTTCCAGCTCCTCTAATAACCCTGCCAGGATAAAGCTGGAGAGCCTGCAGCTGCACCATGTGTGGGTCTGGGAACCAGAAGACCCAAGGAGCTGGGCTCTGTTTGTGGCCCATTATCTGCAGTTGTCATGACAGCTTGGAGGCAGCAGCTGTACCAACACATTGGGACATATTTTTGTCAAATGGATGAGTGGCAAGTGCATAACATATGGGCAGCACCTTCCAACACCCACATCTGGCATTTCTCAGGGGTGTTGCACTTCAAAGGGAAGCTGGCATTTTATTTTCCCTGATTGATTCCTGGTAAGGTTCATCTGAATCTTGCAAATAGCCATAAAATTGCTGGCAGATCACATTGGTGCAGTCCCTGAAATATGCCAGCTGCTTCTTTCCAGCTTAGGTTTCTCCCAGCTATGGGCAGAGATGGAGTAGAAGCCAGATTTAGTCCTCGAGTGCCTTTGGGTTTGTGGCTAAATACGGGCAGGCTTTGTGTCTGGGTGTGGAGGGATTAGTGTCTTTTGTCACGTTTTGTTCCTACACTGCTCTGATTCCAGTCTTCCTGTTCCACACGTGACCTATGAGCAAAACACTATGGATAGTTAGAGGGGGTGATTTTTGGTCTGCCTCGCTCCCAGCCTTCTGCCCAAAGCAAGGGAAGAGGAACTACCTGAAAAACAAGCTCAATTCCTTCTGCAGCAGTTTAGTTCACCCATCCTCTCAGGAGAAAGGCTTCTGTCACAGCAGAGTTGTACTTGGCTGGAGCCGTAGTTGTGCTGGGGCTTTTTTTTATGTTGGGGGCTTGGTGCTATCTCCCACATACAGATTTTTGTAATAAAATGGTCCCAAGTGGTCACTGTGGTTCTCACTGGTAGTGTTACAGGGGGGAACACTGCAAGGAGCGTTTTCTTCTGTTGCTGACTGCCAGTCACTGTTGAAAGGTCACACTTTCTGTGTCACTGCCTCTCTCCAGGTCTGCTGATGTTCGCCATCACACACATCCTGTACTCTTCAGCCTTCGGCATGAAGCCTTTGGACCTCAAAGCCGGCTTCCTGATGGGCGTTGTTTCCAGCTCCTGCTATGCCTTCCTGTACTCCTACCTCTCGGGCCCGTTCACCTACCTGGTGGCCGTCTACATCGCCCTGATTGGCTTCATGGGCTGGCGGGCGGTGGCGGGCGTGCAGCTGTGCAACGACCTGTGGACGTGGACCAAGCTGTCGGCCTGCGTCGGCGCCATGCTCTTCATGGTGTCCGACCTCACCATCGCCCTCAACGAGTTCTGCTTCCCCGTGCCCTACTCACGCTTCATCATCATGGCCACCTACTACGCAGCCCAAATGCTGATCGCGCTGTCGGCCGTGGAGACCAGAGATGAAGAGGACTTCAGGAAGAGGAGCTAGGCGGAGTGCCAATAGTCTGTGAACACATGGGTTATATCTCAGGTGCTGTAGCTGCATTCACCCCTGAGAGAGATCTCCATTTCTCTAGGCACACTGGTGATGTTGATTTTGCTTCTTTGAAGCATTACCTTTGGGAATTTTTTTTTTTTTCCAATGGCTTTCTCTGAATACAGCTTACTTCAGTGTGGAGTCCACATCAGAAAGCTTAGACTGTCCCTGCAGTAGTTACTCATTCAACTTTTCCTCCTTGGAAGTGCTGTACTACTGCATTTTACTTGTTAGTCTTGAAATTGATGCTGAATGTCTGGGAAGAGGAGGGCTGGTGGAAAGGAGGTTTGGCCATACACTGTGCTCTTGATTGTAGGCAGACAGGCACAGATCTCTGCTAAAGTCATAGGTAAAAGTTAATTTAACCGATGTTTGTCTCTTTTTGTGCATTACAAAGTATGCAAACTGGAGCTATTCCTCTGCTGAAAGGAAGCTTGGAGGGAAAGTAAAACCAGCATATCCAGCTGTGAGCTGAGCTCTGATGTCAATGGCAGCGTGTGGGACAGTACCCAGCAGAACCAGCATGAAAGCAGAAGCCGAAGCTGAGGGCACAGAGCAAGACGTGTGCTGGCAGTGCTGTGTGCTTTGACTGCAGTGATCAGGGCAGGTCTCTAGGTGCAAGTCAGCATTGCTGCAGGTGGCAGAACTGTAGAGAGCAGGAGTTTGGTGGGATTTCAGGGACATCTCGGTAGCCAGGCCAGTGTGTTCTCCCTCTCCACGTGCACACAGTTACATGGTGCCTGCAGCCACCAGTGAGATGTAATGGGCACACGAGGAACTTTGATTTTTACAGCAGAACTTACTCATTGTCTTACTTGGTGTATGTCCTGATTATCCTTGGTGTGGCAGACAGGCATCTAATCTTTATGCCTTTTTTCTTTATGCCTTTTCCCAATGTCCTAGCAAGTAATATTCCATGTCCCCATTAAGTTTTAGTAGCACTTCCAGTAGTACTTTTAGTACTGCTGCCTGCAGTATCTCAGATCTTTGTGTGAGCATTTCCTGTGATCAAGGCCCTGATTTTGGATTTAGATTGCCGTGTTTTGCCAGCTGGTGGTAAACGATCCTCTTTGCACCACTTTTTTTTTTTTTTTTTAGAAAGCCCCTTTCCAGCAGAGCTTCCTGAAAAGCACTGTCCTTTGTGTTCAAAATGCCTGCCACTTCCTTCTCAAACTCACATGGGCTCACATAGAACCCTGCCAGCTTTTCCCTTGTATTGAGAGGTGCTGAGTGGGGCTCCTGCTCCTCTCCAGCCTCACCTGGAGTGCCTGGCAGGGAATAGGCATTGCCTCCCCATGACTTCTCCATCAGTGCAAATGCAGCCAGTATTACAGAAATCGAGGTTAACCACCCTGACCTCGTGGAGGCATCTGCTGCTTGTCAGACAGGGACCAGAAAGGTCAGCTGCATTATGGAGAGGGAAAGCACTGTAGGTAGCACAGCCCCGTGTAATCCCTTCCCTTTAATGCTGTTGTGTAATACTGTCAGTATTCATTCACTGGCACATTGGGGCCTGCCTGGAGTAAACAGCTAAGGGAATTTAGAGCCATAAACCATCTTCATTCATTAGCATTGCTTATCTCCTGGCCACAGATTGAACCCTGCAGTGTAGCTCTCTGCAGATGTCACCTGCTGTTACTCAGCTCAGCTGTTTGCAAATCTCCTCCTGCAGCAGACTGACCCAGCTAAGAGGAAATCCAAGCATTTGGGGTGAACTCCACTGTCCTCCCAGCATGTGAGCAAACAGCACACTGCAGTCTTTGAGTCACAGCTCCTTGGCACAGGTCAGTCCAGCACACTCAGTCCTTAGCTGGCAGTTCTTCAGAGGAGCCCCCCCACATCTGAGCTTCCGTTTGCTTTGAGGGAAATGCTTGTGTGATAAAGTAACCTTTACTTAAAAGTCTTGAGTTTTGATTCTCTTTTTTCCCTCTCTAGAAACGAGTAGTCTTCAACTTCCTGAAAACACCCAAGTTGCTTTTTTGTGTGCTTTTTCTTCTTGGCATGCTTTGCTGTCCTGCTCTACCATCAGCCACTGGATATTTGTAGAAAAGAGTCTTGATGTATTATTAGGAGGCCTCTCCTCTCCACTGGCCATCAGAGGTGCAGTTTCTGGTGGCAGAGGTCTCTGGGTGGGACAGCAGAAACTTGTGCAGCCCAAATGGGCTGTTGTTCCCTTGCTGTCCTGGAACGGGTCACCTGGAGTGACCTGCCTGGGACACATTGGCCAGTCACACTGGCTCCATCTCAGTGCTGCAACAGCTTCAGCCTTCCTGGGAACATGAGGCAGAGCCCTCAGCACACGAAGAGAGTCCTGGTTGGCTCGGAGGTTTGCCGGCAAAGGCTCTTAATCTCCAAAATCTCTCTCTAGCTCTGCATTCCTCTTTCAAATCCATATTACTTGAAGGAGACCGTTTTCCTGGAGACTCTTTCCTGCTGGGAAGAGACCAGCTCCTGTGGACAGGGATCTTACACAATTTTGAGATGCCTAAATCCTGAGAAGCACTAAGCACTTGCTGGCAGTCTGTTAAATAACTTTTCTTTGGATTAAAACTGTTCCCTCAACCTCAGCGAAGAGAGTCTTCACTCTGAAATAGAGCAAACAAGGAGTGGTGTTCATATGTAACAAATGGTGTTACTGTCTGTGGCACTGCCTTCGTGGACCTTCCTGTTGCCTCTTTGCACTGTAAAACTGTGAGGTTTGATCCATTCTTCTCCTTTTCAGGAGTACAGTCCTTGAGAAGCACCCAGTCTTTCGGGCAGGAACATTGCAGAGGGAATGAAGCCTCCCAGGTGGTGCCGTGTTCCTGGCCCCAGCAGGCAGCTCCTTTTGTTGCTGAGCCCAGAGGCTTTCTATTCACACTGCTGTATCCAAACATCCTTCTGAAATCCCTGTCTATGGTCACTCGAGCTTACACACGTGGTCTGGTTACTCTCTGTAGTTATCACCCTGTTGCAGATCCTTTGGCTCTTTATTTGGACTTATAAAAGATGCAGCACGTTTACTTCAGCCTCTTTCTGTAGGCAGATCCTCTTCGCAGAGAACTCCTGGGGTCAGTCAAAGAAGCAGTGCTAATTGCAACTTGTTTTTAAACGCTAGTAATGCTTCTGTGCTGTGTCACAGGGTGATGCAGAAATGGCAGGTCAAGAAGAACAAAGCCAGAGGATTTTTACAGCTTTACTCTCACTCTGTTTGTGCTGAATACCTGGCTTCTTACTCCTCCATACTGAAGCAACTGTAAGACTGATTGGTTTGAGAATTACTCTGTCATGGCTTTTGAGTAGATTGCTGAAGGTTTCATGTTGTAATCAGTGGAGGTAATTTATATATTTTTACACAAGTTTATAAAATTCCCAGGAGGAACGTTGCAGAGTTTTTAGTGGCCCTGGAAAGTTTTCCAGTCCCATAGTTTGACACTAACACCTGCATTTTCAGCTTGCTATTGTGGCATTTCTGGGAGCTGTTCTGGAAGAAGCAGATCAAAGCAAACAGTAACGGCAGAGCTCAGTGGCAGGTGCCTCTTTCTCATTGCTTGGTTTCTGGATACAGACAGGCGGTCTTTTAAGCAGAGGCATCATAACTGTGTTCTTGGAAGAGGATGGGAAGTTGGCTGACTTCTCATGACAGAAATCCTCCTGGGTAATTCTCCTGCCTTTTATCCATACTCACTCCTTTTGTGGCCTTGGGTAAGTCACTTAAATTTTCTGGGGCCAGGTCGATATCTGGTGTATGAGGGCCAGTGCTATGCCAAGTTATCACAGCAGGGTCCAGGCCCTCACCCCATTCTAAACGGAGATATTAGCCCTTACCTGCCTCACAAGGATTTCGTGAAGATTAATGCTCATACAGCATTTTGAAGATGTAAAGTGCTATGTAAATCCCAAGTATTACCTAACTTTAATGTTAAAATTGCTTTTAGGGGTCTGCAGGACTTCTCTTAAAGCATGGAATGTGGGACTGCCGTTTCAATTCTCATCAGATAGAAAGAAAATGCAAAATATTTATTCATGCTTGTTAACAGGATGGGCTCAGCTACCCCTGAACTCTGAGAAAGGTTTAGCTTAAAAATCTGAACTCTTTAATTTCAGTTTTGCAAATGGTTTTTAGGTCTTTTAAAAGCCTTGACCAAATTCTTAGATGTGAACCTTGCATCCAAATTTTGCAGTCTGGTCTTGTCCCTGACTGCTAGCAAGAGTAAATATAATCCAGCCAAAACAGAGTACCTCACAGTCTGCTGTAGCTGTTGAAAAAAACTGGAACAGAAAATGAAGTCATTCTGTTCAACCTTCAGTCTGCAGAAGGTCAGCTGGGTTTCATGAGACAACTTTCAAGGGGATGTTTAATTTCTCTGATTGTAAGTTTTACTGGCTTTAAAATCAGCAGAGAGGGAAAGCCTTGATGGAATCAATAAGGTCGGCACATCCTTGTTGAATTCCTTTCTTTTCACCTGAATTAAAGAAACAGTGGGTTTTGTAGCAAAGGAAGTGCTTGTACCACCAGTCTTACAGCCCAGGACAAAAGTTGATCTAGAAATACAGCTCTCAACCATCACCATGTTCTCAACTAGGATAAAAATGCCACTGTTCACTGATCTAAATCTGGACCACAGCTAGAAACTACCTAGTTCTTGCAGCACTAGCTGTTGTACAAACACAAATGAAGGTAAGGAATTACACACCAAGGAATGTGAGCTGTGTACATGTGAAATGGACCATAATTTTGAAGCAGCTGCAGTAAAATCTTAATATGAACTCAGAAGCAAACACAATGCAAATTTTTATGGTTTCTTTAAAATATTTGATGGGTTTTCATTTTCTTAGTTTGGAGAAAATTTTCTTAATGTTATTTTATTTTTGCTCTTACTGTAAAGAATAAAAATATACAACTCTAGACAGACTACAAATGAAAAAAAGGTGGCCAGTTGGCAGGAATGCCAAAACTTCTGTGGCTTGTATTGTTTCTGTGGTGACACTATGCTGCTGTCGGGTGAGCTACTGGAGTGGTGTGATGGCTCAAAAGTGAGGCTGAAGCACAGGATGCAGGGGTTGAGCCACCAAGACTTCAGTGGGAGCATGACTGGGCCAATTTGGATCAGTCAAAAGATAGAGCATCAGGAAATAAAATACACCTTTTCCTGACAGAAGAAAAGCAAGAAACCAAAACCAGCCCGTTGGGCGATGGTGCTGAATCACTACAAACATATTTATCTAGACCCTGCTGGTGCAGGTTCCTGCTGGACCAAGCCTTGCTCCTAATTCAGCTGGGGAGGCTTGCTCCAAGCCTATGGTGCTGGCAGGGTCAGGCCAGCAGAACTTGAAGCTTTGTTAAATAAAACTCAAAAACCAGAAAGCAACAACAGAAACAAGAACAAAACCCCAAAACCACGAAAAAACAAGGAAGGAAAAAGCAAATGCCACCGGGTAAGTGGCAGTTCTGCCTGCCTGAGAATGCAGAGTGGCTGGTCTGTCCTGAACACTAATCTCTATGTCTTGGACCCATGTGAGTCTCTTGCTCCAGTCCCTCTCCCACACATTCCAGGCAGAGTGCACTGAAAGATGTGACTGAAGCAGCTGCTCTCCTCTGGGGAGTCAAGCACTTTGCCGTGTCTGAAAGTCTCTAGCACTTACTTTCTTTACTGTGATTGTAAAGGTCACCACATACAGTACAGCCACTGATCTGGGATCTTTTCTTAACACATTTTTATGCTGATTTTACTATTTTAATTCTTTGTTTGGAATGTATTTTTTTTCTCATTTCTTCTGTGTGTAACAGCAATTAAAAATATTAATTTACTGGGTATTTTTACTGTGCAGGTACAATGTCTCCTTGCTCATTTTCTGTTCCTGTGACTGCTCCAGCACAGAATTTGAGGCCCCTCTGTGGTGGGCAGCTTTGTGCCACTGTTATACCCTCCAGCATGATTTGTGCTAGAGCTGCTCAGTGCTCCACAGAGCCTGATTGTCACAGTCAGCCACAGCATTCCTTCCTGGGGAACCCTGAAAAACACTCACATGCACCCCACAGAGCACATCCAACACAAGTCAACCAGGCACCTGGCTGGTGTTACACCACATCCCGGGTGCCCTGGGATGCAGAGCCCAGGAGCAAGCTTGCCCCTTGCTGCTCCAGCCAGTCCCACATACAATGGCCATTTGTCCACACTTCCAGGGAGAAGGCAGCTTGCTGCACAGGACTGCTCCAGGAAGACTGCTCACTGCCAGGAAGTCCCAGAGAAATGGCCAAATCTCTCTCGCCCCTCACCCCAGAAAAAACTTCCAGGAGGAAAGAAATAGAGTAGTCGGCATATTTTTCTCTGGTTGGGGATCCGATGCCAGCTTCTTCAGCTGTTTGATGCAGTGGCACAGATATTTTGTTTCATTAATCCTGAACCAGGCCATCTGTCACCAGTGGAACAGGTTTCAAGGATTTATAGCATAGAAACACAGCGTGTGTAAGTGCTCCCAGGCAGTTAAATGGATCTGCTTGCAGGCTTAATGGAGACTCCTTCATGCTCCCCTTCTGAACTGGAATGGTTCCTGATGTGAGAATTAATCAGTACCAGACGGAAATACAACCAAATTATTTTCAAGGCAGCCTCAAGGGGTTAACAGGAGGCAAAAGCGGGTGATTCTCTCCTCTTCCTTTTATTTGGTCTTTTACAATTCCTTTCAAAAACTTAGAGGCCTGCTGGGAGGAGCATCCTGTTTCCTCATACCTCCTTCCTAGCTCCAGATGGAACAAAAGTGACAATATTCTCAGACTGAATGTGTCTGAGTGGATGGCCACTGCTATATTTCTATTCCACAACCAGCTCCCGCAAGATTTCAGTCTACATTAAAAGACCCAGCACCAATGTATGTATATTTGTATTGATCTACGTGTCAGCTTGTTCAGTGGTTCAGATATTCTGTAATTTCTTATCTAGGCTTGGCCACCAGCAGTGAAATTCTGTGGCCAGCTCTTTCACAAAGTGACTCTCTCATTTGCAAAGCTGTGTTTACTTCCTTGATATTGTGAGGATGTAAGTATTTCGGATTTATGGCTTGCTCTGTGTTTATATACAAGGAAGCCTAAAATACCATGGAGTGCCTGCTGGGCTACGTGGAGACAAGGAGGCAGAATCCAAGTCTCTTCTTGAGCTTGGAAGCAGGATTCTCTCCAGTCTTTGGCTCCTTTTATTGCCATTGAGATACATTAGCAGAGTGTATTAGAAATATCACCTTTAACATCCTACTGTACAAAATCACTTAGAGGGAAGGAAGATGGGAACACTGGAAGTGCCCCTGCTGAGCAGAAGCCCCACTCTACCACCTGGTCTAACTGACCTTCACAGAAGCCAAGGGCAGCTGCATTTTGAGTCGCATGAAGACAAACTACACAGCCACAACAATGCTGTTCTGCACGCCAGACCAGGCACAGCTAGTTCCACTAATTATATCTTGTGTTTCAACTTCTGCAAACTTCCTGTCCTTGTGTCCATCTTTTTCTTAAGAAAAAGAGAAGGACTAAGAGCCATAATTAGTGCAGTCAACCTTATGTTTTGAGTGCAAGCCTCATGAAGTTATGGATAAAAAGCTTTATAAATTTTTTAATGCTTTTAAAGCTCTGTAAGGCTTTCCACTGTATAAAAGAAAAAGTTGTCTGGTCACAGTTTTTGTAGGAAGTGACTGTTCAGATTTAGGGAGTTCTCATTTTCACTCCCATTTCCCCTTGTTCACTTCAGCACTGTTCTGAATAATTCACTTCAGGTCTAATAGTCTTTGTGTTCTCTGAAACCTGCCCCCTCCTAGCCTAAGGAAAGTTACATTCACCCCTTCTGAGCTACAACAGCAGCAAAGCTGCTGCTGTGTTTCACTGAGGTGGTGCAATGCCCTATTTGTTTTTGCAAATGTTAAGAAAAGGGCTAAAACTGACATAGGGCTAAGCAGAAGAGTGCAACTGTCCTTCCTTAAAGAAGAGAAATAGAAGAGCACGTAAGTATTGGGTTTGGCAATGGCAAGGCTTTGGTGGCGTGGGGGGACTGCAGGGGTGGCTTCTTTGAGAAGCTGCTGGAAGCTTCCCCTGTGTCCAATAGAACCAACAGGTCCAAGTGCCTCTGTGTCAACACTTTTAAGTAGAGGAAAAAAACTGCAACAGCAATTGCAGCCCAAGAGAGGAGTGAGAACATGTGACAGCAGAGGAAGGAGGGGCAAAGGCAAGGTGTGATGAACCAACCACAGCCCCCATTCCCCATCCACCTGCACCAGTGGGGAAAGGAGGTAAAGAATTTTGCCATAAAGTTAAGCCCAGGAAGAAGGGAGGAGTAGGAGAAAGATGTTTTAAAATTTGGGGGCTTACTTCTCCTTAGCCTACTCTGATTTCATTGGTAATAAATTTAATTCCCCAAGTTGAGTGTGTTTTGCCTGTGACAGTAATTGGTGAGTGATCTCCCCGTCCTTACCTTGTTTCATAAGCCTTTTGTTAAATTTTCTCTGTCCTGTCCAGCTGTGGAGGGTAGTGATAAAATGTCTTTGGTCTGCACCAGGTGTCCAGCTGGGGTAAACCCACCACAATATATTAAGAGGAATTGAGACAGAGGTTTAGTTCCTGTGGAATCATCACAGAAATCAGCTACTGCTGCACAGCTATTCCAATCAGCAGATTTGCTCAACCCTTAGATCCATCCTTACTCCTTCCCCCAAGGACAGCCTGTCACCAGGTAAAGACCACTGAAAGTCTCTGAAAAATGTCCCTAAAGAAAATCTTTTAAGTCCTGGTCTATAGGAGCTCCTGGCCTAATAAGAGTGCTTGTTTTCACATGAGGCATGATGCCCTCCAGCCTACAGTGCCTCACTCCAGGCAGTAACTACCCCTCTTCCAGAACCAAAATTACCAAGAATATAGTTCCTAAAATAATAAAAATAAACCTGCAGTTAAGATCTGTTTGACATGAATACCTTATCTTCTGAAGTCAGTTTTACAGTCTCTTATTCTGACTCCTGCTTTCCCACCTCACTCAGCTGCAAACAGCTGGCAGCAGAGAGACCTTACCCAGAAACTGCCCAGGTCAAGACAAGGAGGAACCCCAGGAGCCCTCAGACACAGGCTCCCACTGAGGAATCTGGGTATAAATCAGCACCTCACCCATACAGTGCTTTTGCAAGCCTCATTCCTCAGCCAGGTCTGCTGTAAACAGGCTGCTTTGAATAACTTTGAAGAGGTGTGTTCCTGCTGTAACTGTGCTCACCTCAACAAGCTCTGTGTGGGAAGGCAGAAGGTAAATGCTACCCAGCAATCAGATCTCGGAGGGGATAGAGAGCTGTTCTCGTGCCCCTTAGGCCTGTCAGCCTTCCCTGAACTGGGAAGGCTGGTGAGCAGTGCTGGCAGAATTCCTTGCGTCAGCCTGCCAGGCAACCAGAAAAGGCTCCCACTCATTTTAGGGACAAGGAAGCTGTACTCCAGCTGTGGCTTTAGCGAGGAGTGTATCAGGGTGCATGGAAAGTGGGACACATGGTAACAACAGGAATTATTAGAAAAAATGGTAAAGAATTGCTTTCAGTCTTTTGGGTGGGCAGTTGCTGGCTTCAGTGAAGAAGTGTTGCATGTACTGTACGCACAAAGACAGATCAGTTTGAAAATCAGAGCAGGAAACCCAGTGTGTGCATCCTTTCCCTCTCCTGACCCCCTGTGAGCTACTTCCGCCTTAGCAGAGAGAACCAAACCCTGGGTGGGGTGGTGTTTGTGTGCTCAGCAGTTGTCAGCAGGCTGTCCAGAAGTAATGATCTCAGACAAAAATAACCCTGAAAGATCTTTCCAAATATAGTCACTCATTATTGGTGCTGTATCAGTTTCATTTCAAGCTGTGCCTGGCAGCCTCTCTCTCTTGTCCCCTTTAAGAGGACATTAACAGGCCTGAGGCACCAGGGCCTGTCTCTAAAAAGTGTTAGTAAAACCTCACCCTATGCACCTGGAAGTGTCCATGCTCACACCACCAATTTGAGCCAGCTGGAACCAAGCTCTGTGTTACAACCTGACTAAAAGCTTCACTGGGTTTAACAAAACAGGGAAGGGAGAGATGAAACATCTGATTTTCTTGCTTTTTTTTTTTCTTGGAAACCTTACTGGCTGTCATACAATGCTGGCAAAACCCTTCCACTTTACAAAGGAAGAAAACAGATGTATCCAGTGCAGTGTCTGTGCAAAAAAAAAGCACAAAGCTATTGTCAGGGTGCATCCGTGGACTGCTTGGAAGTGCTCAGTATGCCATGGATGCAGAGCAAGCCTGGTTAGGGACTGAGAAATGGCCATGTTTGTTTTGACCCATGTAGGGATTTCATGAGGCCTGCTGGCCAAAATAAGCTATTTTAAGGGATGCAATACTGCCTTGAAACAACTGACGATAAATCTCAGTGACTTCAAAGGAAAACAAACTCAGAGCTAGGCTGGTTTTTTGGATATGAAGGTAAGTTCTTACAATGTGGCCTTTGCAGCTCCAGCACCTACAGACTGAGCAATCTCTTCCTCTGGACAAGGGTGAGACCCAGACCGGCCCAGAGGAGCATGATCCACATTGCCAGTCCCAGCAAGTGCGCTTGCCCTGGAAAACAGCAGGGTGTGAACTACACTCAGATATGGAATCTGTGGTTACTCAGTCTGGAGGGAATCACCCCCAACAAATCCCAGTGGCTGCACATCTGACCTACCACAGATGATCAGCTTGCAGCTGCAAGTTGTAGGGGTCATAAGCAGGCAGGTGCTTCTTGCTGAGGTGAGCCACGACTTAGGCTTGGATGTGATGCTAACGGTGCCCCTGTACTGGGGTCACTGGAGGTGGGGGTTGCTGATGAAAGCACAGCTCAGGGCACCATTGCTATGACATGCTGTGGTTCCTCAGTGGGGCCATGAAGCAGGAAGCACAGTCCTTCCCAGGATACTGCATCTTGAAGTCAAAACGCTGCTGAGGACAGTCGCTGTGGGCTGCTTCCCACTGCACACACAAACATGCAAACAGAGCCAGCACCATCAACACAGAGAGCCTTCTCGTGCATGAGTACAAATCTTAAAGAGCTGGGTATGACATTTCATGACCTGGACCTTCCCATCAGGGAAAACCCAGGGAGTAGGAAGAATGAACAATACACCATGTTTCTCTTGGCATCTGACCAGCATACCTATCTCAACATGCAAACAAATACAAACTGAAAAGCAAGGGGAGAAGGAATTGGAAATCTCATTCTCCCATTAATCTGCTATGCAACTGTAAGCAAGAGATTAATTTCTTTGTTTCTTGGTCTGTAACTAAGGTGTCAGACTTTTGCTCCACAGGGATGTATCGATGCCTTCTCTCACTAATGCCATATAATTGTAAAGTGCTTTTGGATATTTGGCTCCCAAAGCACTTTAGAAACACATGATTAAATTACACCCAATTATAAACCAAAGCAGGTGATCTTGTAGAGGAAGGGATATTGCTCTGCTGGTGTTGCTGTGAGGCATTAATAGCCTACAGAATGCTCGGGGGAAATCAAGGGCAACTGCATGTACAATTTAATTTCCAGTGTCCACTGCAGATCTTCCATTTTCAGCCTGTATTTAAACACATTTCTTCAAGTATTTAATACTGCCTGTTGCACTGACATAGGATCCCATTAGGTAAAATCCCCTGGATTCTAAATTCAGCACTGTGTGGCAAAATTCATTCATTAAACCTCATTCTCAGATAAGAGCTTATCTCCTCATTCTCCTTCAGAGTTTTTCTACCATCTCTCAGGTTTATGCAAATAAACCCTGTGACTTGCCATTTATAATGGAGGACAGGAAATCAGTTTGCATCTGTGTCCTGCTGGTCCTGCCTAAAGACACGTAGGCTGTTATCAAAGGAATGTTCAGGGAATGTAGCACAAGGCACAGCCAACCTAACTTTCCTCCATTTACTACTCTTCTACACTCACCCACATGCACAGAAGTTATGGAAGTAATTTCAGACTCTGTAAAATCCAGGCCTAGAGCACTTCCACACAAGAACACAACTGCAGACACATAACTGGAAGTGCTCTTTCTCAGCTGCACACGTAGCCAAAGTAACATACCTATGGTCTAATCGATCAGGAAGGGCTGATTGGTAAATACAAATACACAATTTGACACCTCATTACTCCTTTTAGTGTATCACTCATTCTGTCCATTTAATGTGTTGCCCATTACTGTTAATGAGATTAGAAGACTCATAGCAGCACGTAGAAAGGCTTCTGAAGAAATACATGCCTAATCTAGTAATATGTATTAATATATAATTTCTTTTATATTCCTGTGTTGTTTATTACAGCAGGCATAGGCCAAGCCAAAAAATTTGTCTTTGATCTCACCATTTAGAATCATTGCATTCTGCAATTCCCCAGGCTGGGCAGAACGATCACTTAGCATTTTGACTTGATGAGCTGGGTCATGTTCAGTAATGTTTGGGAGCACTGGTGATTAGACATCCATATTATGATTAGGCATGTGTCGGGAGCAACTGCACAAAGAAGAAGGCATTTACCTGACAGGATGACCTCTAAATGTTTAATTTAATGTTCTTTCAGGGACTTCTGGTCCAGGAAGACTGTCACACAGTCTCCTATGTGTCACAGATTTCTTTGCTTCTCATTTAAGGAACAAATCCCAGTCAGACTGGAAATGTGCTACAAGACAAATGACTTGTAACACCAATCTTCTGTTATGTCAAGATATGATAATATCACCCTCTGTGCACACAGATGTCCTGAATTTTAATTTAAACAGCATCTGTATAAACTGCTCTGTAATGGGCTACATACACATGTAGTAACAGGAAGCCTGGTCCTGAAGAGATTGCCAACAAATGGTCAGGATAGAACAGGAGGCATTCTTGTATCTAATCCTCGGGTGGGCACCTGAGGTGCAAAGCAGGTTAGTGACATACCCAAGGCCACATGGGGAGCCTGAGCTTAACCCTGAGTCTTGTGCTTACCTCTGTGTTTGGAGACGTTCCATTGCTCCTGTGAATCCAGAGGGTCAGTGTCCCCACTGTCATTGCACACAATGACTCAGAAGAAGTATTTTCTCCCTGGGAGCAGGCCTGTGACAGGGTATTTATTGCTGGAGACCTTCTCTGTGCCTGTGAACCACGTGTCAGTACTGACATCACATTGCACGACACCACAATAAGTCTCCTGGTTGGCTTCTGCATCTGAGCTGTGGTTTAGGGTCATGGTGTCTGGGACTCCTTCAGCCAGCTGCAGATTACTGGGTGGTCAGGGAAAGCTAAGAATTAATGAACCCATTTAAGTACTAGTTTATTCTGTTTGGCTCCCTCTCTCTGTCCTTTTCTGGGGCAAAAATGTTTCACTTCCAAAGTCACTGTATATCTAGGAAAGTACTTCTTTCCTTGATTTCTTCTACCCTGAGCAACCTGAGGGCCAATTTGTGCTGTGTAATTACCTTCTGATGGAAAAATAAGGCTGTTAGTTTTGAAAACCATTCTCTGAAAGGATGACAAGTACATAGGTCTGTAACCCCAGCAGATCATTACAGTAATAGGAGTCTCTCTAAGGAGCCAAGCCAGCCTGCCTCCACTTGGCTGGCACAGACCCACTGGCAGTGGAAATGATGTCACCAGACTGCTGAGGGGACAGACACTGCTGTGTCAGTGCTGTTACAGGGATTTGCCTGTTCAAATAAAGGCATAAAAACAAGGTAGCATTGGGAGTGTCTGAAGCAGTAACTGCTTCACCCTTTCCATCCACATTGGACAGAGTAAACAAAGCCCCAGCAGTTACCATCATTATTCCTTGGCTCTGAGCCATGCTGCTTCCAGGCTTGGCTCAGCTAACATGAAGTTGGGAAACACAATGAAGAAGTAGGAAAGTCCTTTCTGACCAGGGAGTTTTTCTCCCCTTGAGTGGAAACATTTTTGATTGCTCCTCTGGCCCTTTTTTGGATAAAGGGTTGTACCATTGGAAGCATTTTGTCTTTTTTTTTTTTTTTTTCCTTGAGAAAAAAACCCCAACCTTCCTAACCCTAGTACTGATACAGAAATTGTGTCGAATTTTCATCAGCAGAAGAGTACCTCCTGTCAGTACCCTGAGGTGATGGAGGTGCTTGAGTTTTCTCTACACTGTATCTGCAGCTTGCAGGTGGATGTTGTGAAGGATGTCTCTGCAACTCTTCTTGAGGATAATGTAGTACAGGTCAGAAACAAATCACTTGGTGCTGTGGATCAGGACTGGGAATGGTTCTTGTCCTCCCTCTTTTTGCCACACCACTGGTGGTGGGGAACACTGGCCAAGACAACAGCAACTATAAAGTTCTGCTTCCTGGCTTGGGCAGCAGCAGAAACAAACCTCATCTTTGAGCACAACAAGGATGTCTGTGGCTACAGGAGCTACTTGTATGGAATCAGCCTGAGACAAAAACATTTCAAGGACACCAGTCCTGGAGATTTCTTCAATCTGCGAAGGCAGTGGCAGGCTTTGTCCCCAGCAAAGTGCACACAGCTGGCATGGCCTGGGAGATTCCACATAACCTCATGCTACAGTTCATTAGTTTGATCTTCTTGAAAGCTGAGGGAAAACAGCTGGTGTGATACAGATCAACTTGTACAGTTTAAACTGAGAGGTACCTTCTTACAGTGGGGCTCATTCTGCGAGGTCCTGTGGAGCCTGAGCCCATGTAGTAGTCTAGGCTTAAAAAAAAAGGAAAGCACATAAATTACTGTTAGCATCAACAGAAATGAAGTCAACATCCATGTCAATATAAATCGTACCTCAGACAGGACAGTGTTGGGACCTCAAGCCTTGTCTTTACAACCCTAGGTCACTCAAGGTTTAATCAAGAATGATTTCTCTTCACCTAACATGAACTGTAGTTGCATGCTTGAAAAATTCTGCTTCTCATGGTGAATCACAGAGCTTCCCCAATGTTTTATGGTTTGTTGAGCACTGATGCTCCCCCTGTGAAGGGCTGGGTTGTGCAGCTGACAAACTTGTGTGCACAGAAGTCCCTCTACCACCACAGGGAGGCCTGTAAAAAGGCTTGCCATAAAAACAGTGAGCAGTTGTGCAGGACTTCGTGAATCTGAAGCTCTGCATGACTTTTCTCCAATAGTCAACTTCTAAACTGACAGCTTGCGATAAAGGCCAAAGGATGACTCCAGGCTCCAAAACCCTGCAGCTGTATTTCATCAGATGCCCAAGAAAACACTAATTGCAGGATTTCTGCTCTGACAGGACACAACACAGAAGCTCATAGAAAAGATGTGAGAAGGCATGGTGCTGTCCCAGCACAAACCACCATGGGGCTCTTCAGCCTCACAGTCAGATCAAACCTGGGTGGGCGGGAATAAAAGAAAACAGACAAGAGAGAGAGAAATTTAAAAAATAAGGGAGTGAGAGATTGCACAGAAAAGTACAGCCATTCTTCAGCCTGCTGAGTCATGTCAGAGACTGGAAGAAGAACCCTTCAGACTGTTTCAGCAGAAGGCATTAAGTGTAAGGGTTAAAATGTTGTCAGCTCTTCTCTTAATAGCTGTGCAACCACAAGAGAAATATCAATGCAATCAACTGCTTGCTGATGAGCACCTACTCAGGACAATTTCAGGTGACGTGGGTGGAAGAGGAATATTTAAAGATAATGTAAAAAATGTGCCAAAAAAGCGTAGTTTGCATGTAATACATGAATGAGAACAAAGGAAAGGAAAACGCAGCCTTAATGCCTCATTTGATGACTTTTCTGTCCAAATTCTGCCACAAGCAGTTTTGTATGATGTCTGTTTCTTACAGCACTTCTCATACCCTTTAGCACAGTAGTGCATGTTGCCATGCCACACCAGAGAAGTTTGTCTGGAGTGCACAGTCTCTCGGGGATTTTTTGGTGTTTCTTTATACGAAGCTGTAGTAACAAAGCCATGCTGCATGGATGGCTTATGTAGTTCCAGACTGGAGACTGAGAAGAGAAATGACGAATATGAAGAATGGTCACGTGGATGTTGCCTTCTGAGACTTCCTCAGTCAAACCTGAATGTCCTTCTGCTCTGTAAGAATAGGTGCTATTTAAACATGACTCATGAATCATCTATTCCTGCTGGCCTTACTGCTACTGAGGACAGCCAGCACCATGCTTTGTCACCTGGGAGTATCTTAGACAAAAAGCCCGAATTTACTAATTAATAATCAGGCAAACAAGTTCTAAACAATAAAGATTTAAATGCGTTGCTACCTCAATTAGTAAGCTGTCCAGGGATTTCATGGCAGGTCATTCGCATTCATATCTTCATTCTCAAGACATAATTAGTGTACTTGAAGCATGACCTCTGCTAATATTACTTCAACTTTAGGTGCCAGAATGCTGAGTGCTCACTGAGGGCCTGAAAGGATTATAATCCTGTCTCAGAAACACCACATATTTACAGCAAATGGCTGTTTCAAGCATGATGATTCATTTACTGTAGCATCAACTGTCCTAACCCATACTCAGACTACTGAATCCATGTCAGGAATCAAAAGAATCTTCCAACAGTGACCTCTGTAACCACATGTGAGTTGTGATGTGAGCAGTCATACGGTGGAAAAAACAACTATTACACCATTTTACCTGACACCCTCATTCAGGGAACATCTTAGCAAGAAGGATGGCAGATTGGTTTAAATTTGGTTCAAGGATTGCACAACTTTGTGCTGTTCTCCATCTCCTCTCAGAACCTGTGAAAACTGAACAAAACCCAGCAGAGCTGTGATGATAAACGCTTTGTTGTGCAAGATGAATTTGATAAAACTTTACAAAATGTGGTATATGTTAGAAACAAAAGAAAGTAACAGCTGACAGGTAGGATTTCCAGCTAGATGGATACTGCAGGTCTTACCTGAAGGTGGCATTGATAGAATTCCTTCTCTACCAACACTGCTTATCCCATACAAGCTTCGCTCATGGCTTGGGTTCAGAAGTAGTATTTGTCTCTCCTGCAAGCTTCCCACACTGTGAGAGATACTAGAGATAGGAATCTTGGTGCATTTTGTCCACTTTTTGGTGCCCTCAACTCATGTCTCTAATGTATATCCTGACAGGACATCTCCTGGTCTGGTTCCTGCCAGGCTGAGCCAAGGCTGGAGTTGAAAAATCCACCACGTTCAGCAGCCCTGAAGGCTCTGTGACAGCAGGAGAGTCCACAGCTTGCAGATGTAAATGCAGAGCTGGTCCCATTTCAAGATGCTGAACCTGCAGGATTTTGGGGTAGAAGAAGAACCTCAATTAACACAGAGCAAATTCTGTCCAGCAAAGCAATGCGGTTCCTAACATGGCACAAGATGGAGACACTGTTTCAAGGTTGGCCGTTTAAGAAAAAAACTCACTCCATCTGGCACAGAATCATCTGGGAATCTGCTATGAGCACTGCCCACCACTCATTTTCCACATGTGTTTAGGAGAGGTGTTTGGCATTAAAGGCTTGCTTTTGTCTCTTCCGAGCTGGCTGGTGAGCTCTGCAGTACACTTCCTACAACCTGTTTTCTAGGACTTTGAGTCCCTTGTGTCTCTTCTTGTTTAATAAATCCCTCCTACAGTCCTGTGGGAAGTAGTCAGGTGCTATCTGGACTGGGATTAGGGAATGTGCTTAGTGACTTGCAAGATCCTATTAATGTTCTTCAAGTTTGTTTGCCAAAGATTAGAGCACCCCTAATTAATAGTCATTTTTAAAAATACAGATCTTGCTTTTTGCTCTTCAGCCCACTTTGCAGCAGCCTCCATAATATATGACATGAGCAAAAGATGGACTGTTAAAAAAAGCCATGTTTTTAATCAAAAGACTAGGGAGTTGTGTATCCAAGTATAAGTCCTGCTCTGAAATTCTCAGCTAAAATGCAACAACCTTCCCCCTGGCACCAAGAAAGTCATCCAGTGCAGCATGCCATAACAAACTTGATGCTAATGGCTTTTATTCAGGGCTCCCATGTGAGCATAGGGGTCACAAAGAATATGGTGCATATGGACAGAGGGTATTCTCCTCTCCTAAGCCTAATGTGAGAAAATGCAAGGCTTCAAATAGGAGAAGAGTCATAGCTCCAGGCTTTAAATTGGCTTTGTGTTGTCTTCTGATGTAAAGGAGCCTGAATGCTTTCCCATCTGAGTAACTATTTAACCTCAAGGCTTTCATCTACCACAGAATTCTCTGTTTTTTTAGCTATACTGGCTTCCACACTTGGCCATTTTTTTTTTTCTGAATTATGTGCAGCCACTAAGGTCCACCTCAGTATCTATTACAGGATTCCATCAATAGTTTAGGCTATTTATTGATGGCATCAGACAGCCTTTTGTTTGTAAAATGCGTTAGTCATATAGAGAAAGAAGTCTCTGTAACTGGCACAAAATAAAACCTGCCCATTTCAGCATTTCTGAGGCTGCTGTAATCCTTTGGAGTTTGTCTGTGGCATTGATCAGTTCAGAACTAGGCACAGATTCTTTACTACTAAAAACCCAGTATTAAAATAAAAGAATGTAAGCAACTTTCATGAATCCCATGAGAGTTTTTTCGTCTTTTAAATGGTTGATGGGGGGCTGATGAGCATATATAATGTCAAATTATATTCTTTGTCATACACTAATGGCCTTTGGCAAGCTGTATGTGAACCTTAAGTACTAAAGCTACCTGCACCTCAGAACACCTTCATCACATTGATCTCTGCTGTTTGCAAATACTTAATTCCCCCCAGCTGGGAATCTCTGTGGCCTTGTTTTAATAGTTCCACTTCTAAGGTAAATAATACCACACTTTCAGGTGCCTATACTATAATTACATTTATAGCCAACAGTATTAAAACAGTATTAAGGCCTTCCCTAATCTTTAGTTGAGCTATTAATACAATGGAGTGGATTACATCGAGATCACATTCCCTCAGACTTCATTCATAAATACATGGATCTGGACATTGCATATAGATCTAGGAAAACTAGACATTAAACAGTGAAAGAAACATATTGATGGGAGCCTTTGCAACAAGAGGTCTAGGGAGTTCTGGGGATTCCAGGGTCTGCACAGTTCACAGCTCTCACATGGAACTCATTCTGTATCCTCCAGAAAACCATCCACTTGGAATCTGGTACCTAGAGACACGTGTTGTAAGCACACAACTCTTCCTAATCCCACATAAAAGTATTCCCATGGGATCACTAATTTAATTTAGTTATTGCTTTTGGACTGAGATAAACCAAGAAGATGAAAAGGAGAGAGAAATAAAACCCAAGAGATGGCTGCAGTTGCTCATCACCCTCTGATGAGGCCCAACCTGTCCCTGAGCAGTGAGTGGCAGCCCCCAGCCAATTGTCCCCAGTTTATACACTGAGCATGACAGCCTTTGGTATAAGAATATCCCTCTGGCCAGGTTGGGCCAGCTGTCCTGGCCATGCTCCCTCCCAGCTTCTTGTGCATCTGCTTACTGGCAGAGCATGGGAAACTGAATAGTCCTTCAGTCCGAGAAAGCACTACTTAGCTACAAAATCCAAAACAAAGTGCTGTACTAGCCACTAAGAAGAAAATTAACTCTATCCCAGGTGAAACTGGGACAACAGTGTGAGTGATTGCAGTTTAATTAATATGAAATCCCAACGTTTTGAATGAGGCAGAGGAAAGAATCCAAGAAAGAACCAAAATATTAACAGAAAAAGAAGAGCAATAGTCTCGTTAGTCAGATGCTGCTGCTGCTAGGAATGTTCCCATGTGTTGCACAAGCTGTGCTAAGCATGGATCATACGGTTGCTATCTGATGGATACAACAAAATCAGTCACTTGTTCAAGTCAGTTCAGGTCTAATTCAGGAAAAAGCAGTCAAAATTAGGCACCCAAATCCAAAGGTGTGACTTTCAGAGGTGCTGAATTTCCTGGCCTCTCATTGTTGCTTGTGGGCAAGAAGCCACTCAAGCAACTCCTATGAGACACATCTCTCAGAGGCTCTACGCAGAAGAAGATCAAATCAGCAAAGAACAATCACAATTTATTGACTCCAAATTGTGTGCATGTGTTATATTTGTGTATGTTAAGAAATATATCTATGTATAGCAGGAAGTCAAGGAGGGTAACTTGTATGTTTAAATTTATTCATCGTCACAACACTTTTCTAAACACTATTTCTTTGCCACCTACTTCCCTTGGTCACTTCAAATGTTTAAACATTCAAATTCTTGCACTTATTCTGAAAATGAGCTCTTTCTGCAGTGCATTACAGAGCAGCTCAGAAATGTCTTCTCTAATCCATAGGAAGTTTGGACAAAAATTCAAAGCTTTAGGTGAAAAATGATAAATATTACTACAAGCTGGTGATTTTATTTTTGAGATGTTTCAATAGGCCAGACTTGCTGTCTGCCTGGTATATTCTGTGCTGGACTTGGAGAATGGGGACTATAAAACTGCTTTCATTGGGGATCAAATATAGGAACAAGAGGTATCACAGAATAGTTTGGGTTGGGACTTTGAAGCTCATCTAGTCCAATCCCCCTGCAATAAGCAGGGACAACTTCAACTAGATCAGGTACCTGAACTATAACTCCCAGAAGATAGTTCAGCAGCGTTTTCTACCCAAATTAGTTTTTTGCAAAATGGTTTTGATTGGAAGGAACCTTAAAGATCATCTCCTTCCAATCCTGTGCCATGGGCAGGGACACCTTCCACTAGACCAGGCTGCTCAGAGCCCCATCCAACCTGGTCTGGAACACTTCCAGGGATGGGGCATCCACAACTTCTCTGGACAGCCTGTTCCTGTGCCTCACTGCCCTCACAGTATGGAATTTATTCCTAATGTTAACCTAAACCTACCCTTGAAGCCATTGCCCCTTTTCCTATCACTACCTCCCTCTCCAGACACAGTGATTTTTCAGATTCAGCACGATGGCTCCACTGTCTTTTCTCACCAAGGTTTTGATTGTCATGCAGTCACTGACTTTCTCCAACACCATGTTCTCTTCCTCTGTCTCCTCCACACTGTCCTTGATGTGACTTTGGGCCTGGGCTTTGCCTTGGATGGGACCTCAATGCTTGCAGTGCACTTGGTCTTTACAGTGATGCCGTGTGCAGCAAAAAGCTCGAGGAGAGATTCTTCAATACCTGGGGAGTCTGGAAAGAACAGAAGACATTTGAAGGCTACAGCTGCAAATATACCTTGACATCTATCCTGTGTCTGCGAGTTCCCAGAAAAAGTGGTCCAAAACTGGGCCCCTCATACACTCCCTCATGTTTTTACTATCAGAACTTGGTATTTTGTGAAAGTCATTAGAGACACTCAAAATTTTGTCATGTTTTGATTGATGGTGTTTTGATTCAGCTGATTTAGTTCTGTTTCTTATACAGTGAGTCACCTGCCCTCCTTTAGTTGTTCACCTCAGCAGAAAAAGAGGGAGCTCTGGGAAATAGCAAATCCCAAAGCCCCTCACTTCCCCAGAACCTGGAGATTTGATTCCAGGTGGTTTCTCGGTTTTGTAAAGCACCAGAGGCAGCCCTTTTTGCTGTTCTTCCCTAAAGTCCCATGGGGATATGTACCTAAGATCATGATAAAGTTAGTAGAATCAAAGTTAGGTACTGCTAGTAAAGAAAATGCTCTCTCATTTGTTACAGAGGAATATGGGAACATGGTAAGGATGTCTGGCACATGATAAAAAACCCAAAACAAAACCAACAGGTTCCCAGTACCTGAAGGAAGCCTCAAGAGAGATGGGGAGAGATTATTTACTAGAGCGTGTAGTGTCAGGACAAGAGAGAAAGGCTTCAAATTAAAAGAGAGTAGGTTTAGATTAAATATTTGGAAGAAATTCTTCACTGAGGATGGTGAGGCACTGAAACAGTTGCCCAGAGAAGTTGTAGATGCCCCATCCCTGGCAGCGTTCAAGGCCATAAGAAGGTTGGGGATTGGAGCAACCTGGTCTAGTGAAAGATTGGAACTAGATTAATTTTAAGGTCCCTTCCAACCTGAGCCATTCCATGATTCTAAACATATTTGTTGGGGTTCTTTTCTTTTATTTTTGTCACACAACGTGTAGTTTTAGAAATCACAATTCTCCGCTGACATTCAGGAAAAACCAACTCTCCCTATACCAAAGCTTTGCTGCGGATGTACTTTTACTGCAGCACAGGTCTGATAAATACTCAGAGTGGCAGACACAGCATCCGTACTGCTGTTTGTCCCAGCAGCGGTCTCATCCTCCCTGTCCCGATCCAGCCGGCAGGAACAGGCTTTTTTTTTGCCACGCCGAACGCCCATCTGGCGCCATCTGCCTGCCACGAGCCGAGCGAGACGCACTTTTCTGCTTCTATTCATCACTTCAGAAAAGGTGTTCTGCTTGTTGCTCATGACAACAACGTCTGAAGCAAAGGCTCAGGCCAACATTCTTGATCACTGACTTAGAGACTTCAAATCAACCAGTACGACTGTTAGATTTTCTCCCCTCGGGGAACAAAGAAGCAGAAGGAAGAGGTTTTGCTCGTGCACACAGATGAGCCTGTAAAATGCTACTGAGCCAGGTGAAGAGACGTGGTGAAGCACTGATTCAGCAGGTGTTTGTGTACACCTGGTAAAGAACAGGAAGGACACGGGGTGGCTACGTCCACTGGCAACTCTGCCCCCCTGCTCCTCTCCCAGTGTGTCAGTGGTGAGTTTGTGGAGGGTTCCCTGCTTCACTATCCAAATCCTTTTCATCACCTGACAAAACGACTGAGGCAGGAAACAACACACATTGCAATGAACATAATTTCCAGCCATGTTCCTGAATCCTCTGATCAGAGTTTCCTGCCCTAAGATGTCGAAGCTGTCAGGATTTCTGGCTCCTACTCTGGTAAAATGATCCACAGACAAAATGAATTCAGTATTACGTGGATCTGTGCATCTGCCTAGATGAGCCCCATGGTATGTACTGAAAGGTGTGCACTCGCATGCAGAGGATACATTTACTGATTACTCTGAAAATCAGAGGCCAGGAGAGGGAGAAGGGTGGATGGTGAGAAGTCAACCTTGTGGGAAAAAGTGCGAGCCTACAGGCTGAGAAAATGGGTTAGCAAATGTGAAAGCATCTTCACAGGAGACTGCGAAGGAAAATTTTGACAAAGCCAAGATCCAAAGCCAAAACTCAGTAAGACTGAGACAGCAATAGTCCGGGAATGATATGATCTGTTCTTGTCTGATCTGTCCATCTGTTTGTCCTTAGTAAGAAGCCCTTGATCAACACCAGGCCAAGTGCAATTAGGGTTTTGCAGCCTTTCATTATATTGATCATCCCATGGGCATTTTACCTATTTGCCTTCTTGAGCCATATTCCTTCCACCTTTGCGTCATTCGGGACAACACAGCTTGTCAGGATCCCCAATTAAGAGTATGAACATCACACTCTTTACCAGTGCAAATGTCACAGAATCATAGAATAGCTCAAGTTGGAAGGGACCTGTAAAGATCACTGATTTCAACTCTCTTCTCCTTGCAGGACTACCCAAAACTAAACCATATGACTAAACATCAACCAGACACTCCTTAAACTCTGACAGGTTTGGTACTGTGTCTCTGGAAAAAATCCCAGTGGAAGCATATGAACAAAAAACTGTTCAGAATTGTCAGCTAAGCACTTCAAACACCAAGGAGGTGTTTAACAGCAGGGAGATCTCCTAACAAAATGGACAGATCACAGGATGAAAGCAGTTTAGTAAATTGGAAGAAATCCTGGGAAGAAGGGGAGATGGAAAAAGGCTGTTCCTAAGTAGTTTTTACCCTCCTTTATGTGTGTTCGCTGAAGGGAATGCAGCTATAGGAATCCAAAAGCTGAAGTGGAAAACTGCCCCTTGGCACTGCTCCATTCCCACAGCTGGTCCAGAGGAGCTGTCACACCAGCCAAACACTTTCTCTACTGCCTACACAGTATTTGTATCTGAACCTGGACTCTGATGGGCAAAGATGAATCAGTAACTAAGACACCAGTCTACAATTCCACTGTGCACAGGAATCAGAGGCAGCTCAGACACAGCTTCCAGGTTGGCTGTGCCACAGAAGTGGCTTCTGTCACAGAGGAGTGGCCAGGGATGGCCCCCACACTGTCCCTTCAGACCACCCTGGCCATGGCCCACAGAGGGCACTCAGACACCAGGCCTGGTACCCATCCTGCAGGAGCCTGACACAGAAAGTGCAGGACCAACCTCACACAGACACATGTCAGGGGTGGGCACTAGGGCAGATCCATTCTCCATGTGACAAAATCTTCCTGCCCTCACAGCTGAGCTTCTTTTGGCCCCTGAAGCTTCCTTCCTACCATACCACCAACAGAATGTTCAGCTGTTACTGAACCTGTGAAGGATTCATTTTATCCTCCTCCTATGTAGTTCATTTTAAAATGGTCTTAAAATGCTTTTAATGGAAAGCACCTGGGCATATTTCAAAGCTGGTCCACATCTAACAGAATTCATCTCAAAGACTAACAGCCACTAAAATCCACAGCCTGACTTTGAAATTCTCCTCCAGCCTATGCTGAGAGTATGAAGCTAAACTTTCCAACTTTTCTTCCTGGCTTTCTTAACAGCTGTGTGTATTTCTGTAAAGATCATAGACTTAAGTTTACAACATCAATAATGCTACTGCAAAATTAATTCACAAAACAAATGTGATATTAAATATTTACCAGCCTCATGTTGTGCTGCTGGTCCTCAGCAGACTGCAGTCAAATCTCCCATGGGTCGCTTTAAAGAATCAGGATAAGAATTCATTAGGGCAACTCCGACTAAAATAAAACACACAGTACATTTACTAGCCTGGTTTAGGTGACAGGTGTAAGGACTTAAATGGAAGATTTACTGCTTTATGCTTCCACCACTTCATACAGCAAAGGGAAGTCCTTCATTATTACCTTCATGCTAGCAATAAGAGGTACAGACTAACAGCTTATTCCATGTTAAAAAATAAAAACACTGCAGATCAGTGTTATTTTACAAGTTTCCTAGGTGTTACAGCAAAGCAGCACTGCTCCATTGGAGAGTTCACTGAAGAACAGTGTAAAAACTAAATATTCCTCCTCTCTTCCTCTCTTGAGTCATCCACACTTACCTCCCACAGCTGCACTGGCACTGCTGTGCTGCCCATTAGGGTCACTGTCTTGTGTATCCTGTGATCACTGTACAGCCTCCCCGGTCACTCAGCTCAGCAGCATTAGATGGCAAGCTCTGCTCTCTTCCCTTCTTGCCTCATGGTGTACTCAGGAGACCGCTCTATCACTCATCCATCCTTCATCCCCTCCAGGGTGACACCTTGAGGAGTTAGCACACACTCCAGGCAGGCTTTTCCCTTCCTCCTCATTTGGGTGTTCTTGAGATTGCTGACAAACTGAACTGGAACTCCTGGGAAATGGGAAGGGATTGGCAAGAAAAGATGGCACATACCAGCAAGTACGTTATAAATCAAAACAGGTGTCTTTGCAGGATGTAACATGGGCTCCTGCACAAGAGAGATTCCAGGCTTGGGACTTTACTTCCAGTGTGAAAAGGAGGTCTTGATGCTCCTTTGCTTGCCTGTCACACTAGCTTTATGAGACTGTGGATTCCAGTTTTCTCAGCCCAAGCTCTGGGGTTTTGTGTTTTTGCTTTACAGATTTTGCAGCTCAAACTTTGCTGTCTCACATTTGATCCACCCACTGTGCAAAGATGTTTACTTCCCATCACTTATGATCAATGAAGAGCAGAGTGTTCTGTACTAGATCTCTTAACACCCGAGTCTTTAAAGTAACTGGGCTGAACACCCTTAATTTTCACAGTGTGGGCCAATCCATCATCAGTTGAATCATCATTCATACTTATCATCCCACTTTGACTCTTTCCCATTGAACTTCTAAGTGAAGCTCTGCACTTTCTTTGCCAGGGGAATTTCAAGCACTGCTGTCTACTGTTCAGTCACTTGCAGTGGTTCCAGTTCTGTCAGGAGTTAAGGAGCATGCCTGTTAAAATACCAAAAAGACAAACATTCAGTCTGTTATTTTTAGTTCTTGACATCCAAATTCCTACACTAAATAGCAAAATGTCAGTGAAATACTTTTGATTTCTCAAGTGGTAGCAGAAAGATCAATTCAATCCTTCACCTTCAGTAAAAAATTAACGTAGCTACAGCTCATAATGCTCACTAAAAGTTGAACATAATCCCATAAAGCTGTTTACCAACAGACATGCAGCTTTTCTGTTCAGTTCTCCTGTCCCAGCTCTACTCTTTTTTCTCCTCGTTGTCATTGTAAAGTAAATGGTTTCAGGCAACTGCAGATGACATCTGCAAGCATACCTGGAACCATTTGACAGGTTGAAGGATGACTGCCATATTACTGCTTTACCTGTCAAGAATGCTGCAGTGCCTGGCACAGGATCACTATTTGTTTAAGTAAGGTAATCTACCCCACTACCAAACAGCCTGTGCCTAAGCCCTGCCTAGGGCTTAATCAAAAGATAAGTATTATACTTAAAAGATGATGGTTATGGCAAAGCTCATCTTGAAGAGTTGGTCCTGCTGCAATAAAAGGTGAGGCAGGCCGGCAGCATCACTGTTACTCAGCACTGATTAAAAGCAAGTTTGCTGCATAAAATGTGGTTGGTTTTCTTTCAAAAAGCAGACACAGATTTGGCCTGTCATAGGAAGCACATGCAGATGAAAAAAAGATCATTCTCATTATTCTCAGGCCCATGCACTCACTCCAAAATGCTGCAACACTGTTTGAGCAAATTCCACTTGCGCTACAAGGACCAAGGTGTCAAGGTGCATTTTATCATTCCCATCTTCTCCGCTAAAACTGGTCCAAATTCAGTAGTGACTCACACCCCTTCCACACTGACGTCAGTGGAGAATTTGGCTTATTATGTGTAATAACCAGGCTTCAAACTGAAATCTGCTCTCTCTTGAAAGGTGTTTTCACATGGGCGCTGTGGTAATTGCGGGTTGGTTTATGACTTGGAGAAGTCAGAATTGTGTTTGAGCCTAAAAAGACAGTGAATCATGAATGTTGCAGAGACATGTAAGAAGAGGTAGTTACAGGTTGGGCCACCAATTCTGACCCTCAAATGTTCATCTGCAGTTGATGTTGACATTGTACAAAAAACCTCGTGGGTCTGAGAACAAACATTACCTATCATTCACTGCACAACAGAGATTCCTGTCAGCCACAGAAGACTTTAGGTGCCTGGGTCTGCCTCATTCCCACTGAAGATGCACAGCATATATTTCAAACCTATATGCTTTGTGTTATTTTTTTTTCAGGGAATACAGGCAACACAAAGGCTCTCCTCCATAATAAGCACAATGCTTGCACCTTTGAAAACACAAGGGGTAGATTCGTCCATCCTGTTTCACCTCCCTCTACTTGTGGCAAATCTGCCCTTTGTCTAACTTCAAAATTCTTACAAGCTTGGTTGTTAGTAACTGGCCTAGCAATAGTCAAGCCAGACCTCTAGAGCTTATCCTTAGTCATAATCAAGGACACTGAGCAGGTGGCATCAGTGTAGATACAGGACACTGCAGACTTGTAGTTATCTGTGTCAACACAGGAGCAGCGTTCAGATTGGAAAGAGAAAAAAAACCATGGAGAAACAATAAGCAAAACCTCCCAGTAGGCTGGGGTGGTAGGGAGTGGGTAGGACAAACGTATTAGTGAATTCGTCTTTTTATTTGTTTACATCAGTGGTTTTTTAATCACTAAAGAAACTGACCTGTTGAAAATCCAGAAACTCTGACAGGAGAAATTTTGAGGCCAAATCCAATTCCCTCTCCTCCCTAAAGGTTCCTCACAGCCTTCCTAAAGCCCCAGAAACAGACAGAAGTCTTTCCACTGATAGTGATGTATTTGGATCAGGTGCATTCTTGGCCTAAGGCAGAAAAATGAAGCCACCTTTCTTCTCAGAGACATCCTTTTACTCTGATGTTCTGCACTGGCAGTGAGTATTCCCCCCACACTGCATGAGGAATACAGAGAGCATAGAAGGGTGAATGGAAGCCGTTGGACTTAAGACTCTGAAGTCCTATAGGAAAAGAAGAGTTTGACCTGGCCTGATGGGCAGATTTGCAAACAAAGGACTGCCTGAGAGGTGAATTAGGGTGAACTAAGAATTGAGGAAAGAGGAGAAAGGGGACAGAGCAAGGGAAGGAAAAGAGCAGAGGAAGGGCAGTACTTTTGTAACCGTGGGACATCACAAATTAAACAGGGATGAACTGGGATATGTGTCCTGAATAATACAATGAATTGCTAAGATTTAGCATTGGTTTTGCCTGAATGACACTTGAAGGAAGGACATTGACCTGTTGGAGTGAGTTCAGAGGAGGCCACCAAGTTAATTAGACAGATGGAGCACCTCTCCTGTGAGGAAAAGCTGAGGGAATTGGGATTGTTCAGCCTGGAGAAGGCTCTGGGTTGACCTAATTGTGGCCTTCCAGTAGGAGGGAGCCTACAAGAAAGAAGAGGCAAGACTATTTACAAGCGCAGTAATACAGTGACAGGACAAGGGGGATTGGCTTCAAACTGAAAGAGAATAGGTTTAGATTAGGTATTAGGAAAAAAATCTTTACTGGGAGGGTGGTGAAGCACTAAACAGGTTGCCCAGAGGAGCTGTGGATGCCGCATCCCTGGAAGTGTCCAAGACCAGGTTGGATGGGGCTCTGAGCAAGCTGGTCTAATGAAAGGTGTCCCTGTCCATGGCAGGGGGTTGGAATGAGATGATTTTGGAGGTCCCTTCCAACCCAGGCCATTCCATGATTCTATGACACACAAGAGGCATTAAGGCCTCACTATGCTAAACACAAAACCAATAACAAAGATAATCCACTCTCTCTTTTCCATGTTACATTAGGGCTTGGTTTGCTTTTAACTTTAGCTCAGAATATTGCTTTGTCTCCTAAAATTCAAGAAGAGACATTGGAATTAATGAATGAATGAGTGAAATGGAACAGGGGCCTGTTACTTACTTTCTCTGTTTATTTTAAATCATGGTTTCTTTTCCTGTCTGCTTTATGGAAGAGATCAGATTAACCTTGCTTTATTTTACTTACTGTACTTCTTACAACTTTACATCCATCACAGATACCACTCCAGAATGAAATTCTTTCATTAGCAGCTCTCTGCACGCTGACACGAATGATTTGTGGCTTTTTGTGATAACATTTCTCAAAAAATAAAGACTCATACGATCTTTCTGTCACTTTAGACAGTCATAGATCTGTCATATGGGAGAGATTACACATGATGGAAAGGCTTATTTACTTATGCATTAAAGGTCACATTCTTCCAGGCCCAGCCAAATCACTCAATCATTGAGTTTTGCATAACAAGAACTGCTGCGTTTAAATCAATAAGGACAAGTTTCCAGCAGCTTAAGTGAACAGTAGCTTTCCCACTGATCTGACTGATCCATGAAAAATCTCTAAAAACAGTGAGGATGGATATAGGTAACTGCAGTTTGCACCTCTTTTTGTTTACCACGCTTCTGGTTATAGAAGATGGCAGACTCTTTCTTTGCATGAGGTGCGTGAACGTACCTGAGAGCACCTGGAAATACAGTCAGTTATTGGCATGTACTAGCTAAACATCTTCCAGAAAAAATATTTTTTACCCACCCTCAGGTGTTTTCAGTGGACAAGGTTTTCCCACAAATTCAGGAAGGCTTTCTCCAGCAAGGATCTCAAAGGAGCACGTCAGCATGCTACAAGACTCCAACAAGGCAGAAGACTTTCTGGAAAACACTTCTTTGGTTGGGGAAAAAGTATGTTAATTAAGTGAACAGCACGGTACTCTTTGCAGGATTTATTTACCAGGAATGGGAAAGAGTGGATATAATCAGAAGCCCAAAAACATAAAGCTACACAGAGAACTGCTGAGAGAGAAAGGTTTGTGCAGCAGGAAGAGTGCTAGCTGTCTGTAGGAGGCTGCTGATCAACTCCTCGCTTCTTTCCTGAATTTCTGCAGGATTTTGGGCAAGTAATTTGCTCTTTCTGTATATATCTTGTCATCTAGACAATGAGAAAATGGGGCTGCCTTGCTGTGCAGGAGTGCTGTAAGGTGCTTTGATGTCAGATGTCATTCAAGAAGGCATCACAATTGGGTGTATCAAAAAGCCCATTAGAACTTACTCTGTTCTGCACCAGCTGCATTAAACTCTTCAGTGCAGCTCATGCCCTATGTCTATGCAAATGTCCATAATTTAGGACAAAGCCTTCTGCTTTAAACTGTTTAATTGCAGAAAGCTTCAAAGAGCTACATTTTCCTATCAGAATGAAGCCATTTAGTTTCTTTTAGTATTAACTAGTTGTTAAGTTCAAGTAAAACTGGTTTGTTTTTTTTTTCCCCAAAAACTGACCAGTAAGGAACTGTCCCTGAATACTAATTTCTAAAGCTCCATGAGAACACATCTCTGAAGCCAAGTTATTTTTCTGTGGTTAATAGCAAAATGTCTCCATTTTACATGGGGAAAATCAAGAGAAACTTGACTACCAGCTTGAGTTATTCCAGCTTATTCATTTAGACTATTTCACTGCACTTCTTTCTAATCAAGGACATCCCCAGGTCTCCTAAGTATATCACATACAGGGGGATTTGTGAATTCCACAAGGGCCTGTGCACACCCTGCTCCCAGTGGATGTGGCTGGGAGCTGTGTCATTGTCCTCACTGCAGTGCCAAGACAGTAAGAAGGCTGCTTTAAGCCAACATAATCAAAGCAAGACAGTAAGTTTCTAATAAAAGGCTGATGATGCAGGGGCTGATGCAGCCTTGCAATTAGCAGTGCTGGCCTGTGAGGAGAATAAAACTACACACTCTCCCCTAAGAAGAAGGCAAAACTTACTGCACTGATGCATCCCACCTTTTGTCAGCTTGGTGTGCATCACCTGGAGAGGCCATGTGACCCTGCTGTAGGAAGAAGTTCTGTCACCAGATAACCTGCTTCCACTGGCACTTCTGCTCTCTATAGCTGTTCCAAGATTGGTCCATGTGTGGAGGGCAGTTTGGGGAAACTGGACTGTTTGATAGTAGTCCCTGAGGGATGAGTATTACTCATCTAGAAACTGCAGCTCCCTAGTTTTAAAAAGTGTTCTGTGGCAAGACAGGTGCAGTAAGGGACTGTAGCCTCTGAGACAGTTGTTATGCCGCTGAAAGATCTTGGGGCAGAAGAAAATCAACCCAAAAGCCTTTCCAAGATTTGGGGGCACAAATGAAAAAACTAGGATTCTGCATGGCAACCTAGAAGATACAGCCCACAGGAAAGACAATGTTAAGACCATACGACCTTGAGATTTTGCTTTGTTGCCAGCAGGAATTAAAGATATGCCAAAAGTGCTCTGTTTTGGGCATCCTCCCAAGGAGATAGATCCTTTTCCTTATCAGAATATACAAACCCTAATCTCCATGCTGAGCTGGCTTTTGCCTCCAGGCTGCCTGTACAATACACAAATGTTCTGTCTCCTTATGCCTGGTCTGCCCAAAGGTGTTCCCACACCCTTTACCACCCTCTCTCACTGCCCTGTTCTCACCCTTTCCCTCCCACGTACCAATGGTCATTGGTGTTGGTGACAGCACTGATTTGGGCTGGTTAGGAAGAGATGAGATGTTACCCTATAATCCCAGAGGCCCTTGAAGAGAGTGTATCTTGCCCATAGCCATTATGGGGCAAATCCACAGCAGGAGCACCAAATGCTAAAATGAGAAGGGATATAGGATGCTGCTCAGCTCACCTGCTCCACTGCTCTCTATGTCTTCAGATTTGGATTTTCAAATCCTACAAAAGCTCACAGTGACATGGCTTAAAAGTCAGCCAATCATCTTTACAGTTTCTCCTTAAAAATGGAATTCCCTGTACTTAGATTTCTTTTGCCTGATCAAAATTTTCATCCTCGGCCACAGATTTTTTTGAACGTGAAAATTAGTTACACTTCAGAGTGGTATTTTACAAGGTTCCTTTCTTGGAAAGGGAAGGGAAGGAAAGGAAAAGCAAAGCAGATATGAGTCTAAATGTATTGGACTCACACAGCCAATTTCCACCCTGCCTGACCACAGCCACACAACACAATGTATTACGACGTTCTTGAGAATATATGTTTATGTAAATTTTACCTTTTTATCCCAGCTGATAAGGTCTGGTCATTCCTGCTAAGGAACAGGAGCTTTCATGACCATTACTGACCCTTCCGTGTCCCTCAGCTCACATGAAATTGTGTAGCTTGTTGCATTCCTAGGAAGATGCCTGGGTCCCTTTATACTGGACAAATATGGCTTCGAGTAGTTCAAAATTTAAATATATACTGGCCTCTTGTGGGCTGTGTTGTTACATCCTTTACACTGGCTTCAGCAGTTTCTCATGCTTGGAATAACAGGACGATAACACTTCAAGTATGATGCTAACAGGAATAAACCTTCTGTAGGTCAAAAAGATACCTTTTTATTTAAAAATAAACATTACCTCCCCAATCCCAGGTTTTCTTATGATTGATTTTGACACCATTTCAAAACTGTGATCAAAGGCAGACTATGAAACAATTCATCAGGGCTTTTTTTTTTTTCATGCTAAAACCAAAATATGTGGGTCCAGGTTTCAAACAGTTAAACATTCAAAAAATGCAGCTTTGATGTTTAAATCGTTCCCCAGTGCTGCTTTCACACCTCCAGGCTTTGGCTTTGTTTATTTTAAAATTGCACATGCAGCACTCTCTATCATTTCCAAGTCCAGCCTGTTCATTCAGTTACTCAAGCAGGGACTTGGTACTTCAGAAAATCAGTTCACAACTTCAGATTAGAGGTCATTCTATACTCAGCTCTCCTCTATTCCTTAATAAGTCTGAGATTCTGCCATACTCCTTCATATGGAGGACTTCATTCCCAATGGGAAGGGTACTTCTCAAGGACGGAATGAATTACAGATCTCAGCTCTTTTTTACTTTACTCATGTTAACCACAGCATTGCTGACGTAGTGCAGGGGGTTGTTTTAGGTGGATAAGGCCAATCCATTCTGCAGGACACAGACTACCTATCTTGCTTGCAACGAAGGCTTAACAAGATATAGTGGCAATAAACTGCTTAACTGACCACATTTGATTTCTGTTTGGAACAGAATGCTGTTACCTACTCCGTATTTATGTTAAATTCAGTTGACAAGGGAGTGCAGGAGGCACTTGAGTTATGCTCTGCAAAACACAGGAACTGAGAAAACCAAAGAACATAAAAATCTAGCCAACTTCCACAGGCTGATGGGAATTACTCTACGGGTAAACTCTGGAAAAAGCGATGGACACCCCAGCCTCCCATCCCCCTCCAGGAATATACCACATTTTCCTGATGATTTTTAGGTGATTTCTGCTAGTCTAGGAAAGAAAGAGCAAAGTGAACAGTTTAACAAAAACCAAGAAAAAACAGTGCATAGGCTGAAACATTTTCAACTCTTCCAGTGAGCAAAAAATACCACATACAGACAGCCAAAATAAACATATGCTGCTTCACAGGCTAAAGAATGAATCCAGCAAGACAGACAGTCTGTGCTCCCTTGTCTGGAAGCTCGTGTTAACACAGATCAAATCAGAAGTGTGTGGGAATGGGACTGGTCCTGTTGTGAAGAGGATAAGGTGTTGTTTATTTCTTGTTTAATAAATGCATGAAGAAAACAACCTTCACTTTTCCCTTCATTATTCTACTTCTGGAACAAAAGCCCAACTTAGCTACAGAGAAATCTGGTTTCTGGACTGGAACTCGTGTTTTCCTCAACGAAAAACCAAAACACAGCCAACACAATCCAATTCCTCCCACCTATCCAAACTGACACCCTGACCTTTGTGTTGCCTGAGTGTTTGCTTTCTGTATTCCTCACCATATCCTCAATACCAAGAAGACAACAGTCGATGTAGTAAAACAAATCACACATGGTGTGGTGGTTTGAAGAGACTGAGTTGATGGACAGGGTTTTAGACCAATCGCTTCTCACGATTTTGCATATAAAAGGGCACTGGTGAGGGGAAGTCACTCTCTTCTTTTCCGGTCCCTCACCGGGAGGGGTGGCGGGGCCGGGCCCGCC
>VWZT01002651.1:148371-229401 GCA_013397055.1 Pachycephala philippinensis
AATTTGTTTGTCCTTAAAACGAATACCCCATTCTTGGTTCATGATAGCAGTTGTGGGAAGACTGCAAAGTTCATAAGAGAGAGATATTTCACGGCAGCAGATTTTTCCGGGCGGGTCTGTTTGTTAGTAACAGTTTGAAACACCACACTGGAGCAGAAGAAAAACCTCTTTTTCTTTCAAATATGGAAGAGAGTTAAGAATTGTAATTCTGACCTAAAATCATGTGTGTTATCCTTTGTGCGAGTTGGGAAATAAGTGGGGAGAGGTGCTGGAGGGAAAGGGAGAGTTTGTTGTAATCTTTATCATTCTTTTATTACCTTTAATTCTGTTAGTAATAAACTTCTTTGTATTCTTTAAAGTTTTGAGCCTGCTTTGCCCTTCTTCTAATTCTTATCTCACAAAAAGTAAAAGATGCAAACTAAACCACCACACGTGGCTTTCCTTCTTTTGAGATAGAAGGAGTCAAAGCTAATTTACAAGAGGAGGTTCCCATTGTGCATAATTAGTTTTGACTTAACTCCTGACATTCTTCCTTGTGTCCACTTCAGAGGCAAACAAGTTAAATATGCAAAGGAGATCTGTGCAGGATTTTTCCCCTCTGATCCCTGGAGAGAAATGCTGCCTTTGCCTTTTCAGAGGAACGTTGCACCTGCTGCTGGGACTAGGGGAGTTAAGGTCAGAAGTAATATGTTTGCTCAGGCAAACACAACTGTTTCTCAGTGGAGAAATGCCATTAGTAAGATGCACATAACTGCAGATTTCTACCCCCAAAATTCTGGGATGAAGACATATACAGAAGAGGTTGAGCCCTCTGAAGAGAGTCTAGCAAGACAGGCTCCGTCCAAGGAAAGAGATGATTTCTGGAAAACATTGGCTATCAACATATTGGATTAAAAGGAGTGCAATACAGTGACTTACTCAATTCTATTTTAACCATAAGCAGCAACAGACAGATAAGAGGTAAAGAAGCAATAGGGAACACGAGTTGAATAGCATGGTCCAGCAGAGAGAAGGCGCCAGGAATTGCAATACCTGAGTCCTTTGCCAGACTGTTTAAGCTTTATGTTCGCAAACATTCAGAGCCATATTGCCAGCTCTGGTGCCAATATGGCTTTTAATTCTGAGTAAATAATTCAGTCTTTCTCTTCATTCAGCTTTGCTATCATCTGAGTAAACCTGACACTGCTGCCCTGCTGGGGATTACATGGCCCACAGGCTTGGGCAGGTCTAATCACAACCCCTTCTGTGACTTTCACACCATGCCACGACAATATAGCATCTGTTGTATTGAGGTGCTGGAGCCTGATCTCTATCAATGCTCAAAGGAGAGTGGATTCTTCTCTTTCCTTGCATGTAACTGAAGGAATTAACCTCTTTGTGAATATGTGAAAATCACTTTGAGACACTAGAAATCAATGCTTGCATAGCCTAGAGCATGCAGTTCTTTGACTGCCTGTACCTTATGCATAAAGCTGCAAATGCTGCTTTCATTCACGTATTTCTTCTGTGCTTTTGAATAGAGCATTTTTTTTTAACTTGCAGGAAAAAAAAGCTTCCTTGAGCTGCCCTACTTTATCCTAAGGTGACAGTCACTCTTGCAGACACCAGGAAATATGCATCTACAGACTTGGCAGAAGAAACAAGGTTATCTGCCAGGGACTTCAGAAAAAGTGTTTTGTTTCTTCTCCATAGCAAACCTCTAAAGCATGACCATCTATGTGCAAGCTGCATGATTCCTCCACTGAAGAGGGAAGTGACAGGAACCAAGGTCCTGCTTTGTCCTGTCTTCATTCTCAAGTCCATTTTGCAACTGAAAATTTACATGTTAAGATTTTTCCACTGTAGACTAGTTACAGAGGAAAAGTCCAGAATAAATAGATACTTTTGAAAGTCTTGGAAGAAATGCAGTTCTCTTCCCTACATGACTACTAGGTAGTTGACATTTAAGAATAATTTGACCAAGTCATCTTTATCTTGATCCTTCAGAGAGCGAGTCGTGCTTTATCTGGGGACAGCTCTTACACTCAAGTGCAATCTTAGTTTTTGTTTTTACATAACTTTGATATTTGATCTCAGACTACCTGCATGAGGACAGAATGTGCCATTAGTCTGTTAGCATGACAGAAATAGAAACAGGATAAAACTGCTTAAGTGTGGTGACCATCAACCAAATGACCAGCAAACAACTGAGGCACTGAGCTAGGCTCTGCCCTGTTCAAAGTGTGAGAAAGCTTATGAAACAGAAGACATCAGAGTTGGTTCTAAAAAAAATCATCTCATGTTTGTTATATGCTTACTCACCTGGAGAGAGGAATTCTGTCCTCTGGGAAGCAACTGTGTTGTAGGTACTAATGCTGTGGTCTCTGGTCCAAAGGGTCCCGGGCAGTGAGCAGGAGAGAGTGGATGAAGTATGCCTGGAATTTTCATTTAATAGAGAAAGTAAAAAGACAAGTCTAGCAAGAGACATAGCTTAGCTTAGTTCCTATTGTCAGCTCAAACACACTGATTACAGAAGCAGCAGCCCCACTCATCTCAAGTGCTTGCACACGGCCAGAGCTCCTTTCTGCTAATCTTAAGCATTTCTTAAGACTCCCTCTGCTGCCAGAAGAGATTGGAACAGCTGATAAAAGGTCCTTCAGCTTTCAAATTCTATTAAAAAAAAAAAAGTAAAGAAAAGAGACAGAAATATGTTAATGATGATAAGGCCAAAGAGTAAATAGGAGGATTAGCTCCAAATCTGTTAGACAAAATAACACTTCAAGAGACATTTGAATATTTTGATCCTGACCAAGTGGTATTGCTCTTGCCTGGTATGAGGTGGCAGCAGTGCAGCCCTCACCACCAGACCATGCAACAAGGCTGACATGTGCTTTGTAGCAGTGAATTGATGCCAAACAACCCGATTTGATCAACAACCACACTCTCAGGACATTCCCCACACGTAGAATGGGAGTGGGCAGCAGGCCAGATTTCCTTTGTTGGTGTAAATCATTCGCCTCTACTCAAGTCAGTGAAGCACTGCCAACTAACACCTGCTGAGGGTCTGTGCAAGGATCAAACTCTGCCTTAGAGCCCTTTATACCTTGTTTGCCGTAAAGCTATTCTCCTCTAGAAAATCTCGTTGTGCAGGAGGGAACTTATACATTGAACTTACCTCCTATATGTACACTGCCCTCAATCATCAACAAATATTCTTTAGCAGATGCATGGAAAGCTGATGACAGAGCAAGTAATTTTATTCACTGAGTCAGTTTTGACACGGAAGGGCACTGAACAGCTGTAAAATATTTAGAGGAAGTTCCACCTTCAATGTTACTCAGAATATCAGTGGTTATTTTGTTATTTTTAAGGAGGGCTTAGATGGAATAGGGTTACCCCTTTCAAAAAGTTGGTAGCACACGGGAGAATACAGCTATCAAGTTTTACATAAAACTAACAGTCATGTTATGCTCAAAAGCTTAAGTTTATTGCTCTCTTTAATGACTATCACCAGTATTTTAAAAAAGAATGCCAGTTCTTTCTGCTAGCTTCTCACTGAAGGAAATATTTTAAATACAGCAATAAAATCAAGTGGTTTAAAGATAACACATTTTGCCACACATTCATGCAAACCCTGCAGACAGGATTTTTACAGGTTCATGGATATAGAATAAACACAAAGATGTGTACTGAAATATTGGGAAACTTTCCCCACAGTGATGAAGTTGTAGGCGTAACATTTGAGGCCTTACCCTGCACCTGCTGACGTCAATGGCAAAACATCAGTGGGAGCAGGATCAGCCCTTATTGTTCTGAGAGCTGCTTTACCTTCTCCTGATTAGGAAGTGCAGTAAATTCGCAGAACCTTCTGCACTAACAGAAGCAGTGGGTTTTGGTTATTGTTACAAATAAAGAGAAGCAAAAATACTTTTAGTAGGTCATCAGAGCTTCTATTCACAAAACACTCATCTTTCATGTTAAGAACTCTGCGTACCTCCATTTTTCTCTGCTCAGTGAAGCACTAAAACGTGTGCTTACCTCTAAGCATTAAACACAAACTACAGTCTTCCCAGCCTGATTGAAGTCTAAACCAAAAGGCACAGGGAGCAGTCTGTATCACTGAAAAGGAAACGCTGCTGCCTGGACCAGTGGTTAGAATGGGCTAATGATTGTCTAAATTTGGTTCGAGGGCAAATTTATCACCAAGCAGCCAACAAGTTCAGACTGTTTTTTTTTTTTAAGCTGCCTATAGGATTTGCATTAATTTTAATAGGCACTGGACACATGGTTACCCCCAAAGCTTTGAAACAAGTATAAATTCATAGAATACAAGTGATTTTATTGTTAGATTTTTAATAAAGATGAACTAAAAAAAATTCCTCACCTGATTTTGAATCTCAGATTTCAGGAGAAATTGTATTCAGATTGTGTTCTTTGTAAAAATAGAAACTATTTGCAGAAATACAATCTGTTTGCCAGACGACTAAGATGCCCAAATATTGACAAAGAAAAGGTAAAGCGTGAAGCATTTATGTTCAGATTAATGTCTACTCAGATTCACCCAGCTGTCATGATACTGGGGTACACTGCTGGTAAGAATTCGAGGCAAGAATTTGACTCACGTCATTGAAATATCTTTTCCCCCTTAGTTCTGATAACACTGGTAGTGGACTGCTTTATAAAAAATGAACAAGCAAACATGATGTATGAAACATCATTTCAATGTGAATCTACTTGAGTCTTTCAATGCAGAGGCTCAGAAGGTTTACGATACACACAGTATTCGGTAATTTTATATGTAAAAACAATCAGAAAGAGGCAAAAATTTACTTTCAAGCTTAGTCAACATACGGCACATTTCAGCATGACAATTCAAAAAGTTTCACACTGTATTTGGATATATTAGCAATGACCTTTTAAAAAATAGCAAACTGAAGACAGAGGACTTTTTTCTGTTTCTTTTTCTTGCTTTTGTAACAAATGAAGCTACTATTATTATTTACAGTATAAATAAGCCTTTTTTGGTGAAGATTATGTCCTGTCACATATGTTTAAGACAAGGCGTACCTCAGCTCTTAAATGTCAATGCAAACAAGAGCATAAAAGCAATATCAAAGTAAAATAGTATCTTTCCAGCTAAGACAGCCAGGTTACCATATGTCTCTTATCAGATCTGAAATATATCTGAACGCAGTCAAAAGTTCTCTTGGCTTTAGCCTTTAGGAATATCATGAACACTTATTCTTCTGCTGCTCTAGAAAGCTGTTTTCCATACAAGCTCATGACATGATGGACAAATTGATACTGTTCACAAGTCTGGATCATTCCTCCCCTGAAAGGCAAGAAGAAAAGGGGAGGGAAACAGAAGTCTTACTACTTGCAAACACATGAGGAAATAGCACAGCTAACATGAAGCTTGTGCTTCACACCAAAGGTCTGTTCCAAAGCTTTCTGAAATGAGTGAGAAGTGCCCCTTGATTGCAACCAGCTTCAAGACTGACGTTGAGCTCCATTTTGAAAGTCTCTGCTGAGCAAGGAACAGAAGGTAGTGAGAACATGGATGGGCTCTATGTTAATTTTCCTTGGCACAGGCTTTCCTCCAGGAAAGCATCACCATCATCATTTACTCTCATATTACCTGAGCACCTGTACTCAAGAACCCTTCTGTGAAAAACAATTCCCACCCCAAAGCCCTAGAGAGATAGATGGGAGCAGGGGAATAAAGAGAGGAAGTAGCTTATCCAAAACTTCACAGCTGCATTAGGGACTGAATTTGGGACCAAAGAGGGCCAGGCCAAGCCAGAGCAGCCCAGACAACTGATGCGACTTTCCCATTCTGCAGTGAAGATTCTTTCCTCTGTGCCATCCCACATCATGCTTTTGGCAAGTTAACCAGAGAGCTAGGGATGGCCAGCAGGATTTTGGAACACACAATGTTACTTTAGCAAGGACAACGCAGATTTGTAACTCAGTTGACTGCTGTGTACACCTTGATAGCAAAAGACCCCCCCAGCACAGTAACCTGTTTTGGTTCAGCTTATTTTTCAGCTTTTGGGGTTCTCTTAAAACTGAAAACCTGAAAGGAAATGCAAGCAGGAGCAAAAGTAGTTTGATTTTCCATGTGTCATTAGCCTGTGTATTTCTGCAAGTAGCATATTAACCAACACATAAGCACTACAGCGGGAGATAGAAATGAAGAAAAACAATCAGGAAGAACTTGTTCATTTTAAGCAGATTTTACTAACATTTGAAATTTTGCTAAGAGTACCCCATCAAAAGTGATATGATCTCTTGAGAATCCATTAGAAGACAATTAAACCTCATGGCTGAAGCTCACAGAAAGTGTATGCAGAATTGTGCCAGCACTGGTGCTGGTGCACAGATCTCGGCAGCATGGTGCCAAAAGGAGGCTGAAATGACAAGGGGGGTTGAAAAATAAGGGAACCCGTGGGTGACTACAGCCAACCAGACTGTCGGTCTGAGGGAGAGCATATGTGGTGCATTCCCTTAGAAACCTCACCAGAGGAAATTAATGAAAAGTTGCTTCCTCTGAGCCAAATGGGTAGCAGACTGCTAGCACCCGCCTTGGGGACTGCCCTTTTCTATGGGGTCCAGCTTAACCATTATGGGTCACACAGCAGGCATACCAGTAAGGGGGAGATGAGCGGGCAAGACAACCTTGTCCTTCAGCCCCTTGCAATTATTTTGTTAAGCAGCTGCTTGAAATAACACTTAACGATGAGCAGCAAAGGGCAGGGACCTATTCTCCAACATCTCATTAACTAGCAAAGCTGAGAAACACACACTGTGTTTCTAAAACAAAATAAATTTCCTAGCTGAGCGTCTCCTCCTCATCTGCTCTACTTAATACAAGCTCACAGTTGATCTGAGTCCCTCTGTGCTCCACACAGCACTGAAATATATCTATGTCAGCCTGTGACACACAAGGACCATTAGTCATATCTGACAATTTCTCCCCGAGCAATTCCATTAACAGTGGGGTTGCACCCTGAAGTTGTAGCAACAGAAGCACCAGGGTGGCCACTGAGTTTCAGATCACAGGAAATTATTTTCCTTTTTATCCCATTCCCTGCTATGTGGTGGCTTCCTCCCTTGCCACACATATGCACGCCATGACATGTGCTTGCTGTCCAGGCTTTGGCACAGAATTGTGTTTTCACCCCTATTTGCCACAGAAACCTTTGAAATCTGAGTTGCGTTGCGGGCAATGACAGCAAATGTCTCTCAGCACTGTGGGAAGGATGCAGGAATGATTACTTCCTCTCCTTAGTCATACTAGGTTATTTTAGGACCATCTGTTGGCCACTGATGCAAAGCCCAGTGCGCAGAACTTTTCCAAAGGATTTGTGAGGGAATGAAGGGAAAAACATATTTGTTCTCTCCATACCCATGGCAACTTCAAATGTGGTTCTCAGGGCTGATGTCAACCTCTCTATCTCTGTGTGAAGCAGGGAGGTGCATTCCTTCACACATCTGCTCTGGCCTGCATCTAGCCTTCTTTCCCCAAGTCCCTGGTGACTCCTTCCCATCCTAGACAGCAATGATCAAGCAAGAGGAGGAGACACAGTGTCTTCCTTCCTATAGCTGCTTGGACACTGTCTCAACCTCTCATGATACTTTTGAAGTCTCCTGGAGATTTTGTGGGGGGGTTAGTGAAAATGAGAGTGGGTGGCAGCACGACTTCCAAGAGACTACAAGCCCTATTTTTCAGTCCTTGAAGAAATCATGCTTTTCTGTAGGAAGGATGGTGATCTGCTTTCCATCTTGAGTATTCTATCCCATGACATTTAAATGGCTTTTATCTATCCCATCCCACTCTTGAGAGCTACATGGCAGCTACAGAGGTTCCTGCAGTCTTCCTTTCCCCCTATGGTGTCCTTTAAGTGTGATCTTCCTTCTTCAGAGTCTTAAAGTGACTGCCAGTTCCCCTCTCCCTTCAAAGCTAGTATTTGCAATTGGCCTGCTGTATCACACACATTTGTAAGCAGGCGCCTTCAACCTTCATTTTTGTGGTGATTTTCCTGCGTAACATTAGTCACAGAGACAAGATATTTCACATCCCGACAGATATTTCACTGGACCATGGATAATCAGCACTCACTATTCATACTCTGGTTTTCTTTTTCTCAAGAAGCCTTTCCTTGTCTGGGCTAAAATCCACTGAAACAGCCAAATCTCTAAGCCCCTGCAGGTCCCTGTCTATCAGAGCCTCAGCAGGGCAGCAAGCATTTCATTTTTTGCCTCCCACTGAGCATAATTTCTTCTCTGAAATAAAGTTCAGCGTGGGGTTGAGGTTCTTTTTTTTCCCTCAGAAAAATCTTTGGTATGTTTTTCGTGACATCTCTTCCCCCGACTACATTTATCATTATCATTAGGGAGAGCACTGAGACATGTTTTGATGGCACTTGAAACCAGGGGGAGAGGAAAAATAACATCTCTGGTACAAAATTCAAGTCTGTTTACTTCATAATCAAACTCAAGGTGGTGTGTTAAGAAATGCTTAACCAGAAACCATTGAATTTGTGGAGATTTTCACAGCTCCTTTCATATGTCTGCAAACACTCCAGGTTGTGCACTCTCCCTCCCCAAGCAATGGCTCTCCCACCACGGCTCACAGCTCCAGTATACGAGACCAGTTCTCATTACTCCTCCTGGGAGGAAAGTGATGATCTGTGGCTCTGAACTTAAGTACAGCAGATCTTTGAGCCTTTGGTTCTGTATGAACATGGGGCCAACTCCTCAGCTGGTAAAAGGTCACCCCTTGCTGCATGCAGATAGGCAGCTGTGCAGACTTTGATGCCAGCTGTGAACCTAACTCAGTTCTAGGGCAGTTCATTTAAGGTTTGCTGCTCAGGCAAAGATTACAAGTCAGAGGAACGTTCTGTCTTGGCCTCCACTTGGGTTTGTTCTTCCCCCTCTTCCTATTTGTTTCCCCTTAAATAAAGGGAAACATTACCATTTTTCTTTTTATTTTTTTCTGGAAAGGAAACAGGCTTTCTTACCTGTCTAACCGCAACTGGCAGGCTGTTCGCAAAATGTCAACTATGCCCTCATTCTTCAGCTGTTTACAGCAGATACTTGTGGCAATAAAGCAGCCAGTCCTCCCGATGCCTGCACTAAGGAAGGGAAAAGCAGAGAGAGGCAGTGGAGATGGCAGAAGGATTTTGGAACTTTCCTGTCAAACGACTGCCACTAAACCAGCACAGACCCCATTGTCCCTTTTGTCCCTCTGACCTTTGCCAGCTGGGTGCTTCCAGATGGAAAGCCTCAACTAGGAAAAGATACTAACTTCAGTGGAATGACATGATTAAATGTGAGCCCCTTACAGCAAAAGGGTGAGCATTGCCGATACAGTGCTAAAAATGGACTACTGGAGACTGTTTGACCTAGTATGTTGTTGAATCTCTCACTGAACCATTGAAAAAAAGCAGCTGAACTGTATTTCTTAGTAAGACTTGGTTTGACGGCAACCCTTGCTTTGAAGACAAACTTTGCTTTGAAATTCTCAATTCTAACAGCTTCTTTGAAAGTTATTTTCATTCACAGGTAGAGTAAAAAAACCCCAACCCTTGGTTAAATAATTAGAGCTAACAGCAGTATAGTAAGTGTGATGCCATTTGCTGATCAGATCTACAATCTAGTAATTTGAATTACAGCAGGATACAACAAATTCACTATCAAATAAGTTTCTTTCAATTTTCCTGAACTCCTTTGTATCTGATACAGTCCTTGGTTAATGACCAGAACTGAGTTTGTTTTCAAAAGCACAGTGCTATAGAAGCTGTGAATTCTTACCACTTAACAAACTACCAGCAAATGCTGGAAGCCCTTCTTATGCATGAAATAATTAAGTGAGCATACTCAGGAATAATTACTTGACACAACTACAAGAAATCCTGCTTTCATTTACATTGTGAGGAAGTCATAATGCAAAATCACTGGAAACAAACGTTCAAGCAACACTGGAGTTCATGGTTCACAGCTGCCCACAAGTCCTTCATCTTCCACTTGGCCATAACCAAACAGACCACAGCACACAGCTCCTGATACTATTTTCTGTCCAGAGACCTCGGAGTGTTTTGCAAAGGGAGAGAACAACACCCATTTTTAGATAAAGGAAACGGCACTTGTCCCAGGACAAGCTGCAGGTCTCTCAGTGGCTGAGACAGCATCATAATCCCTTCAAAACTGCCCAAGGTGGCACATTATCCACATAGAACACTTTATAATCCTATCACCGTGTCTCTTAGTGGTTTTTTCAAATAAAAATGCCCCATTTCTCTCCAGATTAATACTGTGTCATGGGGATAACACCATACCAGAGGACAAAACAAATAGGCAAAGCAGGAGTGACATGGTAACCAGCAGCAGATATAATAGCTCTTCAAGGAGCTCCTAGAGAGTCACAAATTTCACGGACAAAGAAGATCTTCTTACAAACCGTTTCTTATTTTTATCTGAACTCTCCCCAATTTTTCAACATCTGTTTTAAAACACAGGCAGAAAAATTGGACATGTGGTATCACATGAGCATTTTAATAGTGATTACTCCATACTAGCTTATAGTCGGATCTTTGATGACACCAGGCTACCAGCCATTTGTGCCAAGAGGCTCTCTAAAAACAGTCTCATTGTATAATACCCATTTACTATGGCTTTTGGAGAGCAACCATCTGCTGTTTCCTAGAAAACATTATGCAAAATTAAGCAAAATTCCGTACAAAAATCAATTTGGCAAAATGTATGTTATTGAAATTATGGAAGATTACCCTGGCAAGATAAACTGCATCTCTTATCAGGCTTTCTGCTATTTACCTGGAACAACTGTTTTGAGGATGGACTGTAGTTTCCAAGTAATCACATTTAACCTTTCTAAACACTGGCAAAACAGGGTTTCCTTTTAGACCTCTGGAACTTCTCCAATTTTCCAAGAACTGCAATTCATCTGTACTAGACTTCAATGGTTCAGACTGTGTGAACCAACTTTTTAAAAACACTTGGATGAAAATCAGCCAGCATATCTGATTTAATAGTGGTTGCTGATGCTTAACATGCTCCCTAGTTAGCAGTGCAAAAGAACATACTTCATCATGTCTACAAATGATAAGTACATCATCCCACTTCTTTCTGAGGACAGAAGAGAAGTATCTATCCTCATCTATTTTTATTCTGCTCTGATTGATAATTACAATTTTCTCATCAGGCATCAAACCACTGTAAAGACTTTCCTCCTTCCATAGAAAAAGTTTTCATCTTTGCCAGGGATTTTTACTGATACTTCAGTTTTACTATCAATTGCATACGTTTCCTGACTACTGATTAGTACTTGCTGTAATCAGCTTTGCCACTCTTTCATTTATGTGTTATACTTAAATTATTGTCTTTGGCCTAATAATGACTTAATTAAAAAAAAAAGTAAAGAAGGAATCTACAAAACAGGGGGATTTGATGCTTAAAGTTGAATGCTATTATTTCTCTTTTTGCATGTGTCTTCCTACTGAATTTCACCTAAAGTATGTTAATCTTTGCTAACCTGGCCCTTAAAAAACAATTAAAGGCATATATTAGTGGTAAGGCAAATGAAATTGAATTGCTCTTGCAAGCAACCGAGCCACCGCCAGCTTCTGTGTTCAACTCAGTCTGTATCTGAATGCAACACTGGGTAATAGAAAATCATTGTCATTAAAGCTTTGAAGTTCCAAGCATATTTCAGAAGCATCTGGGCAAGATTTCACCTGTGTGACTGATGGCCTACATGGCAGTCTCTGCACTACATCATGGTATGCGAAGAAGCCCTTAGAATTCAGACACAACATTCATTTACCTGCAGTGAACAACCACTGGGGCATTCTTCTCCTCTGCACTCTGCATGGCCTCTTCCACTTCCAGTACTAGCTGTAACAGAGGAGGGGCCTGGTCTGGTGTCTTCTGGTCTGGCCAAGACGTGTACCAGTAATGTTTCAGGTTTCTGACTTCTTCTCCTTTCTGCAATCCAGTTAAGACAAACACCACAAAAGTTTTACAAGAACTTCTCGTTATAAATTGATACTGAAACACGGCCTTCCCTTTAAGGCTGAGATGATTAAATCAATCTGCTGTAAAGACAACACAGCTGGGCACACACAGTCCAGGAGACTGCTGCAGATGAGATCCTTTTGACACAGGAAGTGGAGGAGACAACGAGAAGAGGTGACCTTGTATTAAGTGCATGGTTGGGCATGAGAAGGTTGGGGGCAGCCTTGGCTGCAGTGACCAAGAGACTGGAGGATCCTACATGGAAGAAGCAAAGGCAGTAAAGTAGGATTACAAGCCTGAAATTTGGGAGAGAGAACTTTGATTCCTTCAAGGACTTAATTGTAGGAATCTCCTGAGTTAGGGCTGAAGAAGATGGGGGATACAAGACAGCTCATTAATATTCAAGCATCACTTCCCCCAAGCTCAATTTCGGTGCATCCCTCTGGGTAAGAAATCATGCAAAGAGGGCAGGAGCCATGCATGGATGAGCAAGAAGCTTCTGGCAAAATTCAAGCACAAGAAGGAAGTTTATGGAATATGGAAAAAGGGACAGGGCACTTGGGAGGAATGTAGGAATGCTGTCAAAATATGCAGAGATGTGACAAGAAAGGTCAAGGTCCATTTGGAATTAAATCTGGCAAGGGATGTCCAGGACAAGAAGACAGATTTCTTGAGTTGCACCAGTAGCAAAAGGAAGAGCAGGGAAAATGTAGGCCCACTGCTGAATGAGGTGGGAGCCCTGGTGGTGGAGGATACAGTGAAGGCAGAGTTACTGAATGCCTTCTTTGTTTCAGTCTTCATTGCTAATGCTGGCCCTCAGGGATCCCAGACCTTGAAGGTAAGAAATTCTGGAGAAAAAGACGACTTTCCTTTGGCTGATGAGCATAGGGTTAGAAAGCATTTAGGCAAACCTGACACCCACAAATCCACGGGCCACAATGGGATCTACCCATGAGTGCTGAGGGAGCAGGAAGATGGTACTGCTAAGCTACTCTCCATCATCTTGGAAAGATCGTGGAGAACAGGAGAGGTGCCTGAAGACTGAAGGAAAGCCAGTGCCACTCCAATCTTCAAAAAGAAGGCAAGGAGGAGGACCCAAGGGGCTACACACTAGTCAGCCTCAGTTCCATCCCTGGAAAGGCAATTAAACAGCTCACCCTGGATATCACCTCTAAACATGTAGAGGAAAAGATGGTTATCTGGAGCATTCAGCATGGATTTACCAAGGGGTAATCACACTTGACCAATCTGAAAGGTTTCTGTGATGGCATGACTGTCTGGGTGGAGGAGGAGAGAACAGGGACATTGTCTACCTTGATTTCAGCAGGGCTTTTGATCCTGTCTTCTGTAACCTCCTCATGAGATAAGGTCAGGAAGCATGCATTAGATGAAGGGACAGTGAGGTGGATTGAGAACTGGTTGAATGGGTTCAGAGAGCTGTGATCAGCAGCAAAGAGTCCAGCTGAAGGCCTGTAGCCAGTGGCCTTCCCCTGGGATTATTACTGGGTCCAGCACTGTTCAGTTTACTCATCAATTACCTGGATGAAGGGGCAGAGAGTATCCTCAGCACATTTTTGATGATGATACAAAACTAGGAGGAGTGGCAGACACACCCAAAAGCTGTGCTGCCATTGCATGAGACCTAGGCAGGCTGGAGAGTTGGACAGAGAGGAACTAATGAAGTTCAACAGAGCAAGTGCAGGGTCCTGCACCTGGGGAAGAATAACCCCAGGCACCAGTACAGTCTGGGGGCTGATCAGCTGGACAGCAGCCTTGTGGAGAAGGACCTGGTGGACAACAAGCTGTCCATGAGCCAGCAGTGCCCTTGTGGCCAAGGAGGCCTATGGTGTCCTGTGGTGTGTTAAGAAAAGTAGCCGTCAGGTTGCAAGCGGTGATCCTGCCTCTCTACTCAGCCCTAGAGAGGCCTCACCTGGAGGGCTGTGTCCAGCTCTGGGCTCCCCAGCTCGAGAGAGACAAGACACTACTGGAGAGGGTCAAGTGGAAGGCCACAAAGATGCTTAGGGCACTTGGAGCACCTCACTTAGAGGGAGCTGGGCCTGTTTAGCCTAGAGGAGAGACAACTGAGAGGGGACCTTATCGAAGTCTGTAAGTATCTGAAGGGAGGGTGTCAAGAGGATGGGGCAAGGCCCTTTTCAGTAGTGCCCTGCTACAGGACAAGGGCATTGGGCACAAACTGAGATACAGAAAGTTCCATCTGAATATGAGGAAAAAATTTTTTGAGCGTGACACAGCACTATAACAGGCTGCACAGACTGGTTGTGAAGGCTCCTTCTCTGAGATACACAAAACTCACCTGGACACAATCCCATGCAACCTGCTTTAGGGGAATTGCTTTAGCAGGCGGGTTGGACCAGATGATCTCCAGTGGTCCCTTCCAACCCCAACCATTATGTGAATGCTAAATGGAACAGAAATCCAAATGGGAAGCCACAAAACACAGAAATCTGGACTTCAAATATCAGGACTGCACTTCAGTAAACAGCCTTACAAAAAGAAAAAAAAACCAAAACCAAAAAATTCCTCCCCCCGCAAAGTATTCTGCTCTTTTAGTGCCAAGAGCTGTGTGCGAAACACTCCAGGCAGTCTGTTCCCTCTTGACAGATTCATTCAGCAAAGGCAGAGCTGTGCTTGTGACATAATTGCTTTCATAATGTATTTGACAGACAGAGAGCCAGGAGCCATATCTCTGTCTCTGATAGCTAGATAAATAGATGAGGGAGAGAGATGGGAACTTATTTTTCTATCTCTTCTGACAGACAGACTTATATTGGTCTCCTGTCAATTCTACTCTTCTCTTAGACATGGTGAGAAATTCAGAGGCAGTACGGAAGGTGGGAATTGTATCTAGCTGCAGTCCAGGTCTTTTTGAGAGACGCAAATTCTGATTCTCCATCTCAGCATGGTTATGAATATAGCAAATGTGCTGTTTCCTTTTCAGAGTGCCAAGTAGCACTGTGAGCTTCTGATTTTGTGTGTTCAAAGTGATATCCTTCTGTCTGATTTCTAAAGGTGCAAAACAGTAACATGGTGCTCAGGGAACTGGCCTTACCCTTGCAGCCATTGCCCAAGCCAGCTGGCACAGGGCAAAGTAAATGTTTTCAAAAGGTCCAAGAACAGAAGTGTTAGCTTCCACAACCCTCCCTTCAACACATGGCTGGCTGAGTTGAAGAGAGGAAAAAAAAAAAAAAACCACACCAAATTTCACTCCTTCCGAAGAACAAGGCACAAAAATCTGAAAATAGTTTGTCATCTATACTCTCAAGCCCCTCACTATGCTTGTCAGTCACTGGATGCTAAGAGTGCTCTGTGGTTGTGCCATTTTCCATCCTTCTCTTTGGATGACAGAGCTTTTGCACAGCTTCACAGTGAACTAGATTGGGAAAGCAATCATATTGAATCTTTTTCCTTTCTTGCGATGAATTAATTTTTGGATGGATCAATCAGTTTCTCCCTTTGGCTTGGCACACAGTCACAAACACTTGTGAGGGCGCAAGGGAGATGGCAAAAGGGTCGGAACAAGAGAGCTGGACAAAGGGAGGCTCGGCTTCATTGAGATGCTGCTCCATCTTACACTGGGTTTAAAGTGCTCACTGAAGTGTAGCCACAGGATCCTTAAGGCCATGTCTAGCTCACTTCAGGAAGAGAGAGTCTTACTATCACAGCACAGAGTCTGGCCTTAGGTTATTTACCCTAGGGAGAAAATACTTTGTTTGATAGTGCATAACTAGTTGTCATGAATAGCACTCGAGCTCACTACAGTAAATCCAATCAACATTGCTCTGAAATGCAGTTGCTTTTGAATGTGTGACCATGTGTGAGTCACAGAAGTTATGAACACCCAATTCTTAACTCAGTTGTGAAAAATTATAATAAAAATGTTGTCAGTAACACTGAGAGAAAAGTAAAAGTCATCTGAAGAAAAACATGAATCACTACCTAAATCATTTAGTTGACAGCAACAGAAAACAGACAAAGTTCTACTGATGAACTCTGGATGCCTTTAGTTTTGCCTATCGTGTTAAAAGTTTTATGCTTCTGCTGAGAGAGCCCTGAATTCTGTGGTTCTGTATGCTTCTGCTTTGACTTGAACAAAATATTCTCTATTGATGGTTCCTTGAGACTGAGAAGACTTGGGAACAGCTAGGAGGAAGCAAGATTTAATTGACGGTTTGAAGTCTACCATCACGTATGCCGTAGCTGAGATCATGACTCAGTGGCTAGACACTGGCAGCTTTCTGAGAAGGGAAAACAAGCCTTCCCTATAGCCTGAGCTTTTTCTAAATTCCCAAAACTTGCCAAATCTTGTTCCCTATACTGAGAGAAAAGTGACAGTCTGCTCTGTAAAGCATGCAGTAATCATGTATTTCTGATCGCTCCTGTTTAAGGGCAAACTGAAGTCAATTCATGGCTTCTCCAGTTTTCACTACCAAGTCATTTAATATATGCATGGTTCAGAGCTGCTGCTCCACTGTTGCTATTAAATGACAAACATACAGCTCTAGGGAATGGTAACTTAACAAATGGAATCTTTATTCCATCTTTGGAACTCAGCAGTTCACATCCTGACATTTGGGGGTGGCGGAAAGAGACGTTGCCCCACTAGTACTGAAAACAAAACCATTGTCTATCTGAAAAGCAAAACCAGATGAGCTGCAAGTCTGCAACATGTAAATATTCTTCACTTCCCACTTGTCCGGGAGTGTGATTTTCTCCTTGCTGCCTTCGCCAAAAGCATGAGTGACAGACTTTCTACACTCTGAATCCAGACATGGGATCTCATATGCTGGCTTTCTGCCCATTAGCATATGGCTGAAGAGACTTGAAACTAGTTGGATGAAAGGAGAATTTTTCAGCCTGGAAAGAAATTGTCCTGTTATACTGAGGTTGAGGTAGATCTGGCAGAGGAAAGGTATGAAGTTTATGTAAACAGACTGTTACTAAAACATGTAGCTTGATACTCTAGAACACAGCAATGAAAAGAGTTGTAAAATAAGACTCTGGTACTTTGGATTAAGTAGTATCTAAGTACTTAAAAAATTAAACCAGTGCTAAAACCTTCTATCCACAAGCTGATAGAATGGTTACTGGTATATAAAACTACACCTGCAAAGTAAGAAGCTGTCCGTGTGCTGACATTTAATTCTAAATGATCAATGAACCTGGAGGACAAAGGCACAGAATGAGTCACTGGTTTCTTAGCCTGCAAACCCCATACTACTACAACTGGCCTGGTGGCTTTCAGACTGTACACATGCAGCCCAAACCTCTCACTGCTTATTTTCCTGTAGCCTTCATGCTGGTGAGCTGGGCAAAGCTACGATGACTTCAGTAACGAAAAGTGGTATTTGTACAGCAGTACACTGTGCAGAAGCTTTCTACACAACTCCCCCTGAACATCTGCATTTATAGGCTTAGACAGCTAAGCTACTGTAAGTACATTGGAATGATTTACCTTTAGGGTGATGAGCCTTAAACGGTAATCGTCTGCTTGTATGACTCTGTTAACTGTGATTTCTATTCCTTCATAGGTGACCTGTTCCTCTGGCCAATATTCTGTGCATTTCTGTGTGCAATATAAAACAAATCCAGTTAAGCAGGTATCGAGGGAGGTTCAGTTTTTTTCTCCTCTGAAACTGAATATAGCACATGCATAGACGAATATGAATAAATTTTGTTTCTATAATAAGTACAAGCTTTCACTTACTAAACAGGGACTGCATTTCAGCTGATTTTTGCTGCATCCATAATAGCCTGATTGCTTGATTAAAAATGCACAAATCAAGTAATTACTAACCAATGCTTTTAAATACACACATCCTTATTTATCTTTATGCAACTGATGTGCATTTTGAAGGTTCTTTAGAGAGGCCGGTGGCAATGTGCTTGTGTTCTTAAATTAATTCTTTTCTTAAGATAATAATGATTAGTGTAATATACACTAGTTACCAATATATCTGTGCTGCATATATACTGATGTAGAAACACAAAATATAGCTTTTCCATTTTTTATAAAGGCTCAATGCTCTGTGAATATAAAATGATCATTTGCATATGTTTTTGCACAAAATAACATGACTGGGGATGTTTGGGGAAATACATTATGTACCAAAATCCACTTAAAATTGTCAGTGAGAATCTTTCAAAGCTAGGGAACTAAAAGGCAGCAATAGCTGTGAGAGAGATTGGACTACTATAGTCGATTTTGCCAAAAACCAGTAAGAGATGCAGCCAGCACAACCTGACACTTAGAAACAGAAACTGTAGTCCATTTGCAGATCTACTTTGTGGTACTGATACACTTGAGATGAGCCAGTGAAAATTTGTAAGCACTCCTATAAGCTGTTGATTATCATACTGAAATCAGGTACTTCCTCAATGAAATGTGCATAAACACATCAAATCATGATAAATGCCAGATAAGGCAGCAACAACTCTACTGATTAAAGATATTCAACCTTAGCAGTTAAGGGGTATTATTGCTTTTGATTCCCTCAGAGAGAACTTCAAAGGCTGCCTGCAAATAGAGCTGGGTTAGGAGAGGTTTCAGGTCAGCTGGGAGAGGAAAATGGCAAAACTCACAGTAGGAGAAGTCAGACAGCAAAACAGGACTTACAGTAAACTGAATTGAAAGAGATGCCCACATCTTCTCTGAGCCTGAAGAATTTAATGCTGGCTCTGATTGCGCAGGCCACTGAAGGAGGGCTAAAAAAGACTGTGGTTTTGTATGCAGTTTCTCTAAACTAATCAATATGCAAAGGCAGAGACAGGCATTTCAAGATGGTGCACAAATTAGTTCATGGGCAAGGAATGACGTGAATGAGGCAGAGTCTGAGAAAAAGGCTCCCTTGTGATAATGCAAGAAGCTATTTCATTATCACAGGGGAGTAGGTTTCTGCTATTCAACAAACCTCAGGAAAGATGATGCTTGTAAGACTCCTCTTTTACACAGCTGTACACAATCTTGAAGGAAACAAGTTGAATCATTTTGCTCTCCCCCACCAAACATAATTCCACTTGAGGAGAAAGACTAACAACAGAAAAGTACCTTGCAAAGTTACTGAGTCAAAATTTTTGTGTGGGGGAATCGGTGTTGTTCCATCTGCACAGTACCTCAGTTAATAACCCACTGGGAGTGTGGCCCACTGTGTGTGTCTGTAAAGTTATTCATGCAGATTGTGTTCTTTCTTCCTCTACTCATAAACTGCAGAGTCCACTGCAAAAATTGTCGAGAGTGCTACCAGCTATCAATAGCACAGACATTGCTCTGCTTAAACGAGTGGAGTAAGATTACCCACTCATTTCTGTGGGCTGTCTGTCAGTTCAGATTAGAAGTGACAGAGGGCTGATGTGCAGAGCTTTTAATACTCACAGTAGTGAAGTCATTGCACTGAGGAGAAACACAAAGCCTCTCTTACTAGCATCCCTGCTGAACAAAACTTTTGGGTTTGAATCTATGTACTTTGAGTCCTGTTACTAATATATTAATATGTGTTGCAGATAAACAGAGTGAATATTGAAGATGTTTATATTAAAGGACACTGTATTTGTGGCTGAGATTCCTGACACCATCAAATTTTTGACAAAAAATGTATCAGAAAAGACACAGCAGCTCTGTTGTGATGTACAGGCTGTTGCAAGCTCCAGTTCTATAGTGCATCAGCACTGCAGTGCACTGCTTCCCAAGAGTGACAAGAGGGGTGAAACACTTGGTCAGTGTGGGTAAGAGGCAATTCAGACATAAAGGTTAATTTACATTCCTGTTATACAATCTTGCTATGAAAACTATAGTGGAAGAACATATCTCCAGATATGTCATGCAGGACCAGCATTTCCTGTGCATCTTCTTTAAACCTCAAAGTCCTCAAGAGATTCTGGTGCACTGACTGTGTCATGACATTTTAATATTGTACGTGCTAGAAACTGGCAACTTTGATTAATGAGCAAGTTATTGCTTCAGTGCTGCTACTCAGATACAGGCAAATGCAAGTTTCAAACATTAGTGAAAACAAAGAATTTAGATCAGCAATATACTCTGCTGTGCATCAGCAGTGCCTTGACAGGACGTGTCCAATGAGCCAGCTGTAATAACTGACCATTTTCACCTTGCAAAGCATGATAATTCTGTGTCAGTCCTGTTCATGTCTTTTTTTTCAATGAAGTTCAAGGTTAAATTCATAATTCTTTGTAACTATGAAAAGCTAAAGGTTTGGCACATGCATGATTATGGGCACTAAGCTTTCAGCTAGCAGATAAGCCATTATAACTCTGTCTATATGCTGGATGTATGCTCATATTTTTTGGCTTCTAAGCATCTAAAGCTTCTTCTCCAAAGGAAAATCTCTCACCTAAATTACTAATCTGTTCTCAAGGACAAGCCTGGCATACACTGCTGCTGCAGCTTAAGAAATAATGTTTGGGTATCTCCACTGAACCTTGCTTCTAGTGGTGAGGGAGGATGCAGAGTCCAGCACATGCCCACACCACTTTCTCACATCTTACGCCACCAGTAAAGGCAGATGTGAGCTCAGCTACCTGTCCGTGAGCTGAAGCCCAGGCACAAAGTTCTTGCAACTCTGCTACGGGGGAAAGATTTCAGCAGTAATGAACAGCTGGAGGGCTGCAGTATTATAAACTGCCAAAAAAAAAAAAACCACCAAAACAGAATTCACTTTAGGTGAAACACGACGACAGTTTAATTTCTGGAAGTAGGTGGCAAATAGAAAATTTCAGCACCTTAATTTCAGTATTTCATACGCATTCCCTAGACACATTTAGGGAAAGGTCCTCAATATCCAAATCAGTTCTAGTTGTTGATTATCATACAGAAATCAGGTACTTCCTCATTGAAATGTGCATAAAGACATTAAATCATAATAAATGCCAGATAAGGCAGCAACAACTCTACTGATTAAAGATATTCAACCTTAGAAGGTATTATTGCTTTTGATTCTTTTAGAGAGAACTTCAAAGGCTGCCTGCAAATAGAGCTGGGTTAGGAGAGGTTTCAGGTCAGCTGGGAGAGGAAAATGGCAAAACTCACAGTAGGAGAAGTCAGACAGCAAAACAGGACTTACAGTAAACTGAATTGAAAGAGATGCCCACATCTTCTCTGAGCCTGAAGAATTTAATGCTGGCTCTGATTGCACAGGCCACTGAACTAACTTCTGTTTGCTGGCTTAGTGTCTATGCCGAAAATATCTGCTCAAGTACAGATAAAAATACAGACTGGATGTAACAGCATTACCTCATTCATCTCTTCTATATTGGTAATCATGACAATGATGGGGGAACGCTCCTGCCACACCATTCTCCAGAAGTCAGTGACAGTATTAACTATCGGTCCCTGAGTAGCAATATATACCTTCTCCTCTCCTCCATAGCCCTGCCAACAAAACAACAAGAGATCAGTTTTAACAGGGATGTCCACCATAACCTTGAAGGTTCACGCTTTAAAACAGAGAGCTATCCTGGTTGAAATGCTGACTCCGTGGTACAAGCTCTCCTCTCTATCTCTCTCCTGCGCTCGTGTACATGGAGAGAAGGCGCAGTATGGACTCACGTAATTCCAGCAAAGAGTGTCCAATGGCCTTGAGGTGACTCTGGCTAGGTCATGAGCCTTATTCAGGCTGATTATCCAGTGCCTTGGTTAGGCCAGCTGACAAGGAATTTGCATCAAGAACTGCGGAAGTATGTTTCTGTCTGGTCTGAATCTGTACGGGTGCACTTTTGAGATTTGGGTTTCAGCTAATGTAAGCAGGAGAGAAGAGCAATCAGATCAGCTAGGACGCCTTTAAAAGCCAGTGTATGTTGCATTTCTGTTTACATTAACAGGCTGACAGAGGCTGGGCAGACACACTGGGCTACGGAGCTCTTACCCTGATGTAGTTAGCATTGATGTAAGAGCTGAGGGGGTCGTCCTGATCAGCTGAGGTAAGGCACACTCTGCTGTGAGGATCTGAAAGGTGTAAGGAGATAAGGAATAGTTTATCAGTTGCTCAGAGGAAAGAGACACACAAAATTATTTTGTACAGCGAGACATTTACATGTATTTGTGGCCATCGCAGCAGATGTGAGTGGCCTTGGAAAACCCCCATGTTAAAAAGTTACCATTAAAAAAGGGAAAGGATGGTTGGGGTAATTTGCAGCCCTCTGACAGTTTCACCCACTCTCTGAAGCCTGCCTTAATTGGTCCTGTTGCAGAGCCAGTGTCTCAGCATGACTCTGGAAAAGCAGTTTTCTGCTCCAGGAAATTATTTCTCAATCTGTTAGGTCAACAGACTCATTCTGGCTTCAAAGACATTAGAATATTGTTTATGAAATGACAGCAAACAGCTTTTCTCCCAAAACATAAACATGCACTTCTTGCACCCAGGCAAGCCAGATGACAATAACTCTTTCCCTGTTTCATCTTGCAATGAACCAAACTCCAAGATATGCTATTAACAAATATAATGGTTATAGAGAAATTAAAGAATATTAACAGTCTCTTGTATTTTAAGTCTCTTCAGTACTTGAGTCTCCTTCATTGAGGCTGTTTATGAAGCATTATTCTTGTTCTAATAAGATGACAAAAGAAAACATTATTCCACTTAAGAAGTTCAGTCCAATTCCCACTGAAGTCAATGGCTGTTTCACTGATTTTCATGGGAACTGACACAGGCCCACATTCATCCACTTTGACCAGTGCTACCCAACTTGTTACCATTGACAAGAAACATTCTCCTGACAGAGGCCTCAGCAAACAGTAACAGTGTCTATCACCAAGATAATATTAAAAAACAAACCACAGGTGCCTTTTTGATTAAAAAATTCAGCTGGCTTAGAAAGCAGAATAAAATAGAATCTATGCAAAAATTGTGCTTTACCCAATATCATATTAAGGACTAAGTACACAGTAATTTTTACAGTGCTACAAACACAGACTCAGCATGAAATGCTGTCCTCACACAGACCAGATTCATGTTTACTGGGATCCTTGCCTTTGAAGAATAAAGAGAATGTTTAGGTCTCCTTGCTACCCCTCTTTACTGCCAGCACCAAGCCCTGTGAGATGGAGGCAGTGAACACAGCCCTCTCCTTTCCTCAGCAATATCAAGCCATCCTGTGGCCACAGCCAGGGACTAGAGTTGCTAAAAGTTCATTCACAAAAAAAAACCTACAATCTTAGTAAGGTCAGAGTAAGGCTGTTAACCTTAGAGAGACAGTTGGGTAGAAAGCAGTTATCTGAGATGAAGAGGTCAAAGTGACAACAGTGGCTGCTAGCAGATACCCTTATGGCTGAGATGAAGAGATACCAAATTCAGGACATACAGATCACTTAGAGGTCTGCCACTTTGGGCATCTGAAATCAATATCCACTTTTACAATCCTCCCATTCCAGCAAAACCAGTAAATTAATACTTGAACAAATCACCTCAACCATTAGCACAGCAATAGTGAAAGGTGGCTAAATACTTTTACACTTCTGGTCTGAGGTAGAGAACAAAGTCATCAAGAGTTGCACACATTGGGCTGCAGCTGCTGGAGTTTTACGACATTAAAAACTCTCTTTTGAAACCATTTCCAATCCAGATAAATTGACTGTTGGGTATAGCTGAGGACAGTTTTGACTTCACTGCACTTATATTTGCTAACCTGACATTGAACCTTTTGGAAAAGACTACTGTGGATGGTGGTACCATCTTCCAACAGCAGCTTAGAGAAAAATAAAAAAAAAGAGGCATGACATCCAGTCATATCACTTTTCAAAGTATCTTAAAGTATGAGAGAGGGAAAAATGATGACACTTGCAAAAATTTGTACCAAAATGCTTCTCAAAACTCCTACTCCTGCCTACAAATAAAACTAGTTTAATAGGAAACAAAAATACTTTTCTGTGTCATCTTAATGCCATGAGGCCAGTTCCTAATATTCTCAGTCTGCACCAGTTAGGAAAATAACATTGCTAAAATTTGATCTTTCGAAAGAAATTTAATCAAAGAAATCACTAAGTAATATCTGAGTAAACACACCAAGTTCTTGGGTACAACTTTTAAGCAGCACCAAATGATAAATTCTAATAACTAAAAAACCTATGTTTCCCTGAGGATTAGCAGTATTTTGGTTCTTCATGCTCTGTACCTCTTTGGAACTTTGATTTATGCTTTGAAGCCATGCTGCTGCTCCATAAACATGGCTTTTGGACAATACATTGTGTTGACATTTCATATACTCTGGAAAGGAAAATGCAAAGCCCTGCAGCATGTGGAATAAACCACCCTGCCTCAGTGACTTAAAAAGCAGAAACTTACTTGGGAGAATTGTTTTGTAGCGATTCTTACGCACTAAGCCTGGAATATCATATTCCTTTGGATCAACAAAGTTCATTGGAATTTCCTGTCAAAAAAAAAGAAAAACAAAAAGCCCACGAAAACATAAGAGACAGTAGGTAGTATTATTAGATTCACAGGAGGAATAAAAACCCCAAGCCCATTATGTCCTCCCTGAGCGGGAGGCAAAGTGATGAAGTCAGCTGGGACATATTGTACAGTACTTCTAGCAACTTACCACCAAAGTATGATTGATGTTTCCTTTTACTGTCACTGGCTTTCTTTTCTGAAATCCTTCATGTGAAAACGCTCCTAGTGACTAATTCATTGAGTAACACGCATGACATGTTCACTCCTAATATTATTAGAACTGAATTGCAAGTGTAGGCACGGAGCGGTGCAAGAGGTGGAACGCAAGACACTGCTCCAAGAGGATGGACCTCAGCACCATCCTTTCTGACTCACATCGCTTCCTCTCTGAGGGTGGAAGTTAATAATTTGCTAGGGACTTGCACCAGCAACAAAGTATGACACACATTATCACAGGCTGGCACGCTGACCTGACTCCATGGAGGTGGGGGAGCGTCACCGCTTTGCTCATCGTGCTGTCAAGCTCCATGGAGAAGGACAGTGAAGGGGTATTTGGGAATTGCCTGGGCTCTACATCACTGATGCAGAGTACACACAAAGGTGGAAGGGCTTCCTATTCTCCACTGCTCATCCCCTGCAATAAGCAGCCAATGCCAGGCAGGAACAACCAGGAACCTTCTGCCAGTTGGAGTCAGTAGGCAGGCGAAGAGAAAGGATGCGTTAACCAGGCTCAGCAGAGATATGGCTCACAGGAACTGGCAGGCAGAGCTGGGCATCCCAGTTGCTGCACACTGGATTTGAGAGACCACTACAGGACAGACCAGTAATAGGCTTGAGTAAGACAAGACTCACTGAGAAAAATTTAAGATGAGCAGAGCTACGGACTGTAGAAGAATAGAATCATTAAGGCTGAAAACGACTTCTAAGATCATTGAGTCCCACCTTTCACCTAGCACCTCCATGTTCACTGCTAAACCATGTCCCTAAGTGGCACGTCCACATGTTTATGAACACTTTCAGGGATAGCGATTCCACCACTTCCTCGGGCAGCCTGTTCCAGTGCTTCACCCTTTCAGTGATTAATTTTTTCCTAATACTCAACCTAAACCTGCCCTGGAACAACCTGAGGTCAATTCTGGAACCTTAGAAGACCATCTGCACTCTCTCTCTCTTACAAAGCACTGAGCATACTGTTTGCTTTAAGCAGAAGCAAATAAGGACACAAACATTTTGTTGAAGTAATTTCCTATCAATTTGGAGAACTGCATAGGAACAAAATCTTCATATTTTTCTCAATTGTTCCTTGGTATTTAGTCAACCCAAACTCTGCCTGAGCCAAGCTCCATGGGCTGTTTTTGGGTCTTAAGTCATTCACCGCGCTAGCCAACTCTTGGTGAAATCAACAGGACTGTCTGAGTAAAAAGTCTAAATCTTGTATGAATTTCAGGATTTAGCCCTGCAAATATCCTCTCTTGACTTTTCTTCCAAAATGAAACAGCTGCTTGGTTCATCTGGGATCTGGACTTTGAAAACCAAGTAGGTTAGACAGAGTGAAAATACATGATGAAGAGCTAGCTGGTGGTAACTGTTTCATTAAAAAAGAACTAGTTTTCAATTTTTAATTACAGAAATGACATTTTGATTGCACAGAGTTTTGTGCTCTTTCCGTTTTCATTAAAGAATGAAAATAGCTTGGGATGGCTTGGCTGCTGAATGATTCTACGAACACCAGGAAACCTAATTCAAAATCTCTCAGAGAAATGAAGCGTATTTTTTTCCTACTTCGAACATTATTTTCTTTGCTTGAAAGCTACAGTGTAGCTCAGAGACTGCTTAAACTGTATGTGGACTAGCTGAGCAGTCAGTTCAGACACCAAGTGAACATTCCCTCCCTAAAAGAGCAATAGATGCTTTACTTTAAAAGAAAAGCTTTTGCCTACACAAAAGCTGCTTTCCTTCAACTTGTACTGCACTAAGTGAATTAAGGACCACAGATACCTCATGTTCTGTTTTAAAACAGAAGCCCAGACTATCCCCCTGTTCTTGTAAAGCGAAAAAAACCCTGAAACTGCACAAGGAGGGAGGACAGCAAGTGACAATCAGAGTATTAGTCTTACCCTTTCAGACACTTAGAGGTCATGAAGAGGACAGGCTGAAAGGGCTGTAATGCTGCAAAACATAATCTTCCTCCTGCTCTGCTGAGACTTCATGCTTAAGAGAATATTTGATGTGGCAGCATTAACTTCAGTAGCGCTTGATCACATGCCCTGCAACACCTCAGCATGTGAAGTCTGTGCCCTGGTTACCTCCCATCTTGAGCAGGAATCTACAGCCCCGACTAATACACATAATGCAGCCACTGCAGTATTTTGCATACTATTTTTTTTTTGTCAGGTATGATAAACATGACAAACATAACAATACCCATCACATGGAACTCAACCAGTTAGGGAAGAAACTAAATAACATGCAAAGATTTAAAAACCAGGGTATTCACTACTCTAAAATGTATCTGACCTTTATCCTAAACTACTTAGAAATCCAATTTGCGACTGCTTGTTTCATCTGTGTAAGTATATTTTTCCAAAAATGAGGCAAAGAATCTTTCTGCCAAAGTACTAGTAGATACAGCAAGCTAAGGAAACATTTTCAGAATCCTAAAAGCAACTGCCAGAGAAGCTTACAACTAGTAAATTATTTTTGTGCAGAAAAAAACCCCCAGTAATACATACTTTCTCTAGCTCCTGCTGAATGACAGAGCCCCACTGTGTTTCAGGTAATCAGAGAACATTTAGATTTGGAAAGTAGCTCCACATTAAGCATTCAACAGCAAAGAGGGTGGATTAAGACTAATTTCATCCCTAGGGCAACTCCAGACACTTTTCAAGAAGTTATGTCTATAGCAAATGTGGCTTTTCTTCTGTAGTCTAGTGATTTTTTTTTTTTTTTGGTTAAAAATGTAATATATGTCAGCAAGGGATGACAAATCTGGGAATTGCATTAAATGCTTCACTGACAGAAGTGGAGTTTGCATGTACCACTTTTAGACTGGCAGAAAATCATACCGAGGTCTTCTATAGAGAGACAACATCCCATTTTTATTGATGTTCCTAGAAGAGAGAGGTCAGACACTCACAAAGAACTCTGCCTGGAGTATGAAAGGGTCCAGTGCCTTCTTGTGCAGCTCCTCCTCAGTAAGGATGTTCGATGCTGTCTGGAGGTATTCTCGGGCTGACTGTTCCCGTGGGGACATGACATAGCCAAAGCCTTGCTCAGAACAGCCTGGGGTGCACATATCCAGTGTGAGCGAAACATTTGAACCTCTCCTGCAAAACAGAGTGGTCAAAGTTTGCTTACAACAGACCCACCACTGTCAGCAATGACAGATGAACAACTTCAGAAAGCCACCCAGCTGCTTCTGCAGGGACATTTTGGTCACTACCTGTAAGAAAATGGGTGATGCTTCTTGAGTAGACAAAACCAGAAGATCATTTTGTACACTGAAACATCACCGGGGTAAGATCTTGGGATAAACTACCAGTTCAATGTTACTAAAGACAAGAAAAGCCAACCACTCCCATGAATAATTTTTCTATCTGAAAAAAGTTCTTTCCACAACTGTACATCATGAGAAGTGTAAAATGAAGGTCCCAACATTTTAACGGTTACATTAAGAACAGAGATACTGTTTAGCGTAGAATTTTTAGTGGCTTTACTATAAGTTAGCCACACAACAAAAAAGAAATCAAAATGCCTATTACCTAATAAAGTTTTAAAGCATTTCTGAGCTTCTGTTAATGTCACATATGATAGACAAAAGTAGGATTCAAACACCATCAGCAAATCTATATTTAGATATCTTTAACATAATAATAAAGTCACACAATATGATGATTACTAGGTAAAGGTTCTATACATCCACACAGTAAACCTATTTTTGATGAATCTCAACTCGAAAAATCTAGTTAGAAGGTGTGTGCAGGAGCTATTAAAAACCATGTAAGCATGCAGGCACGATCAGCTCATAGAGAGGACAGAAGTCATTACTTGGATCACAGCCCTTTCCTGGACTCAGGAGTTTGTCCAAAAGAATTTGCAGCTGGCCTCCTGCTATGATTCCCAGCCATGGGGAAAAGTCACTAGTGGCAGGCGCGGAATCTTTAGTGACACCTTTCAAAGGATTTTGACTTTACCCTCCTGTGTGCTGTTAAACAGCTACCATATTTCTCCCCCAAAACAGACGCATTTGACAACGATTGCTTTGGTTCTTTCAAGGTAGAAGAGGCTACCTACATTAATAGCTCCTCAGCATGAGGAAATGAGATTATTTCTTCTTCAGCAACATTCAGTGGTGTTTGAATGTAGCTGCTGACCACCCTTTTAATTGCATAGGGGGCTAAAGAATGAGAGGGAAGAAAGACAGAGAACCAGAATAGATGCCAAAGAGGCATAGGTGGGTAATTTAACACAACACCAAACAAAGGAAAAGTGACCAATGTGTAATGTAAATGAAGTTTGTCAGGGCACAGCTCAAACCTGAAATGATGTCTGTCTTCTCAAGGACACGTGTATGTTGAAAACAAGTTTATATCTTAAGTGTATGCTTTGTACCTAGTCTGAGAACTTCAAGCAATTGCTTTCATTCTTCCACTTCTAGTTATTTGACAGGTTTTTCATTGAAATTCATTACTTTAACCAATTGATTATTCCCCAAATGATACTCCCCAATTCTCTTGATACAGTGAGTATCTTTCGTGTAGGCTAGCAGTCACGTGAGGAGAAATGTCACATCTTTAAAGTGACAGAAATGGAATGAAATAGTGAAGAACACAAATGACTCACGTATTTCAAGCCCCATCTTGCCTATAATGAAAAACCAACAAAACTCTCTGATAGCAGCAGCTTCAGGAACAAGCCCCAGAGGTTACTGTGATCTCATATAAAGGTAGAATAAAACAATAGAAGGTATAAGATTTTAGGACAATGTTATAACAAACCATTAAGTGAGAAAAAACATTCTAAGCTCACAGAGTGCACAATGAAAGCCTCTTCTGTAACACTCCTTTTCACTGTGTCCTGAGGTGCTCTGGAAAGTCAGCAGCGTATTCTTAAAATCTAAGTTCTGTCCTTTGCTTCAAGCTTTAGAGATGAGAATTAACTACGGTTAGCACTCCAATTAAGCTTGAAAACTGAGAAATACAGAAAGGTGATACTTTGCTATGCTGGGCCCTTCAGTAACTTCATTCTTATTCATAACATCATTACTTTTGCAGAATTTCTTCACAGAAATTCTATCAAGACCTTTGTTCTATTTCACTAAGACAACTGAAAGGACAGAGAACAGAAAAAGATTTTCGTTTTATCTTGAAACTGCCCTTTCCCAGCTGTGAAACTCTCTTGAGATGCTCCTGACTTGCCTGAGAAACTCCTCCTTTCAAGCTGCCCTTATGGTTCAAGCGGTAAACACCAGCTCACCCCAAAGTTTCATTACTGGGTTCATTTGACTCAAATTCATTCACTTCTGGATTAACTCTTTTATATGAGAAATACTGAAGACTACCACTTATTCTATGGCTTGCTTTTGGAGAAAAGACTAGTCCTCCAGCACANAACAAGACCCACCTCTTTCAGAGGTAAAACTTTCAGCGCCCTATAGGGGATTTCATGCTGTGCAGTTGCTGTCTTGATGAATGGTGAGAGGCTGATCAAACACAAATAGACATATTCAATGGAAAGAAATGATGCTTTAGAACAGCACTTGTTGACAGCTGTCCAGAAACTGTGTGTTGTTTAGCTAACACGCCTGTATTTATGACTGGACTGAAAACAGGACAGGAAATAAAGCAGGTGCTTGACTTTAAAAGAACACATTTTAAAGAGACATTCACAAAGGCAATAAAGCTTCCTACTAGGTACAGAACTCCTAAACCCACCAAATCTGGGAGCAGACTTTTCCCTACTAGTCACATCTGCCCTACCTTTCTTGCAAGCCCACGGATTTCACCGTCAGAGTAGTTGGGTCTGTCTCTGCTTTGATGTCCATTACGCAGTCAAAGACCGGAGTCTCCGGTACAGGATCCAAATCTAGGAAGTCATCCTCATTTTTATCCTCTGTCCACTCCGAGTACGTGAAGGAAGGCTGCCGGCTCACAGATTGGCGTCTGTCCTCTTGCAGTGGAAAGGGGGGGTCTGGTTGGGCTCTGAGTAGGTGCCAAAACTGGAGGAAACAAACATTTTAAAAAGTTTCTGCTTGTAGCCAGCCCTTCCATACAGCCTAGGGCATGGGTCTTTAGGGCAGCATCCCAGGCCTCTGTATTAGAATCGGAGAGCACTGAAGAGAACAGGAATGTTCCATGCAGGAGCAGCTTTGTGGTGCGTGTTACAGGGATTCACATCTATCCATTCAAACCTGCTTTCAGCCACAGAGGTTTCCACAGAGCTGGCCAGGCTTAACTCATGGATACAGTGGAAGTGGAATGTGCTTGTGACCATCATATGCAAGCCAATGTGATACCACTGTCCTTTTGTTCAGTTTCTTATCCTTCCCAGGCTTGTTTACAAAACAAAAATCCACTATAGTATTCTACTATCATAGAATACTAAATCATACCTCTCCTGATTTAATGGCTTTCCATTTTATGTTTAGCTGTCTTAAACAAATGTAATTGAGCTGAACATCTTTAATAATCTGGCACCGTACCCTGAATTTATGTATAAACCCATCAATATTTAAAGAGGCCTCAATTTTGATGTACCTGATCCTGAGGCTCAGAATGCCCATATCAATTTTTGGCCAGGGGCAAAGACTGTGCTGTAATCTAATTATCTGATTTAAATATGGTATAAACATTAAATAATGAATCCTGGGAAGTTCTAGGATACAAACGCAATATCAAAGTTCATATTACAAATTAACAAAAAGTTTGAAATTGCATTAATCTAAAAAATTTCTGTATTGTATCAGTTTGCACAGATTCTGTGGTAGACTTGATGATTTGGAAATCAGATCAGTAGACTTCAAATCCTCCACACAGACTCCAGTTAAAAACAGTTAAAAATTTCAGGCCCATCTCTGAATTCCAGGATCTGGAACCTTAGGCCAACTTCATCCATCTGCCATAGAACTAGGAGCAGTATCACTCAGGCTAATGCCATACAAACTATACTGCATTGTCATGCATCCTTTTGAGACTAAGAACAGGTCTTATTTTCACAGCAAAAGCCTCTTCTGTCCTTTTCTTACATGGCTTTTAAATGATCAGTTGAATTTAGAAAAGTGCCACTAAAAAAGGTCAAATTTCTCTTCCTTGGGTACTAAAGCACATTAGGATGTCATGCAGGACAGTGTCAATTCCAACACTGGGAAAGAAAGGTTTGGTCATACAGGCACTCCTCAAAGGAAAAGATCCCTTCGAGGTCTCGTCTAGGTAGCACATGGCTTAAAATGCATTTTAAGGGGAGAGGAGGAGAGAGGTCATTCAGTTGAGACAAAGGGGAAAACAAAGAAAACTGTCTTCATGCAATAATCTGTTGTCCACCAGGCTGGGACTGTAGAAACCCTGCCTGGTTCAATCACCACTTTCAATGTTCTGCCAATGACTGTGTTATACCTTCTTCTGAAAATACTGATAAAAGCAGATGTTTGCAAATTGCAAAGCAGCACGACCTCAGATATCTGAGAGTAAGGTAACAGGGAGGCAGGAAGGGACAAGGCTCATGTGCTGTCTCTGAACAGTCTCTCCTTCCTAATGTCCACGTTAGAGAGAAACACACTGGGCAAGATGGACCACTGGTTGGAACTCACAGGACAGTTCTTACACTCTGCTGCCCAGCGACTTATTCAGAGAGCAGGGTGACACAGAGTGACATTTGTGCCTCTACTCTAGCTAGAAAACTCTTAGCACAGACCACAGGAATACAAACCAGTGCAAGCTTGCCCACATGGAAACTGTTAGAAAATGTTTTTCTATACACAAGTTTTAACCAACAGAAAAATGTGCAAAGTCTACTTTAATCTACACTGGTATTCACGTTCACTCGTAAGGAGTTCACACGCAAAGCTGTCCAAATAGAGATCAGAATTTTTGGCCACAGAGAGCTTTCACTTAATTTTACCTCCTCTGCTAAGAAGGGGTCAGCAATAAATGTTTTCATCCACTGAGAAATAGTTGAATATGCAAAAAAATCACACCCCTGCTATTCAGATTTTCAGCCCAGAATGCTTTGTTGCAAGATTGCCTGGAAAATTCTTAGATGGCTCTTTTTTTTTCTTCTTTAGTATTTGCTATTGTAGAATCACCAGAAGTTCATTTTTGAGGACAAAATTAATCTGGATAAGGTACAGCAGCATCGAAAAAGCAGGAAATTGCATAAACCTGGCTAACTTCCTTGCCTACATCAATGATCACAATAATGGAGGCATTAACTATAATTACTTTGCCTTGTGAATGGTTTTTAGAAAGTACATTTTCCTGACACATTAAACAGAAGATTTTGCCACTGTGCTGCCTCTGAGTGAACTTAACCATGGCATATAATATGACATTATTTCCCAGCAGGGAGTGTGGCCAGCAAATGAAAAGATGTATTCCCCTCTCCTTGGCACTGACAGAGCTGCACCTTGAACACTGTCTACAAATTTGGTTCCTCCAGTTTATGACAGATATGGAAAAACTGGAGCGGTCCCAGTAGAGGGTTGCAAAGGAGGTCAGGGGTCTAGAGTACAGGAGAAAGGTGGAGGGAATTGGGCTTGTTCAGCCTAGAAAAGAGGAGGCTGGGGTGATCTAACAGTGGCCTGCAACTACTGCAAGGGCAGCTCCAGAGATGCAGCCAGACACTTCTTGGTAGTGTCAGCTGATACCACAAGGGACGACAGCCACAAGCCTGCAGAAATCCAGCTCAGACATTTATGTTTGTGAAATTCAGATGAGACACTTGGAAAAGACTCTTCCCCAAAAGAGGCACAGGCCACAGAGAGATGATACATCTCCTTCCCTGAAGGTTTTAAAAACCTGTATGGAAAAATTTATGGCTGACCTCACTGACTGTTGGCAACAACCCTGCTCCAAGCAGGATGTTAGACTAGCAATCTCTTCCCACCTACAGCCCCACGATTCTAGGATGTACTTCGTTATACTGTGCATCACTCAAACAACATGTGCACAGCACAGCTTCAACTTCCTGAGCTACCTGGGGTGCACCTCGGTAAGGACAGGAGGTGATGCTCTGCCTGCATGTTCAGTAGCTGCATTCCCACTCTAAGAGAACGGCGTAGAGAGGTATGAAAAGCCACATTCAGTTAGTGCTCCCTAACAAGAAAGAGCTCTCCACAGCTCTCCCATCTACCACACAACTTTGTGCCAGTTACACAATCAGTGGAGAAACACAACACACTGCTGCTCCCCAACAGCTGACAGCTAACTAGATTAATTGTAGTCATGCCACTTAAGCTCGCTCTGCAGCTGGGGCCTTGGTCTACATCTAACAGGACTTCACATTCACAAGTACACAGGCACTCTGGAACAGCTCCTTCTGCCACTGACATCAATGGATGATGGTCCTGTTAGTGGACCACATCCCTTCTACTTCAGGGCAAATAGTTTGCCCATCTGTGGATGGAAAGAATAAAAACCATCAGTGCAATCCCCAGTGCATCAAGAAATTGAGTAAGGTTGATTCCTCTACATAAAGCAAGCAGATAATTATATAGAAACAGCCCCAAAAAGATGCTTTACAATCAACTTGGGCATGACACCAACAACTTTGGATGAATTAGACATCTTATAAAAACTCACTGAAAAAGGGCACGCATATAGTTTGTGCTGTATCATAACTTACCAGAGATCCTAGAAACAGCAGTCCTAGAGAAGCCAAAGACAGCAGGATGTATGATACCACAACACTCCCAACTGTAGTCAGGCTCTGCGAGATAACAGAATTGACAGTGATTCATGAAGTATTTAGGGGCACAGTACAGTGTCTGCATGCATGTTCTTGGCAAAGTGTGCATTATTTCCCATGAAGATTTACTGGTATCATACTCACCTGTGGAAAAGCTGCCATTACCACCAAGAAAAATGCCAGGCTTTGGAGAAGGCTGGAAAACTGAAACCACCTCTAAGCCCCAGCCTCTCAGAAGGTCTAAATCCCAGATTCCACTGCTAAGGCAAAGAAGAATTCTGCTTCCTACCCTCACACTTTCCCCAAGTTGAGATCTGAATCCACAATTCAATTTTGCAGGCTGGACCAATGCTTCATTGCTACAGTCGGTGTGATTTTACACTGTGGCAAAGGGCTCTAAACAAAGTTTAGTACTGTTCCTGGGTGTGGGGATCCTTAAATAGAATCCAGCCACAGAGGAGTTTTCTGTGTTTTCTACACATTCTGTGAAACACCATCAGGTTAATTCACACCACTGGCAGTGGAATTAATTCTGATGTCTTAGTCATTTTCTAGTAGTCTATAGTTTAGCCTGTTCTCGGTAGTAGGTGCAAAATTCAGTCCTAACAGGCTTCAGTGAGCAAGGAATTTTACTCTGCTTTTCTCCTATTTATACAGTTAATGAGAAATTTGGAGTTAAGAGCTTCCATTTGCTTATTTTAACATCAGAAGATTTCTTTGCCTACACTGTTTTCAAGTGTAAATTTGCACAATAAATAATGCTATAATAAACAGTCCTCAAACATATGCATGAACATCTGCACAGAGTCATACTTGGGGTGTTCTTGTGGTGCATTCCAGGAATCAGTTTCCTCTATGAAGGACTATTATTGTAAGTCAAAATTATACAAATCAGTGATTTTCTGTAAGGAACAACAATTTGTTAATGATTGAGCCACTGCAAATAAGACACAGGCAATAGTCTGTAAAGAGCTCTGCATAATAAAGCCAACTGCAAAAGGGCAAAGAAAAAGTGCTTCTTTCAAAAAACCCCAAAAGAGCAGGTGACATGCATGTTATGAGAAAACAGAACACAGTCTCCACTGTACTTCAATCACAAGAGGCACTAAATCAGATTTTCTATTAGCACTGCAAAGCCTCTGCCTCAAAGATTATGTACAATGGATCTAAGCATCCTGATAGCAAATATATTTCATCTGATTTTTGAAAGTAGCTGTTCACCACTTAATTAAGGTTCCGTCCACACTAGAAAAATCTGCACTGGGTATAATTACCAGTAATTTATCAGATGAATCATTCTGGTATACATGTCATCATGTCATGGTGAGAAGTTAAGCAATTTTACTGGGCTAGCTCTGTAGATATAATTGAATCCGTGCACCTAGTGCACTTAAAATACATTTACTGCACACAGATATGTTCTAAACACTCAACAAAAAAATATTTTTGAGACTATAGTGTGATTTGCACCTTTTATGTGGGTTGATCCATTCTTCCAGAATTTAAGCTTCTATTCATCCTAAGAAATGAAGTTCCAGCTCTCACTTTACTGTGGGCTAAACCTTAATGAGATGACTTCTTATTGCTTTGTTTCATCTGCAATAATTTGCACATAATGAAAATTCTGCTGTGCTGACCTAACATCATAGCCAAAAATTCAGCCCAATATCTCAAAGATAAAATATTAATCCATTTTCAGAAAACTCTTCTACCATTTCAGGATGTACACACAATGCAAAAGTCACTCTAATGCATGAAATACACACATATTATACTTTTAATCAGAAGAGATATGAGAAGCGCCACCCAAGGCTACTGACATCAGCCATATAACCAGAGAGCAGCACAGGGACTTACCTCCCCTTGATCTGAAAAAACCTGTTTAAATGGGGTAAGCAAGTAAGAGAGCAGGTCGAAGGCATTCTGAGCTGCTGGGATGGCCCCGTAAGTGCTGTACCACAGCATCATGCAGAGAAGCTGTGCAATCAATCAGAAAAGACGTAATTAGCATCTCTCATTATACACACATTCATTTTCATTTCAAGACTGCATAATTAACTAATTTAGTTAGCACTGATTTCATGTTGATTATCGCTTTTGCTTTAAGAAGTCAGGTATTTTCTAGACTGTAGCTTAACAGGAATAAAAAGACTGAAGGCTCCAAGCTCAGCCACTATTAACTAGATGTGCATCACTGAGTTACACAGGCTCCCTCCTAACCCTCACTAGCAAAAGGGCTGCCCAGAAACAGCAAGTTGAGCAGCACTGAAAGAGCAACAGGTTCCTCTGTCTTCTGAACTTTCAGGATTATTACTTTTAGATCCAAACTAGTAATTCCGTGAACTTACGATGTTATTAAAAGACTCTTAAGGCCTCTCTCAAAGCTCTCACAAATAGCCATGTCTCACACAGGCATCACTATAAATATACACACACAAACATACACACATGGAAACTTTTCAGTTGAACCACTTAAGGGTGCTGCACACGCCACAGTTAACATAAACTGCAAGAGCAATGATTTTATATTTAACACACTCACAGAGAGGTATAACCTCATCCCCAGCTGTGAAGGGCACACCACAGCTTTAAAGGATACACCTCCCGCTCCTACTTGCTAACAACATGGGTCTTTACCCCCACACAGATCAGCTACAGAAAATGGATTTGAAGGGATATCGGTCATTTGGCAAAGGAGGCATTTGCAGAGAGGCAGGAAATGGGGTGGGAGTCTGGGACATCAAAAGGCAGGGGCTGTTCTCAAGGCAAAGCTGTGAGAGGTGGCTGCAGAAATAAAGACTGCACCTATCCCCACTGCTACATCTAGAGTGAATGAGGAGGAACCTCCCAAGCCAGCACAGCCTGAAAGAAGGGTCCCAGCATCCCAAAGCTATGGCAAGCTGCCTTACCAGTATCTGTGAGAGGACAAACAGATACATGCTGTCTCCAGGTATTAATCCATTCCACCGGGGAGGCCAACCGAGCACTGCTGTTTTCTGGGAGGCTTTCAGGGACTGCTCCTTCCTGTTCAGCTCTCCTTGCCGTCCTTCAGCTTCATCCATCGACTCCATAACAGCTGGACGGGAACAACCTTCACGTGAAAACGACATGTGCAGGGGATGAATGGGATGTGACCCCGCAAGGCACTGCGGGGGCTGCAGGGCTATTGTTTTCCTGGAGACGATGGTTACCTCTCAGTTCCGCCTCAGCAAGCGCAGCTCAGGATTGTGAGCGTCACACTCTATTAGTGCAGCTTTATTCACCTGCCTTCGTCAGAAAAAAGTGAGTGTGGGCGGATAAATTATTTTCCCTTTCTTTCCGGAGGTGCAGATTCTGGGCTTTGTTGTTAACAAATTCTCATTTACATTGCTGCACTTTTTCATTTTTACTTTTTGAAAGAAGCTACCTGTGCTATTGCCTAGCTACACACCTCCCAGCTACGTGATGGCGGAGAACCCATTTTGCCCCTTCCTGTGTCTCAATTTCTCTATTTCTTTTATTTGTCTGCTTTGTCTAATCCAATTATAAATTACTGAGGTAGAGACTGCTTCATGTTACATGTCTGAATAGTGCTCAGGGGCTCTGGGTTTTGGCTGAGTGTCCTAAGGCACCAATAAAATAGACTTTATTCAAATAACCTACTTCTTGGATTAATTCATACTCAAGAGCTATTTAATAATGTTGCAATGCTGTTCTGTTCAGTGGAAATAACCACTGGTGTGGCTAGTCCCTCAGAAACAGTATTTTGAGTAGAGTCTGCGTAGATACAAATTCATTTACAAGCTAAAAGGAGTGAAAGATCAGACTTATGGGGTGTAAGTACTACTGACTTACATCTTTGTACATGAGGAATGCCCCAAGGCTGCCCTGTGTACAACACTGTAGCCTTAAGCCTAAATGAGCCTCCTGTGTCCCAGGGAAAAGCCACATCATTGGTCCTTCCATGGTTTGTTGAGGTCAGGTTTCTATAAAATGTTCCTCCCAACAAACATTTCCCTAAATGTCTCACAATACCAACTCTAAGCCCAATAAACACCCATTAGCTAGCCACAGCTCTAATTAGGCAAATGAAATCTACCTGTGTATCAGCTGAGGGTCTTGCCATAGCAATAATTCATCTTTTAATGCTGTTTTTTTAATGCTAGAACACAACCACTTGAAAGCAGCACTTTCTCAAGAAAAGGAGGAAGTTTCTGGAATATAGCTCAAGAGATCATGGGAAGTCTACCTCTCAGTCCTTAAAGTTGAAAATTTTCAAGCTTCTAAACTGCTTCATGTCTCACTAGATTCGAACAAGAATTAGGAGGAAAATACTTGTTAATGATTGCCAATTTTTTCCAGCTATTTTTGTGGGATGTTTATGTTCTGTGTTTTGGAACAGGAATTTGAAATTTAGCAGGGACAGAATCTTCGTGTCAGAAACTATTTTTGTCATCCTTGTAGAGAGACATGCACCTGTGGTTGAGATCTAAAGCTTCAAAAATATCTACTTTCTTATAGTTTATTATTGTTTGCTCCTGAAATCTCTAACCTTCCATTTTCACTAATCATAGTTTAAGTTCTACTTTTCCTTTAGCTGCATTAAATAATGCACCTCTGTCCCTAGGAATGATTAATGAACATATTTACTGTTTTTCCAAGTTCTGATGATTTCCTGTCTTGCATACTCCTTCCCAAATCTCAAGATAAAATACACACAGTGCAAAACTAAAACAACATTGGGAAGACAACCAGACCAAGGAATGCAAGGAGCCAAGGAATGCAGATTTCATGCTCAGCTTTCAACTGGTTTTTATAAGTCATAATATTTCATACTAAAGATTTGTTTCCAACTGACCAAAGATGTTGCCTCATGTAGCAGGTAAACAGCATTTTTTTGTTTCATACTTGTAACAGCCTGATATTTTACAAGGTCATTTCTGGTTGGAAACAAACCCCTGACTATAATACGAGGATGCGAAGGCCACTTAACTGCACCTTCTGGAACAAAGATGTCGAAGTTAGGGCACTGCTCTGTGTTTGTAACCATGGGGATCTGTGCCTCTCCACAGCCCAGAAGTCCAATTCCTGGAATTCCAGTGTTGTCTAGTAGCACCTGTACAGCTGTAGGAGTCACATTCTCCTTCTTACAACTGCCCTATACGAAGGACAATAGATCACTCTTACTTTCAATTATTTTCACTGCATCTGGTCTGTGGCCCTAGGAGCCCAGGACTCCAGCTCTGCTGAATTGACACTCTTATCAAGAGTTATTTTCACTAACACAACAGAAGGCAAAAGGTGCAAGAACTAAAATAATGGGGAACTGGCTGAATCCATACATATAAATGAACAGACATGTGTCTTGGATATACAAAGAGAAGGTCTAATATTAACTAAAATCCACTCAAAATTTTTCTCCTACAAATCCCAAAAGATTAGATTCTAACAAACATAATGATGCCCACTTAGGCTTCTGTATTGGTTTAATTCTGCCAGCTTTACACAACACTTCAATTAGCACTCACACGTCATCTTGCAATCCTGTGTTCCTGTATTGTTTGCCCTAATGGGCCCAGGATTCTTTCAGCTGCAGATGAGGTAATGAGTGAGACATCAGTGAAGCTTTCTTGTGTCAAGGTGAATGTGAAGGTCTTGAGAGAGCTGGCAAGGATGACTGCATCCAGGAGTGAATTGAGCCTCTCTTCTGCTAGTGATTTGACTGACAGTGAAATGTAGCATCCATGTGATAGCCTCCTTATTTCCTGCATTACGGAGATGGGGATTCAAGTTCCAGGAGTACTTCTGCTTTGGAACAGCACTACACTCGCTAGGAAAAAAAACCCCTTTGGCAGAAGAATTAAAAGGTCTCTGACATCTGTAGCAGCCATATGGCTTGTGAAAGCAAGTTGAAATTTCAAAACAGCACCATAAACTTAACCTCATCCTTGCTGTTCAGGGAGAAGCACTTTCTGGATCATGCCAGGGATCCATTCATCCTGTATTCTTTCCTTAAGCAGTGCCACCAAAACAAGCTGCCAAGAATACATGTCACAGCACTGCATATTATTATATTATGGAATAATATATAGAGGAAAACATCTTTCTTCACTCAGAAGGTAAAAGCTGGCTTCTGTAACTCTGACAATGCCCATTTTAAAACCCCTGCATGTCTATATCTTTTTTTTCTGACTTCTTATGTGGGTACGTAACAGGCACAAAAATGAAAAAACACCTATATAACTCTCAGAAAAACAAGTGCTTAGAGTACTAGTCTTAGCTGAAACACTAAAAGGCACTGTAGCAATAATAAGCAAGTCAACAAAGCCTTACAGTAACAAACACGCCACGATCCCATCAAATCCTGCTGTGGGTGAGGCATTAGCAGCTCTGTAACTCAACTGATTCATACTTAAAGCCTTCAGAGAAAAACAAAACAAAAAACAACCCCTGAGAACCTCACATCCTGGCTGTATTTCCTAATGAAGTTAACATTTTAAAAGGAACTTGTGTCCTCTCTTGTGCATGGGTGCTAATGCTCAAGGAATTGGCACAGATCCATTGGCAGACTTAATTTAACAATGTGTTTTTGAGAGAAAGACTTATTCATCAACAAAATTGTTTTTATAACAGAAAGAAAATGTACCCCAGCAATGAAAAGACAGTGCTCACACAGTTATTAGACATTTATGTACATCCACCTCACTGTCCCTGTGGTAATTATGCTTCTGGGTTGGATGGTACTGCCTCTTCACTGGGAAATACAAATTTTGTTAATGGTGGATTCTACCTTCCAGACAGGAGAGCAAAAGGGGCCACATCTGTTCTGCCAAGTCTCAAGCTGCAGCAGCCAACACACCACAGCTGCTCAGCTGCATTATCCCTAATTGTTTTAGGTGCATTGAGGTACATTTCCCTCTGAACCTGTCCACATCTTCATGATGGCCATGTGTGGTGGGAATTTATAGAGATGGACCACAGTGTGGAAGCATCACAAAGCATGAACATGCCCGCAATGCCTCACGTCCATCAAGATTACCAACATTTCAGGCCAGAGTCATAAATCCATTTACGGCTTCTGCATCTTCAGATGTCCAAATGCAACTGCCCACTGAAATCTCTGCCTCTAATTTCCATCTAACTGCTAGGGAGAGCTGCTATTGATGAAAGAACAGTAGATGAAAGTACACTTTGAGATGGGTCTCAAGTACACTGTTCTTTTGACGTGCACCTCAGCTGTACATGCAGGACACAGCCCTTGGCATTGTAGTTCACAGATCTGGTCAAGACCTTGTTAAATACACACATCATAAGACATCCTGATTGCAGGCAAGTCCAGGTGTTGGAAAGACACATCAAAGCTGAATGAGCTGCCTCAGAGCGCACATGAACAAGAGGCAGCTTGTGCAGGAGGGTAAAAAAGCCCGTCTATCCAAAGAATAGAGCTTTAAGAAAAAGGTATTGGCTAAGAAAACATTCTCTTATTTGGTTGCCACTGCAGCATGACAAGGATGGAAACTGAATAATTAGCTTTCTTTTGCACTGCAGTGGTATGGGAAGAAGGGGGTGAGAGGAAGGGGACACCTTTCATGCCTGCAGGGCAAACACAACTTGTGTACTTATGTTCTTCACTCTGCAGGAAACCAACTCGTGGGTCACTATTTTATAACTCTGAAACTTCTACCAAAATTCTTCATGAGCGGCAACTTAATTTATTAAGTAGTAAACATGACAGGAGCTGCATCATTACTGTTTACAGATAAAATTCACCACCGAGGAAAGTCTGTTTCTTCTTGATTCTGTCTGCACTCCTGACTCACCTGATAAGTAATGCTGAAAATTTACACTAAAGGTATAATGATCTGCATTGAAAACTGGGGATGCTATTTGCTGTTACATTAAGAATGCATCTCTCTCTCTAGATCCTTCATTTTTATTTTTTTTTGACCTTTCTGATCACGACAACTGCTACTCTGCTTGATCCCTAACCTGCTCTGTTTACAAGAGTTCAACACATTTATGTTTTCCAAATGGCTGAGTAAAACCCTGCTCAGGAGGAGAGCATCTAGGCCTCAAAAGTATCCAGATTAAGAGTTGCGAAGAAAAACACCCCCAGATGCACCCCACAGCTACCTACTACTGTCTGACTGGAGATAGAGGGGATTTACAGCAATGTAATCTCGTCAGTACTTCCAATTCCACTCTGGATAAAGTCCAAGTTTTAGCTGCCAAGAGCTTGTGGTTGGTAGATCTTGCATTTGTCATGCAAAACCACATCGAGAGCTACTTCAAAAAGTATCAGACAGCTTAAGTCAAACACTAGCAACAAGCCAGGCAGATCCATGGATCCCACTACATCTACCACTAAACACTGCAAGGCACCAAAGCAACCCTGAAATCACTTTGGTATCTAACTGGAAGCCAGTGAGATCCATCCTGTGGTCCCCTGTAGGACTGCAGACTGTGACTGCAGACTTCAGGCTCCTCTCTGCAACAGAATTTAAAGAAGAAATAAGCCTGACATACAACCAATTTAAGTAAGGGGTCCAAGAAACTGGAACTACCCTCTCTGACACATTAGAGAGGAATGGAAGACTCTTCCCCAAGACTCAGCCTACACACCAGCAATATGGGTGTCAGTCTCCTATGTTTCTTCATCTGAGATAAATTTCTTATCTCAGATATAGAAGCTTATAACTTCTAATGCTTTTAGTTTGCACTAAGTGTATCTACCCCAGACTGTAAGAACAAGCTGAGCCAGGCTACAGGTATTCATAGCTGTGTGGCGAACAACTGAAATTTCTAACATTCAAGGATTCTATTCAGGAAAGCTGAATATTTTTGTTAAAAAGATCACACTGGAAATATCTGTATTTCATTCACTCCGATTCGTGGGTTGATATGCCCATGAAGGGGAATTCAGCTCCTCAACAGCTCTCCAGAGACACTGTTTCAGGCTCTCTGCAGATTCAAGAGAACACCACCTCATGCTTGCTTTTTGTGTGTGTGTGTGTTGGGGAAATTCAGTGACAATGATGCACACTATAGCTTTAAAAATCGAGCTTTTAGTAAGTACAACCACTGGTATAAAATGTCTACCTGCTCTTGATTAGTCTATAGACAAAAATCTACTTCAGTCCTCCATTCTGAGAGACAAACAGAATTGGTAATAAAATGCCACAACTTTTTGCATCATCACAAAACTGCTCAGAAAAACACTGCAATGGTCCCTCCCTAATACTGAGTGAGAAGGTTAATTTATCCTTGCATGACAGAGGATAACCCACAAATATCAACTTTCCTTTGCACTTACTTGTCCATGAGTGGCAGGCAGCATGGGGAAAGCCAGCAGCCTCCCTCTGTGGAAGGCAAGGTTTCTCTGTGGAGTTCTTTTATGGTGCAGAGAGAAAACGGGGCGTCACCTAGTCATCAGGAAAAGTACTGTAGACTTGCACTTCCCAAGCTCAGCTGGTGGAGTCTGGCTGCTGCTTATGCCAAACTCCGATTACCAAAAGGGAAAGACGCATCAAGAGAGAAAGAAAGGAATGGGGAAATTCATGCAGAAAATCTGTGAGCGAGTCATGCAGAGAACCAAGGTCTACGTTTCCAGCCCGGTGCTTCTCCCCTTTCACTGACAACATTTCTAAGAAACTTGAAGAAGAAACTTTCCTCTCTACTTGAAATAAGTTCTGCTGAAAAGAAAATGCAGCCCCTTTGTCATGCTGGGGGACTGCACAGCTCCATCAGTAAAGGGCCTCTTCTCATTTCTGAGGGAACAGCAACCTGATGCCAGAGTGTGCAAGGAGAATAGTTGCCTTTCCGCTCAGCAGCTCCCTGCTGAACTGCTGAGTCACACGTTTTCTCTGCATTCATTTCACACTGCTCCCACTCAGTCCACCTGCCACTTCATCTGGGATGGGTGGGAGGAGAGAAAGAGAGGTGAAGGCAGAAAAAATGTTCATGTTCACCCAGGACCATTATTATGATACCGTGGGGTCACATATAAAAGCAACCCTGCAAGCTGCTAGAGAGGGATGGAGAAGAGAAATACCAGACTGCAAGACAAACTGCCTCCCCCTCTTCTTCAACAGGAGGAGACTGGCCATCAAACAAGTTACAAACCTCATCTGATTCCCAATCGGTCAATGATGTTACGTGCTTGCTGATGCGCTCTGCGAATTTCAGGGCATGGACAAGGCTCTTTGCTGTGATTTAGAAGAGCTTTCAAGTTGCTGTGATTTTTTTCAACAGTCCAACAGCTACTGTGTTGTAATTGTCTGGCTGCCACAGGGAAGTGCCACAATGATAAGTGAAAATATCATCTGGATAGATTCCAGTTCCTAAGGGCATCTTCAGCTGAGTTGCTGCAGTGGAAATGTCCACCAGCTCCAACTTTCATCATTAAAGAAGATGAAGAGAAAAGCCTAGCCATTTTATTGCAGGTTCCATAAAACTCAAGTGTAACAGGAGCCAACATCTCCTACTATCTGTTAAATTCTTGTACAGAAAAGGGACTCTATTATCAATCATGGGAAAAATGTTTATCATGGTTACAGAAGGTCCAGATTACCCTTAGGATGGGCTGTACATATGGAAATAAACATTTAATTACCAAGGTAGTATTTTTTCTGTGATTAGAATTCTGGACAGTACATTTTATAAATCATGAAATTCCTAATTTATTAAATCCATTTCTGAAAACCACTTCTGAAACTAACTTTCAGACTATACGAGGACAACTGTGATTAATTTTCAGACTAATGTTTAACCCACTGCTACTGTTAGCAGAAAAACTGAGGGCTTGTTAGGAGCTAAATAAGGATTTTGTTTTATTAAACAGAACTAATGATTCAAAAAGTAAGCTTGTTTTTCCCTGTGAGAAGGAATCTTTTCTTAGTTACTGTTCAGTCTTACTTTTTAGTGATTCTAGAGCAAATCTCTGCAAATGTGCTTGTGCTTTACAGACCTGAAATGCAAAGACAAAATCCAGTCTCAGAGGGTGAAGTGACATAGCATTAAAATGCCTTTCTATATCAACTTCCACTCCTCACCCCACAGAGTAGCTCACTGTGGTGTTGCTCAAGAAATAGCTCAGGAAAAAAATGATAACTGCAGAGGAAAAGAAACATGGGAGAGAGAAAAGCAAAACTCACAATCTCCTCAAATTCCCCTGCCTCCATAGAGTCTTTTTTGTTCCAAATAATCAAAAGATTTGCAAAACGCAATTTTAAAAGACAGGATGGTGGCCTACAAAGTTATCCCTGGAGGGGGAAGAATGCAGCCTGACACGAGAGATCTTGTTTTACTGAAGGGTGAGTCTGGGGGACTTCATTTGATCTGCCACCAACTCCTTCCTTTCTGGAAGAAACCAAATGTTCCAGACAGCATTCCTCTCATAATAGGGTCCTACACACTGGTATTGACTGCTTGATAATACACCTAGCCCACCTACTAAGAGAGAAGGTAATTTACCTGATCCTATCACCAAATCTCTAATCCATAACAGCTCATATGAAACAGACCTGCAAGGAAAAAGCAGCTCAGGATACCTCAGCTGACACCACTCTGAATTAGGTGTGAGCCTCACTTAGATGGGAGCAAGAAGAAGAAAATCCTCGGGCTCTCTGCTCTGGAAAGACAGCAAAGAGGAACTGCTAGGAGCCATAAGAAGCACTAAGGGACTGTCAGTTAAAGCAACCACGTGGGAAGTATATGGGAGCTACTGTACCATCTGTAGGGCCTGACTGCCAGGGTCCTACACTCATTATAAACTGCTACGTCTCTACTAATAATGGGGAAGTTGCTCTTAATTCCCAATGCAAGGCTAGTTATGCCCTTGTCCACATCTAAATCATACTCCCACTACTAAATCAAATACACAAGTGGTTTATTCTTAATGGCTCTCCTAACGCTTACAGGTCTTAAACACAAGATGTGTTGTTGGGCAGTGTCCTTTTTCCTTTTCTCCAGCGAAACATCAAGTTAAAGGCAATGCCATTTTTCAGGGTGGCCAGGGCCCCTAGAACAGTGTTTGCTTCAAAACAAAACATTAAATATGGTGTCAAATTACAGCTCTTAAGTGAATGCAGACCCTCAAGAGGGCAGAGACACTGAATATTAACTTCTATCACACCCACACATAATTAGCAATTGCCATCTTTCAATCAGGGCTCAATTCAAAGCTTCTTTAGTTTGATTTTGTCTTTTCTCCTTTCCTCTTAACCCTCTTACAGAAGGTCCATCTGATTACCACTGAATAGTAGATACATTTTTAATTTTTTTTTTAAATAAAAACAGATTTCTTTGTTATGCTGTTTTCTTCACTGAACATTTTCAAGTGCCTGGTGATAATTCTGGAGCTGCTTTGAGCTTTTGTAAACAGACTACAAGTTGACTTCCAGTGGAGTTGGTTGTCCCAAATTAATCCCACGCTGCAAGCTCCCTTTAACACCGAAAATGGAAACCCACAAAGCAGCTCTGTAATTCCAGAGTTAAAGAGATAAAGGCTTAGACTGCTCACAAATCAGCCTTGCACAGGCAACACAGGCAGGGAGAACTGTCAGCGGCACAGCGATGCAGATGGAAATGTACAGGCTTGAACTCTCTGAAACAGGATAATAAACTCTCCCCTTCCAAACCCTAATTATAATGTTTTTGCCTTTACACTTTAACTACAGGATATACTTAAATGTCCCTGAGTGCATAAACAAAAAATAGCAATAATTTAGAGCCAGACAAACAGCCTCTTCAATACAAGAGTGACTCCGACAATTAAAAGAAACAAGCACATTCTGATATCACACACTTTTGAAAGTATTTACTATTCATACCACTATAATCTGAATTGGTGTTGCCATACTGCTATCGTTGAAAAAAAAAAAAAAAAGGCATATTTCTTTTGTTAAATTAATCACTTCTACAGTCATAATGCTAATACCACCATGTGTTTCTAATGTCTCCTCAGTGACTGGCCTGGCATTCTGTAGGTATTAGATCTGCTCTCTGCTCTCATGAATGAGTGGGTTTGCACGTTGAAGCAGAGGGGTGATTTGCTGGCTTCCTGCCAGGTTCAAATGGGAACGTTTTGATGTCATTCATTTGGGGATAGCCTGCTTTACTAAGTGACTCAAATCTTATGCCCTGGAGCCTTCACAAAAAACGTTTAGGAAAGCCACTATCACATTCATTTCAAAGACATTCTCTTTCCTGAGCAAAGTAAATTATATCAAGACCAGTCTCAACAATCATCTTCAGCCACAAACCTGATACATGCCCCAAGGGTATTATGCCAAGTACAAGCATTTTGCTTTCTTTCATGCATTTAAAAAGGCTATGGTTGCACTGCTTGGCTTCCTCAGAAAGCAACAGTATCACTCAGACCCCCTAATTTAAGCTTTGAAATAAACGCTTGTAGAGATAAGGGTGTGGACATCCACAGAGAGGATAAATTTTATTTCTGTATTAGAGCCCTATTTCCACCCAGGGCTACACCATTATGAGCCCTAATGGAAACTCGGCACAATTAAATATCATTGTCTCCAGTTCAGTGCTCTGCTACCTCTGTAACTGCAGTCCCTTCATGTTAGAGGCATGCTGAGATTACTAAAATGTCACAAGTATAACAGCTTCAAGCTCTGCTTCTCCCTAGCTATCCACAGAGGGGCACAAAAAGTGAACAATGCAAGTAGAAAGTGGTAACAGCCCTGTGTCTAGTCTATCTGGGTTCCTGTGCTGTGCTCATCAACATGGATACACAGCCTTAAATAGTAAACTAAAAAGATGCAACAGCTTGCCTTCTCATCCTCTTCCCAGGGAGGAAACATGCACTGAGCAATGTTTTGTCTAGATAGATAAGCAGACATGCACAAGTTGTTCTGGCTCTCTGTTGGAGAAGGTGACACGAGAAAAGCACACGCTGGTGATGAGCTTTGCAATTATTCCGGGAGGATTTTGCACCACTTGTCTGCAGTCATGAACGTCACTCTGCAAAACAACCCAAAGAAACAAACCTCTCATGGACACACGTATCCCAAGGCTCCACTCCAGCTCACATCACACAGCCTCATGCTGAGTTACTGTGGCAAGAGCTGACATTAATCAACACGTCACCACAGTGGCAAGCAAACACCATTTTGGATCCTGCATAAGCAGAGCATTTCTACTTCTAGCTCCAGACTGGGATCACAGATAGCCTAGGGATTTTCATTCTGTACTCCAGCAAATGCTGCAGAAATGGTGATGATCTGAGGTTGCATGGAAGCAGGTGGCAGGTGTGCTTGCATCTGTGGGAGGCACACCTGCCAAGGAGGGACCCTTAAAACCTCCCACTGCTTCAGGTATAAAAGGTCTCATAGTATGTCCTGCTCTGAGGATGAAAAGACAGCGATTTACCTCCTCAACTATGCAACACAAATTGGGACTATTCAAAAACATTGTTTCGTCAGGTCTCGATTGAAGCATTTCTTTCTTTTCAGAAGCTCCTGATTTTGTAACATTTATAATTCAGGTCACCACAAAGGCACCAAACGTGTTCTTATGGACTCCTAGTTGCCCCATAGTTTTGTCTCCATGTTGAAACATGCTGTGTACATAACATATGTCGGAATATGAGCAGTCAATTGCTTCCCTTAGGATGCTGTTTATGAAGCGTGGGTGACAGTACGTGTCAATGGGAAGCAAGATTTCATCCACAGAGCTGTATTTCTGCTATGCTACCCAGAACACTTCATCTGCATTAACAGGAGATGCCAAACGCCTCATACCAAGTCTCCTCCCACACTTGACTTCAATATGAAGAATAAAGTACTGAGTAATCTTGTAAATCTCATTCTTAGCTTCTACAGACCAGTGCAGCACTTTTAAACCATCCCACCTCTGTCTTCCTCCACATTACTTCAAGATTCTACTAAAAGAAATTTTTTTCCTTGCACCCTTCATCTCCCAATGTCAATTATGTACAACAAACCTGCTTATCCTTTCCTGAAGGGTTTGTGTGGCAAAGCTTTGGTAGCAGGGTATGGGGGGCTACAAGGATGGCTTCTTTGAGAAGTATCCGCATGTCTGACAGTTCTAATGCCACCCACCTGGCCAAGGACAAGCACATCAGATGGTAGGAATGCTACTGGGATAATCTGTTTAAGACAGAGAATAATGTTATGGCACAGAAGTAAATGTGGCCAGAGAAGAAAGGAGTGAGAATATGTGAGAGGAACAGCCCTGCAGACACCCTCGGTCAGTGCAGGAGGGGCAGGAGGTGCTCCAGGCACCACAGCTGGGATTCCCCTGCAACCCATGGAGGAGCAGAGATCTACCTGCAGTCTCTGAAGGACCCCACGCCAGAGCAGGCAGATGCCCAAAAGCAGGTTGTGACCCCATGGTAAACCCACACTGGAGCAGGCTCCTGGCGGGGGAACCTGCTGACCCAGGGAGAGAGGAGCCCATGCTGGAGCACCCTGTTCCTGAGGAACCACATCCGCTGCAAGGAACCCGCACTGGAACAGTTCATGAAGGACTGCAGCCCGTGGGAAGGACTCACGTTGGAGAAGCTAACGGAGGACTGTCTCTCATGGGAGGGACTCCACGCTGGAAAAGGGGAAGAACTCTTTTTCCTGGGGAGGAAGCAGCGGCAGAAACAACGTGCGATGAACTGACCATAACCCCCATTCTCTGTCTCCCTGAATCACTGAGGGAGAGGAGATAGAGAATCAGGAATGAAGTTAAAACCAAGGAGGGAGGGGTAGGAGGAAGATATTTTTAAGATTTGTTTTACTTCTCATTATCCTGCTCTGATTTTGACTGGCAATAAATTCAACTAATTTCCCTGTGACAGTAACTGGTGAGTGATCTCTCCCGGTCCTTATCGCAACTCATGGGCCGTTTGTTGTATTTTCTCTCCCTTACCCAGTTCAGAGGGGGTGACAAAGCAGCTTTGGTGGGTGCCTGGCCTCCAGCAAAGTTGAAACCACCACAGTAGCATTAATTATGCTGGGAAGATCATAAAAAGAATGGACAAGTGCTACATTTTATCCATGGCCCAGGTAGAAGCCCTGTGAGCTATTTCAGATATTCTGAGCAGAGGCACAAAAGACAAGAGGAAGCAGGGCACTATCAAGTCCTATTTTTGAGGGATAACTGTAACATCATAGTTCATCCTTTCATCTCCACAGATCTTGAAATGATCTTACCAGCTGAACAGACAATAGCATCCCCAAATCCATGTGTGCATCCAATAGGAATAGCACTTTAGTAGCATGTAAAAGACCCTCAAGAACAAAGGAAGCTTCACCTTAGAGCTGTTGCAAAAGTGTTTTTCCATACAGAAAAATAACACAGGCTCTTCAATGTGCTGGCAAAGGACATTCAGAACCTATCAGTACCAGTGAGCACACAGGATGCTAAAAGGGGCCATTTTGAGAACGCCTGCACAAATCTGACAGAAAGAAAAATGACCTATTCTGAAAAATAGGTCTGTATTTATCTTTGTCTCCCACAGAAGGCATACAAAATGGAAGGCATTTAGTGTCTTTCAGGAGTGCCATCCCTCTTATCAAAAGGCTGCAAAATTGGTCAGATGAAACTTTTTCCTGTTTCAGCAGGAATGTTGCCTGTGCAAGGAAGTTGGGACCAAGTCTTACAGTCTAACCACCTTCCCTTCTGTTTCTGTAAGAGACCTCTTTGACATACACAGAGGGAAGGTAAAGGCATTCAAACTGCTAAAGACTGTGCAAAGGAGCAGCTTTGGACTCTCATTTGAAGGTCAGTCTCCAACACACAGGATTTATTTTCCTATTGTCAAGCAACCTGACTAGAAAGGACTTTGTAACAGAGTATGTTAGTTAATTTAATCTGGAACATTAATGGGTTTTTCACAACACTGTAGCCTTTTTTCTATGAAAAGCAATGAAAAAATGGTTCTATTTAAAAGTGGTAATAGCTGTAGTCTTTGAACATATGCTTAATGAATAAATCTGTTGGGAAAAAAGCCTTGTGTGTATTGGAGGGGGGTAGTATGTTTGTTCTCACTTAAAGCGTGCCATGATGGCAATCATCAACAGCAAATGGCATCTATTGTTGGGACTAAAAAAAAATTTCATTTGGCCATTTACTTGCAGGTGAAATTGCTCTTTTCTTTTAAATAATACATTCTTTTAGCTAAGCAGCTGAGTTGAAAATAAAGCAATAGCAGATCCATGTCATTAAGGACACCTGATAAGATCTTTGGTAGGTACAAAGAGCCACAACGCAGTAATACCCAGGCAGCTTGCTGCCACAGCATGGGGTGCAGCACGCAGAAAGCCAACAGCCTGCAGGGAAGAGGTATTCAGATCCCATGGGGAGAACAGCCTAACAACCCAGTGCTACCACATATCGCAGCGGTGGGCGCGATCCCAAGGATGAAATTATATAGGATACAGCAGAACACAGGAACTGCGCAGAATAGACTCTGTAAAGCTTAGATGACAACCAGAAACCTGTGATGAAAAACACATGAGAACAAACCCAACCTACTGCGTTGCCGTTTGCATGAGCAGGTGGATAAATCTAATAAGCTGGTAGATTTGTTTGTGAAATTAAAATGCCAATTCCATACACTGGGAAGTGTGAAAAATATCCACAGTCAAGCCAGAGCTGGCTGGGTATTTTTAAAGGAAGCTTGACAGATGTTGTGAAAATGTACTGCAAAAGAGTCAAACCTGTCAGTATTTACTCAACTCTTCTGTTGAAGAACTCCATGTTCCTCTCATGGAGTGCCCGAATTTCTCCTTCCTCCACTTAAACTGAGAGTTTAAGCTCCTCATTTTCACTCTGAATGCTCCAGAGAAAGGTTCACAGAGGCAGATTCCCCTTCCTGTTCTTTTTTTCAGTAACATGCTTGACTATGACTCTCTTTTGGCAACCCAGCCAGATCTCAGTTGGAAGGCTCATTTTTGTGGTGAAAGAGCCAGGGGGAACTCCCAAGTTCGATTCAACCAAATCTCCTGGTGCAACACACTGCAGCTGGAAATCTAACAAATCTAATGGGTGACACCATACCATGATCACCTCTTCTTTGACAGCTCTTCTCAGCCAGCAGGTTTGGGAGACTGCTTCAGCCAAGCACAAGCCGATGCCTGCTCTCCATCAGTTTTTTTTAACTTCTCAATCCTTGCAGTCCCTCCTCTCTCCTTTTAGAGTTTTCCTAGTGAAGATGCAGAGCAGGCCCAGATCTTAACAAAGATCAGAGACCATGTGTAGGTGGAAAGAGAAGATTCACAAACAAAGGAAGTCTTAGGTTCCCAAGACTTCTTTTCCAAGACAGAACGGCGATACAATGAAGAAAACCTTCCACCATTAAAACCTCTAATTCTTGAGGTTGGTATTCCACAACTACTCACCTCTTAATGCTATCCTTATTGAAATACTTTCTATGTTGATGTTTCTTGCATTTCCCCATGGCGATGTCACCAGCAGGCATAAGGAAAGCATGAAACCTCAGTCAGCGAACTAGTAAGGCAGAGGTCAAGAAACCATGATTTCCAGAAACAGCAGAGGTTTGAGATACTGTGACAACATCAGACTTCCAAAGGGTAGTTTGCTGCAGCTGAAATAAATTTATAAAACTGCTGCACACGGACCACATCAGCAAGGTTCTGCTCTCAAAAATGACTAGTTGTCTTACCTAACTGATTTTCAGCTAATTTCAGCTGTGATATTAATTTGTCCATGAATTAATCAGTTAGTCCACCAAACCAAACAGTGACCATGAGGTGTGCATATAATTCAGTATGTAACAATGTGCCCAGTTCAAAATACTGCAATGTTTTGAATCTCACATCCCTGAAACAGGCTCTTCAGTATTTTTGACTTACAAAATGTGTGTTCTGTGGCATTAAACTGGGTCCTACAAAACCACTCAGCAGTTAAGCTAGACAATGGACTAATAGTAACAAACAGAGAATGGAGAAGATAAAATACAGACGACAAAAGAAGGTGTATGTTTGGGAATAATGGAAAGGAGAATATCTGATATAAGAGGAAAGTAGGAAAATAAATACAAGGCCATAGAAGAGAAGCCCACAGGAGGAGGAGGAGGAGTGTGAAAAGCCTGACAGAAGGACTGAGTGGAGACTAAAAACAGCATCTGGCAGTAGCTCAAATCAAACAAGGTAGCATATGCAAGTACAGCATACTGAAAACTTCCTTCCTCTTGGGTATTAAATAACCTCAGAATTAAGATAGAGAGTCTTCCTTCCCTCTCCTCTGAAATATCTTGCTCTAAACTCTGAAACAGAAAAAAAATCTAGTTAAACTTTTCTGTGATTGCCGTTTCCCAATTACAACTGTGAGCTCTTACTGAAAATTTTCAGACATAAACCCCCAGAAATCATACACTGATTTTGATTTGTTTTTCTAGTGGGAAACATAGTGGTGCGTATCTCATGCCTAACAGACTTAGGGCATCAAGAAGACAGATTTTCAGAAGGTCTAGGAAAATTTTCAAAAGTCCCAATCCCCCTAGACAGAGCCCTAGTTCTGCTGAAATAAGTCTAATTGTTCTTCAAAAGATGGGCCTAAGTTTCATTTTCAAAGGCAGCTTAAAAATATGGATTACATTTCACACTGACAGTGAGACAATACCGCACAGTTGTTTTTGAAACTGAGACTGACATGGTTTTCAAACTGCTGCCTACCACGTGCTTTTGCTTCCTTTAATTGTGTCTGTGAATATAGCACACAAATGTGTCTGTTGTCACTCACAATTAAGGAAATACAGGTGCAGTTGTAAGAACATCAAACACTACAAACTGGGCAGCGTGAGGACAGCCCAGCATTCCAAATCTTACATTGCAAGCAATGTTTATGGTATTTGCACCTGCACAAAACCTGAGAAAATCCCACGTGGGGAAGGGTTACAGTGCTGGCCAGGGCCTAATAGAGCTTCAATTCTGTCAGCTCTCACAGGAGTGGAACATGACCTTATAGGTACACGTGCCAAGCCAAGCAATACAACTTCAGGGAGTATTCCCCCATGCCCCACCTGTTTTCTGTCATGGTGCAAAGGCTGCCACATCTACATCTGACTGCACAGCAGGAACAAACTACAACCACAGTCCTTCACCCTGTGACCACCTGGAGCAGGGCTGTAACTGGAGTTTGCTGTTGCTCTCCTCAGGTCCACATGCCCATATTTCCTTCACCAGAAGACAGGAGAACAAAGACAAAAAGTTGATGCCATCCAGACTTCATTCTCACAAAGAGCACGGGGTCAAACTTACCTTCTGTGACAGTCCCTATTGCTGAAGAACAAGCTTAAAAGGTAGGAGCTACACACAGAAAGGCTTGAGCAATGAGGGGAGAACTGTCCTAATGACTGGTCACAGAAGGATTGACAGAACAGCCCTGAATAATTGTCGGAGGGGAGTGACAGCCCAGAGGTACTATTTTGCTGCCTGTGTAGTAGTGGAGGCACAGTAGAATGTACTTTTACCTTGGATTTGGGATCCCAATCTCCACAGGGACTGACAGAAACTGTTTTAAAAACCCCACACTCTGTGATCTACCTTTGAAATACAGCTGCCTACCTGCTAGAGGTCCTGAACCTTACCATATTAAATATGCCCCTATATTCTGTCAGTATATGCTCATGATTCTCTATACATCTTTAAACTTTCCAAGTGATGTTCCTGTATTAAGGTTCGAAGACTGAAACCCAGGAACATATCAGCAAATGATTTTGCTGTCTTTTCATGCAGGATGCCTGAAAGGTATCCAAAAATTCAAACTTTCACTGGAACTTCATTGGGAAGCAAATAATCAGTTCCCTTAAATGCCGCATGAAATCCCAGTCTGAATAACAGAGTATTATCTGTGGAATTTGCCAATAAAATATCCTTGATATTGTGACTGTTGTGCTGGGCTAAGGGAGCTGGCAGAGGACTAAACATACATCAGGGGCCACCATCAACAGGGTCAACCGTTTAAATTACGAATGCCAGTTTACCAATTTCCTTTACTTAGTGTGAAGCAAGATAACCATTTTATGCACAGCATAGAAGGAGAATGAAGAGCATCAAGTCAACTTGCCACCTTGAGAAAGGATCAAGTGTAAGAAGAATTAACAGAAAAAGCCCCAAAAACCTAAGAACTTATCCAGCCCTTCATAAAGATATGGTAATACTGAAAGAAACTGTATTAGAACTGTACTAAATCAATAATGACCATAGAACTAAAACTGGCACATGATAATTTACAAAATGGGCGCTTGTCAAAAAGAACAGACTGATTTTTAATGTAACTCTTTATTGAAATCAGGGTCCCTGATAGATTCCTGTAGATAGTGTACCTTGGCACTGCAAACTGCCTCATCCTCATAATCTCTCTGATTCTTAAATGCCATTAAGAGATGAACTAAGATTTTAATCGGTTTCATTTTCTACCATGTTTTGTGTACACACTGCAGAATAAACTTGCTTTAATAAAGATTTAACTGAAAGGCTTCAACTTCAAACTGTCAACCCAAGTGCACACTCCTTCAAAAATAGCATTTTAATTTTGCTCATCCCCACAGATTCATGTGACCTCTTTTATCTGTATCCTGTTTTCCACCTGCATAAGAGCAGCTCGTGGCTCTGCGGTGCAGCTACAGCAAAACTTTTCAAGCCTCCAGAAACACCATCCAGTTTCATTTCACCCTCTAGGTTTTTACTTTGTGCACTGTGTTGGATGTGAGCATGAAGCAGTTCTGTGAAATAAATAGACTTCTGGTTACTTAAAATGACCATTTTTCAATCTAGTCCATCATTTTATAGTGTCACCATCTGTATTAAATGGTCGGCATAAATATATCCTAATAGCTTCTGAAGGAATCTTTCAGAATTTGAAATTGCCCTCCAACCTACCCTAATCAAGCCATGCCTTAGAAGTTTTTCATTAGCTCCTATGCCCTGCAATGAAAGCAGTATTTTCTTTGTATGAATGTTATTGATTGCTCAACTTAAGCACTACAACACTGAAGACCTTTGGCCACATGCTACACAGCATTTTATTCTACACAGCAATACTGAAGTCTGTTATTATGTTTGTGACAGCTGAACAGAATGATACCCTTTTCTTTGCCAATTTTGAAACAAGGGCCAGTCTACTGTCCTATGACAATGAAGGGAGAATGACTTTTACTTCAAACATTTGTTGGAGCATCTTCCATCAGATTAAAGACATGGATTTGAATTTTATACACCTGAGCCTTTCCTGAAATTAGCATCACTGATACTTTTTACGTGCCTTTGCCTCTTGTGCCACAACCAGTCTGTTCAGCCACCTCAGACTGAGGCCTTTCCAGGGTACTCCTCAGCAAGCACACTTGCCAGGGGTAGCCTACAGACACAGAATTTCTTCCAGGGTACTTTAGCAATGCTTCCATGCTGGCTCTATCAAGTTAACATGAAGGCAAGTGCATGACCTTCAGCTCACATTCAGTTGCAAAGTTTTAGCACAGTCTTTTTGTTGGAACTATTCCACTTTGGTGTCACATGATAAATGATTGTCGATCTTTTCTTTCTCCCCTCCCACACCAGGTTTTTCCAGGCTAAGCTTTTCTGCAAGGCAGAACTACCCACGCCTTATTCTGCAATAAAAACAAAACTGCTTGAAAAACTTCCCTTTGTATTGCCCACATATAAAGTGTAAGCCAGGAATCACTGCTGGATTAAAGATCTTTTTGATGAACAACCTGCAGGCTCTGTGCACGAACACTGGGTATTTTGGCCTTGAGAGAAGGGCAGTGTCAAAGCCTAAGCAAAGACACAAGGGGAAGAAGTGAAGTCCCTTATAAACCAGGAGGGGGGAAAAAAAANTATTCTACCAGAACCATTCACACATTTCCCCTCAAAAGCAGCCATATTCATGGACAGGAAATAGTGAAATGTGAAAGATCTCTGAATATACTCAGTAGCCCTAAGAATCATATATTGGATGTATAGCACATACATTTAGGTTTTTAGCTTTCCAGCTAAAAACAGAGGGGGTGTGGTTTCTGTGTTGGTGGAGGGAACAAATTTACTTTAACGCCATACTTTTAACATACGTTTTACTACAAATTTCAGTGAGGGGATAAATTTGATAAACATGGCAAAGTGATTTCTGAATTCATTGTTTTGCATAACCAGCAGAATAGTGCTCACATCTTGCTTTGAAATCAATATAGTCTGTGACTATAAGAGTCAGATAATATAAAATATCATGCTTTTACTTATGCCAAACTATCAAGAATATGTGCTTTGAGGCAAAATGTGTGCTTGTCATTTATTTTATGTTTGTACCTGTCCTAACATACTGAGGCTTGCAATTATTTGGCACAATTACTCACTACCTCAATAAAAAATTATTAAATAACATTGATGTTTCATGGCCTGGGTTTAACACCGGCCTCAAAGGATCTGGACAAGGATGCAAAAAACATCAAAATGTGTAACACAAACATGTCTCCCTGAGCTTACAGAAAAGACAGCACCTCCTTTCTGCCATCAAATGAGTGGCAGGCATTGATTTTCAGTTGTCCAAAGCTGACCATTTATATCTAATTTGTAAAGAAGAGGGCAATGCCCAGAAAAAATAACTGTAGGTTACCTGAAGTTTTTCAGGATTCTTACATAAATAAGAAAAGATTACAGCTCATAAAGGGCTTTTCAGCAGTAAATTATACAGCATGTGGAATGAACTCATTCGCTCACAGCTTATCTGCATACAGAACATGTTTTTGCCCTTCAAACACCCTCTAATGAAGGTTTTCAGCATCCTCTTTTTATAAGCTGGGCCTCCCTCGCAGTGTGTTGATACCAAAGGCCCACCCACGTCAGATGCATTGGCTCCTCCAGCATAAAAACAACCACAAACTGCAACAGTCTGCACAAAGGTACCAAAGGCCAGTCCAGTGCAGCATTAACTGCAATCAGTAAATAAATCAGGTAACCAGTAAGAACAAAAAAGGTTTATCTACACTGGATGCATGCTCTAAGAGCCCTCACTACATAGACAGGAAGCACTTTCCTGTAAGAGACAGAAAATGTTTAGAAACGAGTCCAGAATGGCTTGAAAACACCCACTTCCTTGATGATTAAACAAAACTAATTTACTTACTGTTTACCACAAATCAATAAAAAAGAAAAAAACGCTTGAGACAGCTATGGACTGGATTTAAAAGGACTTCCTAAGGAGTTTTTAGGAGACAAAGGCTCAATCCTTCAGGCTTCCTTAGAAATCCAAGTTAGAAACAATTTCATAGACATCAAGTAGGCAATGGAGGTAAAATGGACTATGAATGATGCAAGAACCACAACTAGGTTAAAATATATACTCCACCGTGAAAAGATGTAGCAAAAACTACCTGCCATGCTCACTGGGCTTTGCAAAAGACTTAAAACCTGAAAATTAGGACAACTTCTGGAAGAGCGTATGGCGGTATTTTTCATCTGTACCAAAGTGACAGTATGATTATCTCATCTTCCTTGTCTTACTTACCATCTGACTTGCACTCAGTCCTTTCAGTCACATAGTAACTTGGTTCCAATGCCTGCTCCAGGACAGATGGTCCTCTGGGATTATCATTTACGTCCTTCATGCACTAGAATCCTGAAAAATAAGGGAAAAATCTAAGCTTTAACACTATCAGATGTCTAAGAACAATGCAAGGCTTTTACACACAATTTTTCTTGACAATAGATTCTAAAAGACCTTGACGAGCTGTTCAACCATAAAGAGCCAACCAACCCACTGATGTGCGGGGTGAGGTGAAACATTGAAAGGAGATGAAGTAGATTGCCATATTATTATTGATGAACTTGCTTTTGCTTATTACCTGCATAAAGGAACTGAAATCTACCAGAAGTCTTCCAGGTATCCGAACGGTTTGTACCATAAAATCTTTTTGTATTTAAGGAAAAGAAACTAAGCTCCCTTAGGAGCCATCTGCACCATATGGAAAAAGCCTTCAGCTGAAATCATAATGCCCTTTTCACTAAAATCTCAGAGAGGGCTTAAAGGTCTGAATACAAGACAAAACCCCTTATTTGTGAAGGACTTTTGAATGTGTCATACTTGCCGCACAGTGGGGCTAACTGAACACATAATTTGGGAAGAGTCCATCATAACCTCATAGAATATATGCCCAACATGCCACTCAAAGCATGGCAAAAACTTGGGCAAAGAGGGTCATGTGGGCACGTAGGAAGAAATTCACCCCTAACAAACTGCAAGGACCTTTTCCTCCTTCACACATTCAGCTAAGGGAGGGGCCAGGGATGTATTTTTCGTCCAGATTTTAAAGAGCTCTGCCTTCAAGGCTTACGTGATTTGTCATCTACTTCTAAAGGATCTTGCACTGTGAACATCAGGCCAGTTCATTCACAGTCTCCTTCAAAGTCCACAGAGACAGAAACAGCTCTTTCTATTGGTGCCAATACTCCGTGCCTCACAAACCCAATCAAGAAGTCTCCTGAAGAACAAGAGTATATATAAAAGGCTAAACTCAGAATGTGCCCTTTCCTACAGAGGTAGTGTTGAAATCCTTTGACTAGAAAATGATCTTTCTGGTTCCGAACAGGCTAATAAATCCAAGACTATTTAGATATGCAGACTTTACCTCTGACACTGGGACATGAGGTGATCACTACATATAGAGAAGCACATTTGTATGTTAAAGAAAAACATATTTAAAAGCAAGTCACATTCTCAGAAGGCACCAGGATACAAGAAGACAGCATCCAGGTAAAAGCAAAACAGAAGAGTCATGTGTGAGGCACTCCTCAAAAAATCATCTCATCCAATATAGCACATCTCAGCACTAAGCAAACCTCTGCTACCCAGGACAAGGGATTACTAAGGGATGAAACTGGCTGTAAAGGCCTGGATATGTGCTGTCTCTTTCACTTGTAGTGATACAAACATAGCATGTAAGTCCAAGAATAAGAATTACTGTCTGTGTACACAGTGTCTCAAAACATAATCCCAAAGTTATTCCTAAAACCACAAAAAATAAAAATACGTCATACAGATGGTATTTATACTTTTATAGCCACTTAGAAACACCTCTCCCTCCTTCCCAGGAAAATATGACAACCAATTCTTTTCAGCTAGATGTTTTTATTAAGTTAGTTTTCTGATGTGATTTCTTCAGTCCAAGCTCAAAACCAGAAAAGATGTCTCGCAGGCAAGTCCCAAAGGAAACAAACCTTCTTTTACAGAGCAGGTGCTACTCAAAACAACTAACAAACACCATAAAAAGATGGTGTGGATAGCTCTGAGCCTACCCTCAGCACCCCCACTGCCCCTTAAACTTGTCAATAACGTAATTGCCAGTTGTGCACAACAGGTCCCAAGAAACAGGCTTTGCAATGCACTCATGTCACTCCAGAATGGCCATGAGGTGCAGAAACAAGGAGTAACTGGATTTCATAAGGGACTGCCACAGGATAAAACGAATTGGTGTCTTTTGGCTCACTACTCAAGGCCAAATTATATCCCCAAACTGCACCAAGTGATCTAATAAAGGATGTTGTACCTCTCTATACAGCTCTTTTGTCTTGACATGAAGGGCTCTGGTATCTGAACAGGTTGCCCCAGCATTAAAGTTTGTTACTTCTGTTAAGTGGAAATGTAATTAACAGTGCATGCCCTCATTCCAAAGCAAGCAGAAGAGCTAAAATTCAAGCCAGAAGTGGTTCGTGCTTTTGAAAAAGCAGACTAAGAATGTTTACATACAGTTATTGTGGTTCAGGTCACACAAGGTAACCTGATCACACCTCGTTTTTAGCATAGAGCTGTTTACAATGACAGTAGCCCCAAAGGCTTTCTTTGACCTCTCTTAGTGCCTGCAGTTCATCACAATATTTAAATGCTGGTATAAAACTGTTTCCTTTACACACAGTCTGCAAAGAACTTGGTATCACAGCATTTCCAGAGAGGTCAAATGAATAAGAATTAATGTTGAAGGTCTATACTCTTCTATAAAGCGAGAGTGGCCTCTTCTTAAACTACGTTCTACTGTTGTAGAACGTAACTACTAGTAGAACTACGTTCTACTGCATTCAGTGCAGATGCTTTGCCAGACTCCACACTTAATTCCTTTCTTTACACTGCCTCCAAACTCAAGCATTCCTCCTCTGCTTCCTCTTTCCCCATCATGTAATTTAGGGACAGGTGTAGTTTTACACTGTTGAAAGAAATATCCATCTATTGCCTAACATGCCCCATTTTTCTGTCTCTCCAACAGCAGATATTTTTCAAAGAAAAATACCACTAAAGCAAGGAATCACTCCTGCTTCTGAAAATGCATAAAGGCTTATTCTCAATTAACTTACACCTTGCAGTTATTATCAGCGCAAAACTGATGTGAAAACAATGCTAAGATTTGGCAGCATTTTACACCTACTATACACTGATGCTGAAGACATAATTCCATCTGCCCTTGACTACAAGGGAAACCTTCAAGGCCAAGTAGTTTTACAGAAAGCAACTCACATTAAACAATAAAGGCAATACAACTGCATGACCTTCCTTTTAAAACTCTGGTGTGCCCTTTGTTATTCTGACACAAGCAGCTAAAACCAGTTAGAGGAACACTCACTCATGTGCAAAAGTGCCAGCAAAGCCAGGCTCCAAGTTAAGAGATTTCAGCATCTAATTCTGAGCCATGTGAAACCCCGAGAGGATGTGTCACAGAGGACTGAGAAGCAATTGCCAAATTTCTGGTAGCAAATACCCAGAAGCACATTCAGACTACTTCATGGAAGCAAGAGTGACTTTATCTTGTGCTACGTATGAGGAAAATCTCAGTTTTTAAGCTACCAAGTTGATTTTTGCTGAAACAATGACATGGTCTGCGCAGATGCAAGCAAAAAATTGTACACACAATTATCTGTATACATACTCTGGCTCTGACAGGGTAACAAAGCAGGTTAAATTGCAGGAGCATCATCACGGAACAGTAATGCAATTGCAGAGGATGGAACACAAAATGATAAAATGGTTTATTGCTACTGTTCATTTTTTCCTTCTTCTGGGAAGGACATAGCACCTATTCCAAAGGACACATCATTCAGGCAATCTGCAGTGATGCTGTAAGATGTTCCCTCGCTCCATCTACAGCCCCCAATCAGACAAGACTATTTGCTCAAAATGAGACTACATGGAACCACCACACACTCTCCTTTTGTCCTTATATTCCCTTTTCTCCCTATTGAGAATGGACAAACCGGAAGACAGGGCTGAGACTCCAGGGGCAGAGGAACAGAAACGCGTTATTAAAATGAAGTGTGCGCATAAGTGGTTTCTGTCTTGGGATCTGAACACCAAGTTTAATTAACCACCTGGGTGGAAAGCACAGTTTATATAATGCAGACTATCTGTGGACTGCCATCCCAGCCATTCCACACAATCCCTTCTAACTGCTAGTCCACATAAGAGCAATTTTTACTGGCAAAACCAGCATAACTGCGATGAGGGATCTGGATGCCAGCTTGGAGAGAGATCAAGAAAGAAGAAACAGGTGTTTAAAACAGAGTAAACAGAAACCAATCCATATTACACAGGCTACTGAATAGCTCTGTAAGGGAAATAGGGCTTCATTCATTCTCAAACTCAAAAATTAGTTTGTCACCAGATAGTTACTCAGTGCTAAATAGATACTGACAGATTCTGCCACTGTCCATGAGAACGTGTCCTGGAAAACATCTGAGGACTTCAGCTCTTCTCTACCTGCACTCTGGAAGTCTGCTTTCCACAATCCAGTATGCTTATGAGATGTCAGTAAAAAGTATGATAAACTTGAAGAAATTTTAGCTCTGGGAACAACAGAGCTGCTCATTGAATACTGGAGCATCTGGTTGTGAGGCCACAGAACTGTAACTTGGTGGTTTGAGAGTCTGTCTTTGGTTTCCTGTTTCTCCATTTTTTTAAGATTCAGCTCAGGAGACGGTCTACCATTCTGTGGTTGTGGAGTTCTTAGCTCAGAGGGTCCTTAATATTTCTGGGGAAATTTAAATGAGTCCACCATCCAAACCATCAACACTTGAGGTTCACTTTGTGTTGGATTTAGCATGGTCTAGCCTTACACTGCTGCAGAAAAAGAGGGGTTTGGTTCATCCTGTTCAGTTCCCTCTACTGCATCCTATCCCCATCTTAGCTATCTGTGCAGCAACAAGGCTGCTGCTTCAGCTTGCAGAACTGACAGAAAACTAATTAATTGGGTGGAGTGTGGATTAGCCATCATTGGGGGAATGAAAAGTGGACCCCTCTTCAGTGGAAGCTCACTGCTAGATTAAATGCTAAGGTGAATTGCAGTCTGCTTACAGGGATGTACAGGACTTCCCGGGGAGTTCAGCTCATTGTACATCTACATGTACATTGTAAAACTAAGGCTAAGCAAGTATCAAATGAAATTCAACTCCTTTGTTACAGCATAATGATTTTTGTGAACACCTCCCACCAGTTTTACCCAAAAAAGAGTGATCAAAATTCAATCAGGGCAAAAATATTAATAAAAAAAAATTAAATAGAAACCCAAACATTAAATACAAAACTTTAAAACAATATTCCCACTGGAAAAAAATTCTCACTTTCTTTAAAAAGCTATTTTCTAGCCACTAAATAAAGGTAAACTCAGAAAATTACACATGATATGCACAGCCATCCTAGAGAGCATTTATAGCAGTTACTTGAAATTCTGATGTCACTCACAACAGATATATCAGCTGGCAGTTCTAAAAACTTGATCGTATATTAAAAGCTATGATCAACATTGTTTTCTGTGCATAGGGATAAACATCCTGCTCAAAGATCCGAACTCCTATTTAAAAACAAAACCAAACATTAAGAATAAAAAGCAGCCGGTGTGGTTCTGAGACACATATGTGGCTGCATTGCATATACCCTGCCTACACTGGCAGTGGGGGAGCTGTTAGTCATCTAATGCGCATATTTGCTTGGCACAATGCCTTTACTTTTGCATGCAGGCGAGAAGGATGATCGCCCATTTATTATACCCTTACATCTTCACCGTGTGTTCATCAGTCAGCATGACCAGCCCCTCCCAGTTCAAACTGCAGGCAGACCAGTTCAAAGTGAAGCCCAAGGTCTGGGAGGTTGTTAAGCACATTTGTAAAGAAAAGGACAACTTTTAAATTTATGCTGTTCAGACACATTCTCCATTGGGACCTAACAACATGTTTATTTAAAAGTAAGGACCTTCTATTGAATAGAGGCCTAATTTAGTCTTGCTTTCAACCCTGGCACAGATCCTTTTACTCTTTTCAAGGGCATTAGAGGTTCTCAAGTTGGTTTGCTTTAACTGTCTTTCTCTGCCTCTGTTCTGGAGGGACCTGGAACAGAACCTAAGTTTAGTTTTCAAGTAAGGCTGTCATAAAACTTCATTGCCCAGACTACAGCAGGATCAGACATATCCCATCCTTTTGACATCCCAATTTCATTTAAGCCCTACAAAACACATACAAGAAAGGTGTGCTTTTCAGTGTAATGTTGATGATGTAATCTGAAGAGTAAGGGTGCCTCAATGTTGTCAGACTTTGAAGGAATAGCTCCGGGCATCTCCCTCCCAATGTCCTTGAATACTGCAAAATGGTATTTTACCGTAAGATGCTTACAACCTCCTTTGTATACAATTAACAAAGCACCAAAGCAACTGCTTTCTGACACAAAAGGGAGGAAGTGTTTTGACTGTAGGTAGTTCAATGCCATCGCTTGGATATCTCAGTGGTGAAACCACTTCACACTCACTACTGCACTTAGGCCAAGGAGAAGCCTCACACTGCTCCACTCCACTGTAGAAACTGGCAAGGCCAGCCTTCAAGGCTAATCTGGAACTACATTGCAGGACCTCTTTAAACCCCTTGCTTATTCTAATTGCCTTCAGCAATATGGGCTGCCATGTCCCCGCTGGTTTTGACCCAAATGTGCACAAGTTTAGATTCCCAAGGACTGCAGTGTAGTGCAGTTACTTTGTTGGTGTAGATGTCTGCTGACTGCACTCAGTGTTCATATCTAGCTGAAGGGAACAGCTTTTGACAAGCAGGAGTTCAGAAGAGGTAAGATCTGGTCTGATCTAGTGGAGCTCTGTCTTTAAATTTGATGACAGTAAGACAGAAGAAATATGTGGGAAGCATCCACAATAACCAACCATCCCAAGTTAATTAGCAATTAATTTAGTGAGCTACTAAAGTCTAGCAAAGATGAATCCTGGGAGATTCTGGTCACAGTCTCCCTGATGTAAATCTAGATTAACTCCTAGAGAGCGCATCAATCTCCATGACAGTTACTTCAGATTTACACCCAGCTACTCTGAATTTGTGCAGTTGTTTTCACAGCCGTGTGGGAGATCTGTCTCAACACAAATCAGCTCTGCTCTCATGCAGATTCTGCAAGGTACACAGAGTTACAGTCCTGTAAAAATCCAACCTCAGTGAAATGGGGAAATTAAATTCTCCACTGATGAAACCTAAACCTCCCACATAACAGACGAAAACTCTGCTACAGAGCCTGCCACTACAAGTGGTCACAATAGCTTCCTTAGCTCTCAGTCTTCATGCAGTTAGGATAATTCCCTCTCACTGGATTTCACAAAGTTCAACAGCAAGCATCGAAATTACTACATTCTTTTGCCTAGGACTCCTAAGAGTATTAAGAACACCAGATCCACAGAGTCAGTTTTGAGTCCAGCTTTACAACCCCAGCAAAATCCGCACAATCTTTCAAGGTCATCTTTCTAAGAGGCCACAGAGAGCGTAAACACATTCTGGCCATTAGCACTGGCATTTGTGATGCAGACTGCAGTTGCGTCAGAGAAATTTGATATGAAAACAGGAGATATTGTCCAGCCACACGGCCTGTCACCCTTTTACCACTTTTACTCAGTTCTGCATCCACCTCTCTGCAGAGCCACAACTTTCCCCTCTCTTTATCCATAAGTTAACCACTAATACAATGTCCCTTCCCACCCACATAAATCTCAATCCTAGTGGTGCAGCCCTGGTTATGGAATTCTAAGCAGATTCAGAGAAGGTGTGCCTGCCTGTGTCCCTCTAGGTGAGCCAGAGTACAGGTCACAAAGTAACAAAGAGCAGAGGTGCATCACAGGCAACATACACACGCAGGTACTTGAACTTGAATTCAGCATATGTCCAGAGAGCTTGTCAAATGGTTTGTGGACACATGAAGAGGCACTTTTGCTAGATGGTTTAAGATCACATTAAGAACTTGCATCAAACTCATTCACATGGGGATTTTATTGCTTTAAAAGGGACAGTTGCTTTTAGAGTGAAGCATTTTAAATGCCCACTAACTCATTTACTCTCACTTAAAAAAGAAAAAAAAAAAAGATTTTTATAAGAAATATTGGTTCTTACTTAAGCATTTAAATTAAGAGACTGGAAAGTATTTGACAAGAAACAAGCTGAAAACAAAATGGTAATTTTTAAGGGGTGGTTGTTCTTATAAAAGCTGGTATTTTATCTAAGCAATGCTACACAAAATAATTTCTTCTGTACAGGCTACTTTGGGTCTTACAGCTGAAGCTCCCCAAAACTATGTAACATTTATGAATTTGCCCACAGATACAAGCTATGTCACAGTATAAAAGGATGAGTATTTAAACAATAACTATTCCAGAATGACTACACCTGTACATGAAGTTATTTAGAAAGTTATTGCACAAAAATGCTTTATGGACAGCGTGTAAGTACTGCAGAAAATTGTAGCATGCCACAATTAAAAACAATTCAACACTTTAATGTGATGAAGCAAAATAACCTCCCCTCCAGATGTACCAGGAACTACGTAAATCCCACAGCACCCTATAATTCTTATCTCAACCTCCATAAAATTACTGGAAAGAAATAAAGCTAGAATTACACACAAGTCTCAGGTGCCTTTTCTGAACTTAACTGAATTCACCAATAGGTGAGATAGGAATTCAGCTGGTTACTGATGGCTGGGCATAAATATCCTGCTTAATTTCTAGAAGAGTAAGTGGACTCAAAGAAATCTTTTCTTGTACTATTTCTCAAAGATCTCACCAGCTGATTCATCCTCCTGCCTAAAGTACAACATGAAAGTAAAGCAAAGCAAAACAGAATCTCTCAAATTATCAGAACCAAGATTGCTTTCTATAGCAGCAGGAGATAGACTAAAACCAAAATTGGATGCCAATTCACAAACTGCCATTAAATTTCCAGGAAGCCAATCCACCAAGGAACATACTGCACCCTAGAGAGTCCTTAATGAATAGTGACACATTTGCAATAGGCTAGTTAAGGTTTTGCCAGTGTTTAGATTTTAAATCCCTCATATGTTAGCAAAAAACCCCTGGAACTTACTGAAAGATTATATACAGGGTTCCAGTCCAGGAAGAGAGACTCTGGGAGGGAGGTGGGGAGAAAGTGTTAGTACCGCAGTAGGTTGGATTTTGTGTTTTAATTTTAAAAACAAAAAAATAAATTAAAATTTGAAAAAAAGGAGAAGCTTTGAACCATTGCAAGTTCCAAAGGCAGAGGACATTCTGGCAGGCATTTAAGGCTGAATCCTGCAGGTAGTAAGTGCCCTTGAGTCTAATCTCAGTGAGACACAAGTTGACAGCATCCCCCCAAAGAATGAGGGATCCCCAGTGTCTGAGTAGACATTTACATCCATGGGTCTTAAAGCACAAAGCTGTTTCTGTGGCCTGGATCACTGTCCATCTGTACTTCCTCTGTTATTCTTGGATTAAAGAGCTTGATCTTTCTTCCATCACAGGGCTGATGATGTTTACAGTCCAGGGCCCAGAAGATAAGCACTATAAACTTGCAAACATGATGAAATATACAGCACATGTAAGAGCTTTATGCACTGAATATAATTTGCATTAGATGGAGCATTACTCTCCCCTTGATGTTTATATGTGGAGTATTTCACGGTATCTTGGCACTGTTTTTTTAACTAGAAGCTATATAGCATCTAATTTGGAGCCCCTACAGCTTCCAACCCCATCAGCTGGAACAGACTGCACGCTTCTCACTTCCAGTTCTTGGAAATGGATTGCAGTAGTGCAGAGGGGAAGCAGCATTAGACATTGTTAAGAAAATGGACAGAGCAGACAGAGGCACTTCACGACCAGCCAAATCTGCATTAACTCGTCTCAGTACTCAAGTAAGGCCAGAAGGGTTAGAGGTAAGCTCAAAGTAAAGCAAGTAAGTGCTTTCAGTACCAAATGGAGGTGCATTGGTTAGTTGCCTCCATCCTTCACTGTCCTAAGTGCCTCTAAATGTCCTGTATCCTTCAAGACTCCTGGTACCTTCACAGCTGTGCATGTGTACCCAAGAACTGCCTGCAGAATGCCTCAGGCCTCGGCTGCAGCCAGGTCTGTTCCACTTGTGAACCACAGCCCCAACAGTGGGGCACGCAGGGGTCCCCCTTTTATCTTGCCCCATGCATTGTGGCTGTGTGACAGGTGACAACAAATTGGCACCAGGGTTCCAGGGCCACGCCACAGCCTCCCTTGCTTTATTGCCAGCCCAGCATTGATTACTGCCCTTCTGAAGCACCTAGCCATTTTTAAAAGCCATATGTTTCTCATAGAGTTTGGGCTGTGCCTCAGAAGGCAGTGGCACTCTGCTATGGCTTTTCTTAGAAAGGAAGTTGGGTACAACAACTCAGTTCCTAGGTCAGGACTCACGAGCTCCCCACCCTGTGCAATATAAGACTTCCCATAGTAGGACAGTACTGTCTTAATTTTACTTGATTTTGTTAAGTATTTGGACATTTCAAGCTACAAAAGGGCCATATATACATGTACCTGAAACATGACCGCCCTTAACATATCCAAATTTGAAAAGCTTATCCATTTACAATATTAAGACCCTGTAAGTCAACAATCGACACTCATCCTGACTAGCAATTACTCAGGAGAAATCAATGTCACTTTTCTTTCACACACTGTTGTCTCCCCAGCATAAACCATGGTGAGCCTGACCTTCTTGCACAAACCCCTTTTCTACAAACAGGGGGAGTTTAGTAGCATGGTAAATGAATCTTAAGGAGGATTCAATCAGAGAGCAGCCAATGCTTTAAAAAGAACACACAGTGCTCTAAAAACAACAGTTTTCTTGTTTCCATTATTATAGCAAATGGCATCTTCCTGTTTGCTAAACAGCTGCCTTCTCAGGTTAGACTGACCCAGCGATCTTGGGGTGCCACACAATCTCTGAAGGGAGCAGAACTGCTTATCCCAAAAGGATGAATGTGCTATCTCAAACCATCAGGGTATCAGTACTGTATCCATTTAGCCTATTGCTGCCACAGCCTTAAAAATTAATGAGTTCTCCAGGGAATAGACAGACATAATGCTCAAAGCAAATGAAGCTGCTGCCAATACTGTTTGCCTCTTCCCTAGACACCACTTCAAACCAAAACAGAAGAGCAGATTTTGCCCCTCAGCTGAGTATCAGAATCTTTTCAGACAGAAAAAAAATACCTATGCCTTTGTGGACAGGCCTTGAAATTTCCCTACTTGCCAGCCAACACCACATAGTCTGACCTTGTTCCCTCTGCCATCCAAGTTCCACAGGAAGGAAAACCAATCTTCATTTTGGGGTAATGACTGAAGTTATCTTGGTCCAAGTTTTGTGAAGATGCTAAATCTCCCTTAGAAATGATGACCTGCATACAACTAAAAGGGGTGCTTACTTTCTCCATCCTTGGAAATGACTTTATTTCTCACTTTTCCTTTTCTGGGCAGTGGTTAACAACATGTCCACAGATATGATAGGGCATATACACAGAAACACAGGTCAGCAAAGTCATTTATGTAAGACCCCCTTCTTTGAGGAGCTGTCTCACATAAAAGGGAACATCAGCAGATGGAGCTCTGCTTCTGCATAGTACTCTTCAAATGTGAAAGCCTGGCAGGTGCAGAGGGGGATAGGAACAGTCACTCTCTCACCCTTTCCAGCTCTTGCTTTTCATGGTTCCACTGCACACAAAAGACACAAAAGAGAAACAGCTTCTGCCTTCCAATCCCTTTGCTTCCCCAAAACCACTCCCCGCATCAACCAGTGTCACTGAGTCTGCCAGAAAAAGGTTTAGGAATCCTCAAACAAAATGCATTAAGCATCCAGAATTATCACCAATTAACAGCTCCAAAACAATGCAATGAGGGATTAGCACAGCTGAGGAGCTCTGAAATTTACACTGATCTAAGGTCTGAGACCTGTGCTCAAACAACAGGAAAAAAAAAGCTTCTCTAGGGCAAAAGACCCATATCATGCAAATCACTATGACAAGCAAGCAAGGCTTTATCTTGCCTGACATGTTAGCAGGATCTCAGATTTCTGCTCATCTCTACCTCTCGTAACTTACGAAGCATCAGCTCCTAAAATCATGCAGCAACCAGGGAAGAAAATTAGCAATTACAACCAGGTAAATGCAGTGCTTAAGTTCAATATTCCAGGAAAAGGCCTGTAAATAGATGGATGGATTAATGAGGCATTTTCCAGGACATCAAGACGATGTTTCCAAATACCTGCTGTGTTCTCAGAATCAGAATGATGTCCATAGCAATCAGTTGCACAAGAGGAACAAAAAAACCCAGAAGCAAATTACTGTCCTGTATCCTGTGGTGGTGGCCATCAGCTCATTTCAGCCCACGATGAAGTCCCTTAACAACCAAGGGATTCCACAGCTCCTGGGGAAAAGCTGCTTCTTTCATACTTGGCAATATTGCTATCAATCAGAAGCTGCTAATCTGACAGGATGTAGTGGACAAAGAGGGCAGTTTGTACTTCCCTGGTTTGAAACCTTTGTCGCAGAAGGTTACCCAGCTCTTTCTGAGAGGAAGAGAAATACAAAGCTACAGGAGTTGACACTCGGGCTGGAAGGGTGACAGACACAGATGGACAGGGTGGAGGCCATGCACAGAGCAGCAGAGATTGATATCAGCTGGGAGAAAAAGAAGGAAGAAAAGCTTGAAGACACAGATAGGAAACTCTATATTCCAAACTGGAATAAACATCCGGTTTCAAGGACAGACAATAAATTAGCTTAGAGACCTACTCTCAATTTCTGTTCAGCATCAACAACCAAGGGAGTAAGCCGGATGCCTTAATAAAGTGAATTCCCAAATGACAGCAGACACTATTCCAGCTAGCTTTGGACTGCCTTCTCTTCCCAGTGTAATCAGCAATCTCGTAGGCACAGCTTTACAAATCCCAGGCCACTAGACTGTGACAGAACACAGTGAAGCCAGAGTTAGCATTAGCAGGACTTTGAAGCAAGCTTGCCAAGCAGAAGAGAAACTTTTTCTAAATCCAGACACGTAGACAATAAGCTCTCCTGTCTAAACACTGGAATCACATCCTGCCTAAATCAGTATCTTACCACTGGCACGATTTTTTTGGGGTTAAAAACCCCGTTTATTAAAGTTAGTATGTTTAAAATTAAAGTCATGCCCAGGGCTAACACAAAGCAACAGTTCTCAATTTAAACTAATCTAATGTGATCTAATCTACTCCTGGATAACAGACTGAAAATTGATGTTCTGAGTTGCACAGACTACGCTGCAGATAAAACATGGTTGCTTAATTGCTGGTTCATTATTTAGCAGCACTACATGACTTTAGAGCACTGAGTCTCCAATTGTGATCTGCTGCCCACTGGCAACACACAGACCTGTGCCAATGGCCAAAACTACATTCAAGATCTACAGAATTTCCAATCAGGGGTCTGAGGGGTTACAGTGCTAGAGAGCTCATAGGAAATTCAAAGGGATGATGTTTTTTCCTAAAAAATTCAGGACATACGCTGTTGTAAATGATGCAAAAAAACTCAAAAGAGATGAAAGAGCAAATGGCAGTGTCTGCTTTGGGGACAATATACATAATTAAGAAATTAGGGATGTTAGGAAATGTACTTAGCATGGAGAACGTTACATGTGCTTGCAGTAATTTACCACAAAGAACAGGGCACCATCTGAAAATATGGTTTACAACAATAACTATCAGGCTGAAATACAGACAGCATTTGGGCACTCAGCTCCTTGTGTCTGTTGGTGCAAGTCAGGCATCATGCAAGTATGAGAGAAGCCCTCTTGTAATTTAAAAGAAAATAATAACTATTTTAATTACGTGACCATTCCAAACAGGCTCTGAAGTGCAAAAGCAATCACCAGCACAATAAAATAGCCATTACATGCTTTTTAGTCACAGGATTTGTTACAATAATTCTTGAAGCTCCCAGCAGTTTCATAACAAAGTAGTCACATCTGCAGTTTCACAGAATTTACCACGTCTGTGCCAACGTTTCATCTTACAAATGCTTGCAGGCTCTGATTTCCATGTTTAGAAGAGGAATGAAACAAGGCAACTACTTAAATTATTCCACCTCTCTGGCTTGCTATTCTGAGACTTAAGGAGCAGAGGCTGCGGTCAGGGTAATAGAATGGTGGCAGTGATCTCCACTGGCAAGGGAGGCTCCGCTCCTGAAGGAGACAGCTTCAGCCAAGCCCCAGTCTGGTAACACACACTGATACTGAAAATGAGGGAACAGATGCTGTTGGAGTACCAAATGGAAGGCATTCTGCAAAAGAAAATAAACAAATCTAGCCATACTCAACCAGTCAAGGTACAGGAAGGAAGCAGCAAGTCTCTGTTCCTAAAAGTAAAAAGGACTCTGCAGAACCACCAGAAAAAAATGTGCTGCCTGATAAATAAAATAAATTCCCTTCCCCAGAATCTCTGGATGATGCTACGAAAAAACATATTAAGCATACTTTATTTACCTGCATTAGAACACAAAACCAAACAAACAAACCAATCAAAAAAAAAAAACACCCAACAAACAAACAAACAAAAAAACCAAAAACAAACAGGCAAGTGTAATTCTCACTGACAGTAAATTCAAAAGTGGTATCACATATCCAAGGAATGCTTCAAATAACATCTCTGGTAAAACAAGTACTCTCTTAGGGAGCCTGAATCAAGATGCCTAGCTTGCTTCTAAGTGTCCTGACCTAAACATTATGACCTAAATCTTGCAGGAGTGGAGAAAAATGAAACCTCAAGCCCATATGGATTCTCACTGCCACTAGCAGGCCTGCAGTGGTCTGCCTTTCTTACCATTTTATGGGAGTATATGCCTGTATTTTAATTATCCCAAACTTTGGTCAATTCCAAGACACCAGTATGAGCTGCAAAATGAAATGCATGGAATGCATCCAGGGAAATCCAGCAGCCTGCCTTTTGAGTAGGTAGCTAATCAACAGCTAATTGTAAGAACAGGTCTCCAGAGTGTCTGTGTGGAAAAGCTGCTGCTGTTTGTGTTGTCACCACAGCTGCTTGTGACAACTGCCAACCTACAACCCACAGACTGCTTGTGACTACCCAAATTTCAGAGACCAGCTGGGGTCAGTGAGCAGGTTCAACAGGCTGTTCTGCTCCCCTGGACTTCTCTCAACCAAAGAAGAAACTTCTCAAGCACTGTTCTCCCCATCCCCTAATGTTCATTTAACAACCGTCACTCTACACAAGTGAAATAAAGCTGCGCTCCTGGTGGGAGGCAGGAATGGGGCTACAGAACCCATGGTAACTGTTGGTTTGGCCTTTAAAATCCTGCCTTCCCAAAGGACACAAAGCTTGCTATACCCCAGTGGAGCCTTCCCCTTACCTTGCATCCATGAAGTGGTCACATCCACCTAAAAACACCTGCAATGCTGTTGGCTGCTAAAAATCTCCTGCCATTGAAACAGCAGGAAGAGAAAGAAGGTAATAATTGGAATGACCTGCTTTTACAGACTGCAAGTCATCTATTATGAAAATGGTTATTATTTATAGCAACTGACAGATAAAATTCAGAACAAATACCCTCACTGTGCAAAATTCTGAGCTTTTTTCCCCCCCAATGGTTTTGGTTATTCAACAATATTCAGAGGAGTTCTTTACCAAATGCCAGCATTTGTATTTTCTAGCAAGCTCTAAGATGCCATTAGAGGCTCATATCACTGATGTTATGAACAGAATATGGCTTCCCACTGAAGGGGAGTAGCAACTATCTAGAGGGAAAAAGGAAATGTTTGTCTCAGGGTAGAAACCACAAGGATTGCTATTTTCTGGAGTGTGGAATTAGGGGGAAAAAAAAGATGCAACCTCATCTCGAAAGTGATGTGTACACTGGTCCAAATGAAGTCATCATCTAAATTTATCTAAGCCACCCTCTCTAAGAGGGGAAATCAGAAGGGAATTAAGAGGTGAAATCAGAAGGGAATTAAGCAGTAACCTAAGTAGTATGCTATAGTTTCAAAATGAAAGGAGCTGTGCACAAACTTCATATTAGTAAATACAAATGGTCCTGTTCAGTCTTTAAGAATGTGAAAGTTTCAAGTCTCTGCTTCTAAGAAAGTCAGGAACAATACAGGTTTAAAAAAAAAAATTAAATAACTCAAGGTGAATCAAACATCCTAAATTATATCTCCTCAATAAAACCTTCTTTTAGAAAACATTTTCAATTTTAATTTACACAATTTTAGAATATATTTTCTCACAAGTCAGACTGAATTCGTTGTAATGTGTCTTTTGACTCTCTTTTTAAATGAGTTCATGGACTGATGCGGTCCCACAGTGCAAACAGTCCACTGTCAATTACTTTCAGACATGGGAAATATAACTTAAACCTTGTGCACTATAAAGAAAATCTAAACTGCTAACTGATTTTTAACAAATAATTCACCTTCTTTTTGAAAGGATAATTTTCTTCAAGCATCTTGCTTGTTCCTTGATATCAACAGCCACCATTGTCCCGTGTCTGCTCCTCCTTTGCCATTTATTTAAAACCATTTTATACTTTACTGACTTAAGCTTACAGACTAGTGCTATTCATACACCAATTTTCAACATCTAATTCTAAATAGCACATAATGTGAGTTATCTTCATCTGTACCCCTGGCATTTTAATAAAGATGTACACATCTCCAGACACACAGAACTCATGGGATCTAGGGGCATTGGGATTTCTAGGTATAACTGTGATTTCAGTAAACGTGCATTTCAAGAAGTAACAAATCTCTATTACAGAATATTCTGAGTTGGAAGGGACCCACAAGGATTGAGCCCAACATCCCAGAGTCACTTTGCTGCACTAGTAACACAAGATACATCATTACCTGAAGAAACATCTCCAGCTGTAAATACAAAGTATTCCACTATACAAAAAATATTCCGTTCACTCAATATACACAGAACAAAGGAGTGGATATCTAAGAGGATTTTTAACCTTAACTTCTCATATTGGGTTCACAGATGAAAACATGTTTCTTTGCCAAAGCACATATACCTCAAAGAGGTGTGCTCTTGCTACACCTCTACTTGCACTGTTAAAGGGCTCCTTTCATTGTCTTATTCTCCTTTAGGTTTAGATTTGATTTCACCAACTCCTGCAATAGTAATTAAAATCTAAGAGTCTGTCTACACAGGGCTACACACCAGAACAGCCATTCCAAATAGTTAGGCATATACATTTCCAGTTCACAGTCTGATTGTATAAGGGTCATGCATGTGTGGAAAATAAGCTTGGTATGCTAATGTTAGTGAATTTCCACATGTAAATTAGCCCTCCATTTCCCAATTAAATAAATCCATCTCCCACATCTCTCAGGGTCACACAGGAATGAGAGACAGCATTTGGTAACTGCCTACTTACAAAGAGAAATGTATTTCGCAAGATTCTTTTGGCATTTGTTGTTTTTTACTGTGAAATTAAGATGAAAGGAAATGGAAGACAGAGATAAGATTCTTCCATTTTTTGAAATGGAACAATCTTAGTTCAGTGGACTTACCCTCTAAAATATCCAGTGATATTTTTTCCCCCCAAAGCAGTGATCAATCAGTTAACTGCCAAGAACTGTGTTGGGTTTGTATTTAATATTGTGGTTACAACAGTGGAATGTATTTCAGGGCATCACACGCAGGGTTAGTGTCCTGGCTTCCCAACTTCCAACCTGTTCCCTATTGACAGGAGCTTAGGCTGCAAAAGGCCTCAGTGATAAAAACAGATTTTGCAAGGGTATGGAAATCATTCATATGAGATATTTTGCGTATTTCATTACATCAAGGACTTCAAGACCTTTGTCAACTGCAGGTTTCAAAGAGCCTTCTGCAAGTCAACCAGCAGCTTTGGAACACACAGCTTCCAAACAAAGACTCCTTTGGAACCAGTTATGTTGTACAGCTTACACCATCCATTTCCTTGATTTCCAAGCAGTTCTGGAAACAAAGTCATTCAGAACTGATGGGTGCAGATCATAGGTTCACCAGGATAAATAAAATTTCTTCCTCTAACTTAGAGTTCTTCAATTCACACTCACTTGTAGAGAAAACCCAATTGCTCCATAGTCATATTAGTGCAACTGAACAGAAACGACCTTACCTACACAGGTCCTGAAAGCCGTCTCTAACCCACTATCAAGTTTCTTCAGTGCAAAAACTTCTTGTAAAGTCAAGGACATCCAATTCTCCTTCAGGCACACAATTTCAGACTAGACTACAGTGACATCTTATGCTGTCAGTGTCTGCCAGGAACTCTGGAGCTCTAGCCTCCATCAGCTTCTTTAAGGAACATTCTTATCTTGCACAAAACTGCTGCCTTCAGAGTCCTGGATGCTCATCAGCACTTTTAATGAAACATGAGCTGCAGACAATCGAGGGGCAGAACAATTCTAGCGATAAACGGACTACAACATCTGATTTTTAAAAAGCAGTGTAATTAAGACTAGCTGTGTCATAGCTTATGCAGTCTGATGAAACAGTGTATCCACACAGACACCAGTTTAGATGGTGACATGTTAGCTGTGGGTGTGGTAGTGGGCAAAACTAGCGAGGAGCAGGCTCTGCACACTGCAGTGGTTGGTAACTTATCACTGAAGCTTTCAAAACCTGTCAGAAGCTCTGGCCCATCTGGAGATACCAGGTTTGCACACACAGGATTACAAAGACACTCATCCTAAACAAAGGCATGTACATAAAATATATTAAATGGAATTTTCGCTCTTGCTGGCAGTCACTGCTATTTGAGCCCAGCCTCACATATTTAATTATTTTCTAAAAGATGGTCTGAATGACTTTATTATATACTGCAATAACTAAAGGTATTTATCTGATGATGGATAAGGGAGGTCACAATCTCCCTGTAACTTAAGCAAGTTGCTTATACCTGAAGGGTGAGTTTGTGTCAGAAACGAGTCCCTGTTAGCATGTGCAGATGTGTCCACAGGACAGAATTGCTAAAAAAAATACAGAAAGTTGCACTGCCTAGTTGTTATGCCCATACATACAGAAGTAAAACACAGAATGAAACTGGTTATGATACTGAATCACAAAGAAAACAAGAAACAAAATTTTTATGCTAGAGATCCAAGTCCTAAAAATACTAAATATTTTGGGCAGCTACTCATGGCCTTAAACCGGGGTCAGACTGTTACTTTCTATTACACCCATCTTTTAGAGCTGCAAGCAAGGATCTGAGCCCCCCTTAAACAAGTTAGCAAAGGTTGCTTCTGCCCCAAACAGGTCAGGAGTCAGGTTACATGCAGCAGGTCACTAAATGAGGAAGGACTAAGTAAAAAAGACACAAACCAATAACATACAACTTACAGTCATTCTAGCTGGTCACAGATCAGGACTCTTACAACACAGGAGCTTGAATCTGATTTCTAACATGTGAATTATTACCATACTAGCTCTTTAAAGTTGCTGAAAATCACAGGACAGTTCGGTTCCATAGAATTAAGTGAGGAGTCTGAAAAGAACATGAGCTCCATCATGAGATAAAAAAATACTGTGACCTTCCAGAGATGTTCAAAACCCTTGCCTTTCTTAAATATCATGGCTTGCTCTCCATGTGGTAGCACGGATACATACAGCACACACGTACTCTGCACCTCTTCTGGCCTTATTCTGCTAAAGATGCTTTAGTGCACAAGTCCTTCAGTTCTTAAATTTCATTTGCATGTTCTCTTTGCAAGGAAGTCTCAAATGTTCTCTAAAGTAGAAACACGTTATCTCTGAAAACTCAAGATAAACTCTCTAAGCATCAGTTTAAACCAAGAATAGAGGCCCTATCATAGGTTTAATCTTGGGTCACATCAGTTACACTTTGCTGTGGCCTACACAGGGCAAGCAGGAAACTGAAAAAGAACTGTGAGAGCAAAATTCTCAGTCATGGGATTCTGTCATGCACCTTTTGAAAAGCTACAAGTCAGAAAGGCTCTTCTACAAAAGCCTATGGGGCTCTAGTCTCCACTGCCTCTTCCACCTTTGGACTCAACATTCCACAGGACAGAGAGATCTGGTTAAGCAACTACCAATCAACCAAACCTAGCAAAACTCCCTGCCTTTCAGCTAGGGTGGTTTGTGGGCAAATGTAAGGTAAAGCCAAGCAAGTGGAATTCTTCAGTGCAGTTGGTTAGGCAAATTTACTCATTTTATTTCTGAAACAAATTTCCTAACTGTACATTACTTCACCGGCTTTGTTGAACAAACTTAACTTCCCTGTCTCATCTCTTCTGCTGACAAGCCCAAACCAGAGCTGCATGGCTGACCTTTTTAGACAGAGGCAGAAAGAATTCTTTTTTTTACTGTACTGCAAATCAGTGTAATTGCTCCTGCTGCAGCAACATCTGCCTTTCCAGATACTGAGAAAGCAGATACTGGAAAGCATCCTGCTACATAATGGCATTCTGAGATCCTGAAAACAAAAGAAATCCATGTAAAAACGTCTCTGATCTTTCCCCCACCCCATGCTTTTTTTTAAAGCATAAACCATGTAACAGAAAAAAACACATAACAGAAAACAGCTCTTCAATTTCAAACCAGGTTAGGTGCTTAAAAGCTATATGTGTTTATTTGCTTTTTGTGCTTTGTACTTAATCAATATTAACACCAAAAGATGCATGCTGTAATTGTTCAGATCTGCATTCTTTTTGTGTATTCTGCCATTTATCACACTAAATTGTTACTAAATTGATGGTTTTGCTATTTAAAGGCTCTTGTCATGCATGACATCCAGTTGGCAACTATTTCTGCAGTGGAGTGGCAAACATTTTAAAGCCTTTAAATCATAATACTGCTAAATAAGAAGTAAAAAATTCTAACAAACCAATGACACAATGCTAGAAAGAATAATGCCTGTTCAGTTATAACAAAAGGAATAAAACAAGCAAATGTGATGTGCTTACCTTTCTGCACATACCTACTGAGAACATTTGGACTCATTATATGCAAATATAGAGTAAGAGTTCTACTGTCCATTTTATCCACATTCAAGTCAACTGGCTAAATCTTCTCTCAATGGGCACATATTGAGCCCCAGAACAATCCTTGGCTTCAGATGTACAACACCAACTCAACTGTATCAATGAGAACATTGGCAAAATCACTACATTCTGCTACTCCAAAGGAACAAACTGGAAGTGTAGAGCAAGCAGTGAGAAAATTTACTTCAGCTATCCCACACAGTAAAATTCGGCACTCTGTCATGTACCACACAACTTGTGCTGAAATCAACGTGAGCTCTGGGTCTGTCTGAGATTTGAACTTGATCCATTAACTGCACAATTTATACAACAAGGAAGTTATCATCTAAAACTAACAAAACATTGTGATCAAACAAAAAAAATTTGCTTGCTCAGTATATGCAACATTTTGGAAGCAAAGAAAAAAAAGGATAATGCAGGCACATTTCTTCTAAATCTGCGATTTGTTGCTCTAACACAAGCACGGAACCTGATCACCAGCTGTAAATCGTTGCCAATCAGGTGGCAGCCAGCCGAGCTGGATCCGAAGCTCGGCAACTTTGTAAATAACGCTGCAATACCAAGGCTTAACTTACTAAATTTGTTTTTCCTTTCTCACATAACATAACAATCACAGTCTCACCTAAACATAATTGCATGACCGTATGGAAAGATAACCGTATGGAAAGTTTGAAGAAAAAAAACTGTCTTAATTGCAAATAAGCTCACAGGGCACATGTGAATGCTCTTCTGTTCTACCCATAACTCTACCAATAGCCAGCTGCACAAGTCTCCAGATTCCCTGCACTTTATTGCCTTCACCGGCAGCTCTCCTGCTCTCAGCACTGCCATCTAGGACAGAGAGGCGGCGTACCGCGGGTCGCCTGGAACACCAGCTCCCAGGCAGCAGCATTCCCGGAAAGCATCGCAAAGCTGTTGCTGCTGCTAAAATTTTAACTGCAGCCGGCAGTTCACTACCGGCCGTGCCGGTTCCAGAGCAGCCTCCCCGAAGCCCCCCAGCCCTTCCCAAGCGAGGTCCGCTAAGCGCAACACCAGCACCTGCCCCGCGTCTCTCGGCGTTCTGTGGCGGGAGAAAACGAGGGAAAACGGGGGAAATGCCCAGCCTTGTGCGCGCCGCCACCGCGCCCGGGCCCTGCGAGCGCGGAGCAGAGCGGAGCGGGCGCCCCGGGGGTGCGAGCGGCGCCGGAGGAGCGGGGCTGCGGCCGTCCTTAGCGCTCCGCGCAGGTTCGCGGGGGCTGCGCGGACACCGCGAAGGCACCGCCGGCTGCTCCCCCCGGCCCCAGCCCCTCGCCCGGCAGCCCCACCGCGCACCGGCCGGGCTGATGCGACTCGCCCACCTCCGAGCCCCGTCCTTCCCCGGGGGACCGGACTGCCGCTGGTGCATCTCTCTGTGTGCAGCAGGAC
>VWZT01002651.1:229686-276638 GCA_013397055.1 Pachycephala philippinensis
CAGCCCACCTCAGCCCGCTGCGGGGCCGCCCCCCCGCCCGAAACCGTGCAACTTGCCCCGAGCCTCCCCTCGAAAGCCCCCTCACCAGCCCCCCGGGCTGCGGTTGGTGCTGGCACTACGGAGCGCCCCTCATCCTGAGGAAGTTCCCCGGTCCTGCGGAGAGCTGAGGGGGACACGCGTACCCCCCCACCACTGACACCCCCGGGCTCGCTCCCTCCGCCGTCCCGCCGCCCCCGCCGCTCCGGCAGACACGTACGGGCAGCTCCCACAGGCCGGGGGTCCGGACCCTGCGCCCGGTGCTCGCCAGACAGGGCGGCCGCCGCCCCCCGCCCCGTCGCCGCCGGGTGCGTGTGTGTGGAGGGGGGGACAGGTGACGAGCGGCAGGAAAGAGCCGCTTCCCCCCGGCGGGAAGGTCTGCGGTCCAACACCGCTGCCGCCTTCCCCCCCCCCCGTCTCTGCAGATGCCCCCGGGAAGGGCTGCGAGGCTCGCAGCCGACAACAGCCGCCCCCTCCCCCGGGAAAGCTGTTCTGCCTCCTTCTCCCTCGCTCGCCTTCTTTTCAGCTCGGCCGCTTGACTGACAGGGAGCCTTCCAGCGGCCGCCCACGCGCGCTCCCGTTTCCCCTCAGTCGGAGAGGGAGATGGCGAAGGAGAATCATGAATGAAACAGCCAGGCAGCGAGCGGGAGCAGCCGGCCCGGCCCCCGGAAGCGCCGGGGCCCCTGCGGCAGTGATGCCCGNAGCCCCCGGCCCCGCTGTGGGCTCCTGAGGGAGGGGAGCCGGCGGGCGTTGAGTTCCAGCGGCCCCCCGGCATCTCTGCTCGGAGGGGGCTGAGAGGCCGCTTGAAGACCTCGCGATGCCTCCCTGGGTTAGATCCCTCAGGGCTGAAGGTGGAAGGTTGATGCCTTCTTAAGCCGGAGACACGACTGTGGCGTTAGAGGTGCCGCAGCAACTGGTTAGTTCCTCATCTGTAAACGCACTTTGCTCCACCAAATGCAATTCATTTTCTACTCATAAAAACCCAGCACCTAATACCTGAACTAGGACTCTTGTCCAGAAGTAATAGGAGGTTGGAAACAATCTCAAAGTTCACTTTAATCCCACTTGGTTTTCCCAGTGATTAGTTGGTACTGTGGGGTAGCCTTGTAATCCTTTTTTCCTCTCAGATCAGTTGCCCCAGCTTGTGACTTGTTAAACACACACTTCACAATCTCTGGCTGGAGACCAAAGGTTGCCCCAGTGCTTTGGCATGACTGTTGTTGAGTTTGGTTTGTGGTGTTGGTTTTAGTAGCCTTACTGCACAGTCAAAAGATTAAATGTTCAGGTAGTGGGGGCCTACAGTGTCAGTAAAGTTACCTCAGTATCCATTCACTGAGAATCAGTAATTCCTTTAATTAATATTTTATGTATTTTCTTGATTTTATTCACTGGAGTTCTGGACTTGAACACCCAAAATATTTATTCATTTAAATCTCATACAATTTAAATTGAAAATAACATTTTCTGCTTCTGAATATGCATGGAATATTTTGTTATATGCTGGTACATACATTGCATGCTGCACTTGAGACATATCTGCATTTGCAGTTACATAATCAATAAACATGGGGTTTTGTCCCATGAATCTAGAATCACATTCTGAGCTGTTTTAAACCAGTATGCCTCCACAAATTTAATGCCTGCCAGAAAATTTATATCAGCTAAAATTTTGGCCTCTGAATTTAAAAAAAGCTGCTTTTGATTTCTGTGGGGAGAAGTGTCTTAGGAACTCCATTTTTTAAATTTTGTGTTCCTGAAAACTGAGAGCACCATAAAGCATTGTCAAGCCTTTTGCTATAGAACAATGAATGTATCATTATAATTTAGATAGGTCAGTGCAATCCTTTATGTATTTGTTTTGTAACGTTCTTGTGTTTGTGGTAATAGTTCAGCGTGACTCACCTACAGTACATATCACTGCCACAGCTGTTGTAAACCTTCTTCTGAGTCAGAGAATGACTTTATGACCCAGAATTCTGGCAGTGAGTACTATCCTAGTGATTCTCCCAATTAAGAGAGAATTGCGAGTTGGTATCAGTGCAGGGTGACTCAGTTTGATGTAAAGCAAAACTAAGCTCATCAGTTACTACTGCTCTAGGTCAGTGTCCTCTTCCCTTCCAGACAGCAGTGCTATGAAAACCTGGAATCATCTTGTGATGGGACCTCCTCTGAGAGTTCAGAAAGACTGCAGCGGACCATGGAATCAGTTGTCCTTATTCCCAAATGCTCCAAGCTACTGTACCAGCCATCTATTGCTCACTGCTGTGGGGTGCACAGTAGCTTTGCAGGGTTCTGGGGCCGGCAGCAGCAAAGAGCTGAGAGGCAGCAGGGTTTCTCTGCTTTATTCTGAGAAATCATTTTGCTTCTTGAGTTTACCAAAGTGCGGGAGGTCTGACATTAAAACCACATGTGGTTCTCTGCAATTTTTCGCTGAAAAATATCCCAAATCTGCCTGAACTGATTTTGAATACCAACATTTGGGTACCCTGTACTCCGCCAACTGTTCTCTGCAGAGGAACAATGGTGGAATCGGTCAACCACCTACTTGCTGTTAAAATTGTGTCAGAAAAAAAAGGGGCCATAATTTGGGATTGGCTACATGGCTGAGCCATGAGGGCATGATGAGCTTGACTTAGGCTGGTGGCAATCTGGGTTTGCTCTGGTGTTTTGTCACCCTGACACAATCAGGAAAGGTTTAAGTGTGAGATCGTGGTGAGGCCAACATCAGACATGGGGCAGAGGGTGGAGACTCAGTGACCAGCGAGCTGGGTCTATTGCCAGCCATGCTGGGGGCTTCAGTGTTGACTCTGGCAGTAGCTCCCTGCTAGGCAGGCAGAGGTCCCTGGCTCAGGATTACAGCTGGGATCAGGGTTGAACTTTGGGTGAAACTCAACTGATGAGGCAGGTTTGAAGCAGTGTGCAGAAGACAGAAATAATTTTGGGGCACCCACTGGTACAGCTGTAGAGCAGAGGCTATTGGTGAATTTTATATTCACCAAGGTCTGACCTTGCCTAAAGCACTTGCGCTATACTGTGTCTGAGGCAGCTGTTAAGGGTCCTGGTAAGGGTTAAAGTGGGAATAGCTGGGAATTTGTAACATTTGAAGTTGATGCACTGCTGTATTTGTGCCCTTGTTAATAGTCTATGTCCATTTGATTTCATGGTCCAGAAAGTCATTGAAAAATCTAATCCATCTCGTTTCTAAACGACTTTGGGTTTTATTTCCTGTTTGACGTGCTGGACATGGGACCCATTTGACCTTGGCTCCTCTACTGGGAAGCAGCTCTGTGGATAAGGACGTGGGAGTCCTGCTGGACAATAAGCTGTCCATGACCCAGCAGTGAGCCCTTGTGGCCAAGAAGGCCAGTGGTGTCCTGGGGGGCATTAGGAAGAGCACTGCCAGCAGGTCAGGAAGGTGATTCTGTCCCTCTGCTCAGCCCTGGTGAGGGCTCACCTGGGGTACCGTGCTGAGCTCTGGGCTCCTCAGTACAACAGAGACATGGAGCTCCTGGAGTGGGTCCAGTGGAGGGCTACAAAGATGATTAAGGGTCTGGAGCATCTCTCCTGTGAGGAAAGTCTGAGGGAGCTGGGCCTGTTCAGCCTCAAGAAGAGAAGACTGAGAGAGGATCTCATCAATGTCTGTCAGTATCTGAAGGGAGGGTGTCAGAGGATGGAGCCAGGCTCTTCTCAGTGGCACTGAGCAACAGGACAAGAGGCAATGGGCACAAACTGATGCACAGGAAGTTCCACCTGAATATGAGGAAGAACTTTAAAGTGTGGGTGACTGAGCACTGGACCAGGTTGCCCAGAGAGGTTGTGGAGTCTCCGTTGCTGGAGATACTCGAGAACAGTCTGGATGCAATCCTGTGCCGTGTGCTCTGGGATGGTCCTGCTTGAGCAGGGAGGTTGGACCGGATGACCCACTGTGGTCCCTTCCAACCTAACCCATTCTGTGACATAGTCTCCTATAGTATCCTTGTAGACAATTGGAGAGGTGTGGAATAACAGTCGGGTGAAAAATTGGCTGAGCATGAGGGCTTGAGGGGTAGGGGTCAACAATTCAAAATTTTTCTGGTGACTTACTAGCAATGTCCCTCTGGGGCAGTTGCTGTTTAACATCAGTATCAATGACCTACATGAGGGGACAGACTATACCCTCATTTCACATTCACCACATTGGGACTGCTGTTCAGAGGGGTGTCAACCAGAATTATTCAATGGATTCAGGGGGGATCTTTACAGTTAGTCTTTGACAATGCTATTGCATGCGTTCTGATTTTCCAAAAAGGTGAAGGCAAAGAAAAAGGAAGAACTGTGTGAAACCAGTGGGGTAAACCCATCAGGTAGTAGGTACTGAAAAGGGGTTACAATAGAAATTTTATGGCCAGAATCTTTAGGAAGAGCCTATGCAGTGGATTCTGGTCAAAGGAGGAAGAAAATGCATGTGAACCATCTGCAGGAAGTGAATGGGGTTGATGTGGAAACACAGGCAGAATGCAGGGAGCTTTGTATGAAATGCTGCCTGCTTTGTTGGCCCCTTTGTTTTTTAGTACCTTCCATGTCTTTCCCTCTGAGCAACTTTCTTATATCTGTATGCAGAATACAGATCCAGAGAGCTTTACTGAAGTGAGCAGAGCCACGCCACATTTGTTTTGGTTAGATATGAAATTAAAACTGGAGGGTTGTTTTCATGCAGTAAACTCGGTAGGAGCATAAGGGAGAAATGCAACTTAAAATAGCATTTGGGAAATATATATAGCAAAATGAACAAACAATATGCAGTGAGTCATGTCCAGCGGTTCTTGCAGTAAAAGAAAGAGGATCTTCTCTGAGGAAGCTATCTGGGAACAGCTTTTGCTTGTCTGAAGCTGGAGCTACCCTCTGGGTACAGCATTTTGGCAGTCACCAGTGGATTCTTCTGTGGGTGCAGAGCATTCTCTGGGCAGAGGTTATTGCAGGACTGGACCACAGACAATCGTGCACTGAGAGACCCTGTTCAGGCTAGCAGAGAAATCATCTAGCACAGTTAAGTAAAAATGATTTAAAATCTCTTTGTCTGGCAAGTGGAGACCAAGAATTGCCATTTTACACATGACCAAGGGCTATACTGGAGGATGTCCTAGGGACATGACAAATGCCACTGTCCTTGGGGAATCTCTTACAAGAGTTATCCTCTTACCTGCTGCTATGCAGACCTGTCTTATAAACTGGTGGCACGGCTGCCCTGAAGCAAAACTGAGGTAGAAGGCAGCAGCACAGGGCAGTTTTTCTTTTATGAGCTTTGAAACCATGAAGCCAGACAGAATTGTCCAGGCTGGGTGGCAGCAGTTTGGCCATCTCTATTAAATATAAAACTCAACACACAGCAGAGAGAAGGGGCTCTGATGACACTATTTCAGCTTTGTTCTCATGGTAACCATTATGTCATCAGGATACCATGGTTACTATAATACTACTTATATTTCGAATGTTAAAAAAGGCAGAAGGAGGAAAAAAAAAAAAACTTTTCCCAAAGTTGAGAAAGAGATGTGTTTATTCAGAATCAAGTAGCCACAAGGAAGAATTAACCAGCAGTTATTAATACTTCCTGGAAAAGCCATTTTGAAACTGTGAAGGATTGTTTTATTTAGTAATTACTATTTCTAACTGTTTCTGTTGCTGTCCCTGTCACCATATGGTGCATGTCCTGGGGTTTCCCCTCTCAGCTTTGTCACCAGCAGCTATTTTGATAAATGCACACTGCAGAAGGTTAACACGGTCGGATTCAAAACTTTGGGAGCATAATTTCTGCTTGAGTTATAAACCTCAATTTGCACAAAAGTCAGACTTAAAAAAATCCAGAAGTATAAGATTGGGACTGTGAGGTTATCTCATTTCAGAGGTTCAGGCAAAGCAAAGGAAGTCTTGGCTTGGATACTTTCAAGATGCTGAAGCATATGGCTCAGAGGAAATCAGAATGGCAGCTTGCTATTCCTTGTTTGAGGACAAAAAGTATACTGATGGCAGGATACTTTTAGGGGATCAGGCCTGCAGACCTCTATAGTTACAGCATGAGAGACCTTTGCTGCAGGAGACAAGAGCTCTGACACTGTGAGAATGTATGATTTTGAAAATGGTCTGATAATGAGAAGTGAAAGAGCTTTAGATCGTTGTATGTGTGAATCTAAAAAGGAACTAAAATAAACAGACCATGCACATACTTCCAAAAGCAGCTGGTGTTTGTGGGACCCTTGGTGTTAGTGGCTGCTCAACTTAAGGCTGCTTACAGAAATCACTGGGTATTCCATGTTTTGTCAGTGTCAGGTCCTGGGAAGTAGTTTGAGACAGAACCCACAAATGCAGTGCATTTAAAATTTCAAAATCACTTTTTGGCACTCTTGAGAGTTCAGGACTGCTCAGTTGGGCAAGGCTGATTTTGAAATGGTTATTAAAAAAGATTAACAAAATATTAGGTATTAAGATTTGATGGGGAAATTTTAAAATCAAAATGATTTTGTTAACTTATGTAATTGCCTGATCTTATCACCTGTATTGTTCTTCCTCTTTCCCCTGATACTTGTTATTACCGATTAAAGTATCTTTTTCTAAATTGGAAAGTAAATTTCTGAGGCCGGGACTGTAGTTTTCTATACCAACTCAACAGGGCTCAGTCATAACAAAGCAGGTGAGACTCTTACAAAAGTGTGAAACTATAGGAGCTGGATTTTTGATGCAATCTGAATTGAGAAATATAGTATCTCACATATATATATTTATATATGTATATACTCACAGCCATGAAAATTTGTTGTATTAGCCAATAAGAAAAAGGACTGATGGCTGCTATGTAAACCTAACCTTGAAGAAACCAATGAGATGTGTACAGTCAATCCTAAAATGTCGCTCTTTAATACACATCAAACTTCCTGAAGCATTAAAGTACCCCACTTATCCCTAGACTGAGTTCATCTCTCTGCAGGATCCCTCCTGTCCATATCTAGCATTCAAAACATTGTCTCTGCATGCATTTTCCCTTCTTGCCGTTGCATATTTTACATACAAATAGTCAAATCGCAAAAGTTTTGGCAAAACCAACAGCAATCACCAGCCAGACCTTCCTATACACAAAAATCCATAGTCCAGCTTCAGCGATTTTGGGGGGGCAAAAGCACAAATCTGAAATGAAGGGATGATGCTGTAGAGAATATTCCTCTTGACTATAAAAACTTCCATGCCAGCAAACAGCTAGTGGTGTTTCTAGCAAATTCCCTCTCTCTAGATTAAACAATCAGCTGCCCTTTCTTAATGTTCACTGTAGCCTAGCTCATTTTGTACATCTGTTGTAGTCTTGCAAATATTAGTAAACAAGCCTTTCACAGCATGCCTTGCTGCTAAGCAGCACTGACAGACACTTGAGATAGCTGGAGTCTCTATAGCTGGGTAAAGCTAAAGATTTTTACCTGTTTATCTGTCTGATTTAATTGTCCTCTTGATCCAGAATTGAGAAAATTTATGTCCAAAATCATCCAAAACCACAAACAAGTACATTTGGTCCAAGAGTACCATAGAAAAATGTTCCATAGAGAGTACTTCTGACTCAAAATAGTCCTACCAAGGTCAGAAATATTTGAAAATATGGGAATTCAGATAATTCATTTAGAAAGTGATAATTTCTGTGATACTTCCTAAGTTTTCTGTGTGTCTGTGATAAATGTTCTTTGCTACTGAAGCTCATTCATTGCCAGTATATAGCAGCAATTATGGTTGTACATAGAGATGTAAAGGATGTATATGAATAATGGGGACCTTGAGGGATGGCAGGCTAAAATACTGAACCAGGGAAATCAGACTGATTAGGGCCTTATGATCAAGACCCTGAGCAGAGGTAATTTCAGAACTGTATTTCTGTAAGATCACCACCACAGAAAATAACTCTTCGTGTTTTAATAATATCTTGAGGTCTTAAAAAATGCCTTTAGTATGTTGTAAAAGACAAGATTTGTCTCTGGTTTAATTAGGTTTCAGGGCATATAATCAGCTAAGAATTTTAATTTATACATCATGGCACGTAACATAAAGACAAGGTATATACCCCTTTGCTGAAAATAACTTGATTAAGTAACCAAGGACCTACAGATTGTGTATAGTCATCAGAAGTTGGCATATGCTCTTCAAGACTGCTTTGTCTGGTACCTGAAGCTGTTGTCAAGCTTTTTCTTTGAATTCTTCTGGTTGGTATTCGTTGCCAGTCTCGTTGTCACTTAGCTCTACTGAACTGCCAGCAGCAGCGCCCTTTCTTTCAACCTGTTGTGACAAAGCCAGTTCACCAGGCAGTGCTCAAAAGTTACTCCAAGCTGTGACATATGGGAGCTTATGAATCAAGCTTTCCCCATTTGAAAAATATTAATAATCAAGAATGACAGTGAAAAAAGCTAAGTAAGAAGAGCCTTATTGCTATTGTTTAGCAGCCCTATCTGCCATGCAATTTATTACCTCTCCACGTGCAACATATGAACACTGTTACAGTTTATACACGGCAAGAAACGTAGAATTTTAACTTTTTGTGATAACCACATGAGAGAGAAATAAACCATTCCCATTATCCAGTGCTTGGGAAAGCACACCAGTTGGTGTGTGTGACACTCACAGTAAGAGTAGCTGACATGGGATCCATATGGCGCTTGAGCATGGAATTCAGTAAGAGAAACTGAAAGGTCATCCAAACTTCATCTGGAGAGAGAGCTTCATCTTAAGAATAAAAAAAATTAGTTACCCATGTCCAACTGTGGTATCACTACATACAGTGATATAACATCTATATCCCTACCCTGCATCTTTATCCGTACTCTGTTGCTTTATCTTCTTAAAATGAAGCAGGGGCGGACTGTCACAGGCCTGAGTAGGAGGAGGCAAGAAGTAAATGGGTATTATTAAAGAAAGCAAGTGCACTTGCTCCGAGCTGTACAGCTCTGAGGATTACTGGTTGTGCTGGTTTTGGCTGGGCTAGAGTTAATTTCTTCACAGTAATTGGTGTTCGGATTTGTGCTGGGAAGAGTGTTGGTAATACAGGGATGTTTTCATTATTGCTGAGCAGGGCTTGCACAGAGCCAAGGCCTTTTCTGCCTCTCAACCCCCCCATCAGTGAGGAGGCCGGGAGAGCACAGGAAGTTGGGAGGGGACACAGTCAGGACAGCTGACCCCAGCTGACCAGAGGGACATTCCTCACCATATGGCATCAGGCTCAGTTATGAAGCTGGGCAAGAAGAAGGAAGGAGGGGATGTTTGGAGTGATGGCGTTTGCCTTCCCCAGTCACCGTTAGGTGTGGTGGATCCCAGCTGTGCTGGGCAGGGCTGAACACCTGCCTGCCCTTGGGAAGGGGGGAATCCATCCTTTGCTTTGCTTGCACACGTGGCTTTTGCTTTATGTATTGAACTGTCTTTACCTCAGCCCATGAGGTTTCCCCCTTTTACCCTTCTGATTCTCTCCCCCAACCTGATGCAGGGGGAGTGAGGGAGTTACATTTTGTCTTTTCATCTACTTCCTATATAAAATGACATCACCAGAAGAAAGCAATAGCCAAGCTTGGAACAGTGAGCCCTGGTCATGAGGGCCTCTTGCAAAGTGCTACTTTGTTCAGGGAAATGGAGCTTGGTTAATCGAAAGTGGGCTGCTGAGAATGTTTTTGGCTTTACCTGGCTTGTTAATGCCCACCTGATGGCTTGGAACTGTAGGAGAAAAGGGAGGAATTCATTTCAGCACTGTACCTCTTAACTATTACTTGTTGAAAAAAGTCTCCCTCTGGCTGCAATTGTCAAAGGGACAAGCTGCAGACTCTGTCTCTGGGGATGTAGCTTGACTTTCCTGTAGTGCCACCCAGTTCCTATGAAGACTTAGATAAATGGCTGAGAGTGAATCACTGTGAATCACTGGGCTCTCAGGCTTCACCAGAGAGGGCTCCAGGCACTGGGACTTCACTGAGGGTGGAGTGGATGGGATATGAGGGAAGAAAAGTGCCTCACAGCTTGAGGACTCTCATTCCTGGTCTGGAGGGTCAGGATGGAACATTGTGTGATGACACTGCAGTACTATTTTGTGTATTAGTGTCATTGAAGATTCAAATGTATCAGCAATATACCAGCAAAATAATGTATCAGAAAGTTAATTGAAGCAATAGACAAATTCCTTCTAAACCAAAACCATAGGTCAAAATTATTAAGTACTTAAGTTTCTTTCTTGAATTCTTCAGAGCTTACTTTACTTTGAATTTCTGTAATTTATTTAAATGGTATGGCTGTGGACAAAGCTGCCTTACTGCCTCCTTAACCTCTTGCTCCAGGCCTAACTTCAAAGGGGCTATTCTGAGCTCATACCTGCATATATTTGAGTTAGTATATAAAACAAACATGCTCAAAGGTCACACTTGTCCATGGCATAAGCCAGGGAAATTCCTTCTGAAGCTAATGCAAGTTATGTCTACTAATACCCAGAATGGACTAAGTCTTAAAAGGCCTCAAGTTTGATTTTTCTCTTTCCACGTTCTTCATGTGAATGCCTAGAGCTTTGAATGCAAACAGCTATTGGAACAGTTCAACAATTAGGAAACAAAAGAGTTAAGAGTAAGTTCCCGTTTATTTGCCAAAGTATCAACTGAAAGATCCCTTCCAGTTTCCATTGCAATGTGATGATGAGAGACTCACCTAAAGCAGCACTGAGGCATGGCTAGACCCATATTCCAAAGTCAATTCTATCTGAGATCCATTTTGCTAGTTAAATTTACAGTATTTTAATCCCTTCATTTAAATGTCAGTTCTGTGGACATTAACTCTTTTACAGCGTGGAAGTCTTGTCTGTATTTATTGACACAATGCCCCTGAGAGCAGGAGGGAAACAAAATGGTGACCTTCAGTTTCAATTTAATGCCAGCCAGGACTCAAGCGACCTGGTGTCTCTCTTGGTGGTTCAGAGCAGTGACACACATCACTAATATATTGCAAACACACAGAGAAGTAATACAGGAGATGCTCTTGCTTGTGTTATTACTCACTTCCTATTTCCAGTTAAGAATGTGTTAGTAAAGAGTGTTACACAAACTGTTGATACTGTTTTAACAAGAAATGTACTACAATGCATTGTAGGAGTACGGAGTGATACAATTTTCCTCTGTGGGTTGGAGAAAGTATTTTTTTAAGTGTTTGGATTACACAGACTACATAAGATTAGCCTAGCTGTTGCTAATTGCAGGTGTTCTAACACCCACCTTCTGCTGTTATATGGTTTTATCATGGCTGGCATCATTATTTAATCATTACAGCAGTGGACAAAGTGTCAGAATTCCTGGCTCCTGAGAGTAATTTGGGTGATTTACTAGGTTTTTGTGTGCTTGGATCAGTCAGAGCTCAGTGTCTTTGTGCCTCTATCCTTCCATCTAAAAGCAGAAGTAATCTGGAGGTTCATATATTTATGCCTGGGGTTCTTTCACATTCTCTGCAGTAGAAGAGAAAATAAATGTAAATATTTTGTCCCACATCAAAGTCTGGTGTTTGAAAATTTGTGTTTATCAGGAGTTGGGCCAAAGATGGTAATATTGATATGCATTCCTTTCTGTGGGTTGAAAAGTAACAGTAAGTGCTGATTAGGAAATGGAGGCCTGAGATATTTCTGTAGTCCCAAAGTGAATTGGCTGTATTATGTTTCCTCAACTTTTGATTTTTTATTGAAATTCCATTCGACTTGTGTCTGGTTTTGACTTTTCTCTGTGTCACCTGAGTAATTTGTGATTGTCATGCCAACCCATTGGGTCTCCCTAAATTGCCTAGGGCCAGGTGAGTCCCAGGGCACACTGTTGGTTGCCCTACCTTGTGCCCATTCAGAATTAACAGGAGAACTCAGCTGGGACTGAATGGAAAAAGCACAAAACAGAGGTGCTGAAGTTCACACACACAAATTAACATTGATGTGACTCGGAACCATTCCAGTTTGGCTCAAAAGCATGAAGTTTATTGGTGAGAAGGAACAAAGGCCAGGGCTCTTGGCATCAGGAGACTGAAGCAATCCCTTCATCTACCACATTCATGATAGTGGTGGCAGGGAGAAATCCAACAGAACACATGGCAGGACAAATGGAAGAATGCAAGATATACAAGAACAGTGCTAATATGAGTTTGGCAACCCAGGTGGGGTGAAATGGTTGTGCCTTGTGAGGAAAAATATAGTTAACATAAAATTCCAGAAGCCTGTGATTCTGTCACAAGCAAAAGTGGTTCATGATGCCTGAAGATAGACTATATTTTTATCTGGAAAATGCCATTCAAAACCTAAGCCAATGACTTTAGCAAACTGTCCCTATCCCAAGGGGCATTTGGTCACCAGTTTAGATGTTTAAAGAGGTCTAATAAGAGTCTAAATTCAGTGAACTTTCATGCTGTCCAAATATTTTCCAACACATCAAACGCAGAGACTTTTCAAAAAGCTTGCTTAGAGTTACCAGAACTACAAAAACCAGCTTGGACCTTCTAGAAAACTAACATCTAAGGAAAAAATGAACTAGGATATGATTTTTGAAGAAAATAATAGCCTATTTTCTTGCAGTAAAAGGTTAGTTTTTGGCTGCCAGTTCAACTTCTTTGCAGGAAGGCAAAGAATTGCAGCTGGAGTGGCTGGGATTTCACTGGAATATTTGAAAATTGGTTCTCAGTTCCTACCTCCTGTCTGAGGGAGGCTGTAATTCTGTGTCCTGAGGCACTCTGAGCTCTCAGCTGCCCCTCCAGTTAGGTGTTCTAAACCTCCTGGTTGTTCTGCCTGCATCACCTCTGGCTCTGAAAGCCACTTAAGGTACTTCAGGAATGCTCTCTCAAGGCAGCTGTCACCTCCTGGGAGAAAACAACAGCTTCCAGTGAATGGCACGAAATAATTAGAAAAGACTCAGAAGGAGAGGAAGGGGGGGAAGGCATTTGTCAAGACTTTTTTATCGGTTTGGTTTTTGTTGTTGTTGTTGTTGTTGTTGTTGTTGTTGTTGTTGTTGATTTTTTCCCCAGTGACATTAAAGTGTACGGTTGCATCCTGTGTTTGAATGCTGTTGTACTGGATCAGAGCAGAGACTATGAAGTTGCTATATTTTATCCCTGGTACATTTTGGAGCACGAGCAAGAGAGAGTCAGTGGGGGATTTTTATATGGAGTTATTGATACATGTGACCAACGATGAGCAGATTACTTCCAGGTCAGAAATTTTGAGAAGCTCTTCAGTTATCAAGAAAAATTAGTGGGGTTTTCTTAATTTTTTTTTTTTTTTTTTTTTTTTAATTTGCGTAGATAAACCACATTCTGGATGTTCTTGGGACCTGCTCTGTTATGATCAGACTGCTTAACCTGGGTACTTCTACCACATGTTTTTGCAGAATTCCCCAATCTGTTGTGACTGGAAAAGGTGGAAAATTCTAGGGTGTTTAGAAACATGGCTGCTTCTTGATGCATGGGGTTTTTGCACCCCAGAGGCCTGGATATTCTCTCTCTTTCATATTACTTGCTCAGTTTTGATGTAGGCTCTAAGCGAAGGTTGCTACTGTGTGGGTCTACTGGTTTTGTCTTTCTGTTATACTGTGCTTTTAAACAATCATCAGGAGTGCCTAGAGCACAGGATGGGCACCTTTCCCATCTGGTTTTATAAGCATAAATAAATACTTGTAGAAAAGACAGCTGTGGCAGTTCCTCCTCTTTGATAGATCTCTCTTCAAAGCTGTGGATCAAAAGAGCAGTGCAAATATTCAGCAGCAGGGACCATGACTCTTGAGCACTGGCACAGAAGAGTCACATGTGAACTTCTAAGCCTGCATTAAATAACCTTCCAAAATGCAGGTTGAAAAAATAATAAACACACTTATCTTGCCAGCAAGGAAAGAAGGCGCCTCCTGTCACTCAGAGCAACTCTCAGAGGCATTGCAGTCATGGATGGAAGCTGAAGGAGGCCTGTGTGAGGCCCTCTGCCTTCACAAATGTGACAGAAATTCAAGTCTGCTTTCACTGACACACTAGAAATGGCACTGCAAGAGACTCAGGAGATCCAAATTAAAATTCCATCTCTGACACAGACCTTTGGAGTGTATGAGCAAATTACCATGTCCCTCAGTTCCTTCTGGTAAGAAAAAAGGATGAAAATATTTTTCCTCTCTGTCTTGTATTAGAGAGCCAGACCAAGGCCATTTCTCACTAAATAGATGTATTGGAACCCAAGCCCTCCTGGGGCAGCTAAGCCATAAATACAGAAGTAAAAATAGGTGTAAGTAGGTAAATAAATTATTTCTAACACCTTGAATTTAAAGTGGGATGGGCTATTATTGCTTTTATATATTAAATAAAATAATTTATCTTTTTATGAAGACAGCCGAGCTTTTATTGAACAGTATAAAACTTACTTGGGAGAAATGCAAGTAGAGAGACTTGACTGTAGACAACTGTTTTCCTCATAAAAAAACAATGATGCAAGAGAGAATTTTATAACTGCATATTGCTCACAAAACAGCTCAAAACCAGGTAATCCACTACCCTACCTTTAAGCCTAGTGGCAGCTCAGTAAGGGGAATTATCAGAAACTCCTAAACTTTACTCTAGTGCTCTAAGTGTTGTTTTTGTTTTCAAATCTCATTTCAGCCTTTCTTTGGTTGTCAAAGGTTGATGTAACAAGACATCTGCTGCTGTCCTGAAACTACATCTCTGGTTGGTAAGATTGACTTTGTTTCCTTAGAGTTGGTTACTAAAACTGGTATTTTACAGTAGAGAATGTATCTCCTTCCCATCCAATCCTCATCACTGCCCTGGACTAAACAAGCCAGCTTCTTTGCTGTCTGGCTGTCCATCTGTAAAGAGCATTCCTTTAAAAAAAGTAATCTGTTTATCCAGGATTTTGTATCGACATGAATAAATGTGTGAGGCAGTACGGGACAACAAATAAGCAGAGTGGTATTTTAAGTGTGGAATCCCACGCTGAGTAAAGGGTCGTTTCCTATCCCGAATGACTGAGGAAAGGGGAGGGCAGAGGAACCTGCAGTAACTCCACAGCTCCATAGATGTCACCAGCTTTTCGCTCCAGCCTTCCCCAGACGTTTTGGTCCGTACCTATCTCCCTCCAGCCATTTTTTTCTGTAGCCCCAGAGGGACTGTTTTTTGGATGATGAAATACTGCAGAGTACAAATTGAGAGCTGCCGGCAGTGAGCTGTGCCTGGACAGGAGATACAAAATGGAGAGTGTAAACAGTAACACAGTACTTTTTCAATTACATCTTAAGCAAACATACTTACTTAACAGGAGTCATAGAACAGTGTAAACTTCTTTTTTAGATATTGAGAGCTAAATCATGATGGCATTTCCCGAGCTTTGTTTAAAATTATTTATTTGCAATATTTTGCCTCCTTCTGGAATTCTCAAGTAAAAACCCAAACCACATAATTTCCGTTCACATAACACCCACAGCAGTCATGCACTGTTCTTTTGGACCTGGGAACTTGTCCGCAAAATGGCAAGGGCAGTTCCAAAAAGGAAAAAAAATAGTACAGAAGGAAAAAGACCCCCTTACATCCTCATAGAGAATGACTTAGGTGCCAATTTCAGATAACGAGCCAAAGGTGTGAAGACAGGAAAAGGTGGAAGGGGAACAGAGAACAAGGAGGAGGATTTACATGTTGAAATGAGATTTTTGGAGCATGAAGGAACCTCTTTAATTAACAACTCGATCTGTATGAGAGATTGATTTGTTAGTTAAAGAGCAGCACTCCAAAGATATCAGATTTGAGTCCCAAGTGGAGCAGCTGCTGCTGCACTGGGGAGGGTGGCTGTGCATCAGCTGTGCCACTGTCCCACCACACACACCCTCGCTTAGTGATGCTGGGGTCTATTGATTCTGGTAACCAAGGCCCTTCTTAGGGCTCTGAGCCGAGCTTCTCTCTATTACATCAGTGGGAAAAGCTGTAAGTGGTTGCTGTTGTGTTCATGGGAAGATGCAGATGGATTGAGGGCAGGTTTACACTACAGTGTTTGGCTGGAGGCATGGGGAGGAAGGCAACCTAATGCAGCAATGCTTTCAGGGAAACTCCTTTAGTCGTTGTAGGACAGGTATCTGCAAGGGACTCTGCCAGCATAGCTAGAGCTTGCCATGGCTCCTGGAGGCCAGCCCTGGTCAAACAGACTGTGGCCCAAAAGTATACACTCACCAGCCCCAGCCAAGTGTTTTGACACAGGCTTCATTCAGTCCCTTGCGAGATTTATTTTCAGGACCGCCCCAAAGAGTGGTACTCTCCTGACCTGAAGTTTAAGTAAGGCACAGGAGGCAGGATGGAGAGATCAGAGAGTGAGGTTAGGAGAGGTCATGGCAGGGGGGCAGTAGGGTCTGGCTGCTGGGATCCTCAGGCCAGAGGTTTGTCCAAGAGATCACACAGCTGGCTAGCCCATAGTCATGCACCTAGGGAGGGGAGGCAAAGCAGGACAGTGCTTTTCTCCTGGATCTTGAAGAAATTTCTCAGAGTAGTGGGGAGAAATACTAAAAACCAACATATGCTTTCTTCAGGATTTCCGGTTTTTTAACCTGTATCTTAAAATATATTTAAAAGCTTTGCTAGTAAGTGATCCTCAGGAATTTGAAAATACATATTAGCTCAGCTGGTAGTGACCCTGCAGCACTCCACTGTTAAAAAGTAATCAGCATTTTTCATACAATGCCTTTCCCCTTCAGATGGAGGACTATCCCCTAATTTGATATATAAGGCTATACTTCGGTGCAAGATCACCACCAGTGCTATTGCTGTGAATTTACATTGGTGTAATAGCAAGTAGAATTTGTTCCTAAAAGAGAGGCAGTGAAAAATGAACATATACTATCATTTCCCAAGTGGTAGATTTTCATATTATTTATGTTCATTCAGGATTTGAATCTCAGAGATTGAGTTAATTTCAGATCTCCTACCACCTGACCCAAAACAAAAACCAAACAGCTGTGTTTGTTACTGCTTGGTAATATATTTTTCCAGGAAAACAGTTTAATGTGGGCTCTGCTGAAATAGCTGTCTGTTGTTTGTGCTTTACAAAGCACACCAGTAACTGAAAAGAGAATGAGTATCTGCCTACCCCAGAAAATGTACCTTTTAACTCTGGTGCAGTCCAAGACTGTAACAAAAATGGGTTTGGAACAAATTTTTAAATCCTGTTCAATGTAAAGAAAGGAGATGGTAAAACTAGAAGAGTACTGTGAGGAAGTGCTTAGTTTGGTTTATTGTTTGAAGCAGAAAAACCACACTGTTCAAGAAAAGGGGTAATGACCCAAGAGTGCAAATGTGCAGGCAGGAGTAGAAATTCTGAGAACAGAAGAGTCCACTTTCTGCAGCACTGTGTAAAATAGGGACCAAAAGAAGGCTCATTCACCATATTGACCACAGCACATGACTTAATCCCTGAATGACATCAGTTACGTGTGTCTTTGTCTGATCTCAAAATTTGAAAAACGCACTTGGGACCCAAAGGTGAGGTTTTGGAAGGAGTCAGCTTTTTCTGAACACCAGTACTGACAGGCTGGGTCCTGTGGTGGCAGAGAGAAGCATTTTGGCCTGCTCTAATGCAGTCAGTCCTTTGGGGATTCAGGCTTGTCTGCCTGGGAGCAGTACAGAGGTTGTCTTTTATGCTGAGCTATAAAGGTAGAAGGCAGCTGAGATCTCCAATAGCTTCATCTGTTTTACACGAGCAGAATCTCACGTGACTGGAAATGGAGCTTGTGGATGGACAGACACAAAGTGCTGTGTTCTCCTGCATACAGTTCAGTAAGGTATCTTGGGACTGCTGTGGACTGCTCCTTTCCGAACAGAATAGTTCCTTTTTTATGTGCAGTGATGCTTGGAGATGGAGATGGGCATATGTGTGAATGGGAAATTCACAAATATTCACATTCCTCTATATATTTAAATGGCAGAAGAAAATAAGCTTTTCATCTTTTTTATTTCTAGAAACAGAGTTCTGGTCTATTCTTTTCATGCAACTTCCTAATGAGCAGACAATAAGACTGTTACATACTTTTGTAATGAATAGATTGTGTGGTTGAAAAAGGAAGCATTATTTCAATTAGTTATGCCAGTTGTGAATTGTAACGCAGTTTTAATTGAAGTAAAGGGAAATCCACATGAATATCCACTGCATTAATCAAGATGACATGCCTTGCAGTGAATACTGAATGAATAATAATGAAACACCAGGAATAAAATGTCACAGTTTAGAGATATTATATCTCACCTCTTCCATGCACCAGACCGTCAGGATTAATTGAACCAGTGCAAAACGTTATGGCTGGTGGCATGTTCATTGTTGCTAAAAGGAAATGGAAGTGTAGGCACAATTTAGCTCATTTATCAAAAGCTGTTTCATCTAGAACTTGTTATAAAATTCAGCTCATGAAGTTTCCTGAATCAGTTTTGCCAGTTACCAGTTACAGTAGCATGGACCCATCTTCACTGGATATTCTTGTACCACAGTTCATGTATGTGAGGACACAAACATTTTCAAACTGTATTAATTGTTTGGAGAGAATTATATGTCTTTTAGATTAGAAATGGTTTTTAACTACCTCACAGACTTTGCCATCTGGAAGAGCTGATGTGGAAATGAATCTTTGATATTGATATTATATATTTTGAACTTTCAGAATTGTATTTTATTGCAGGGAGAGGCAAATTCTACCTCAACAATTTTTGTCCATCTCCTCTAATGTGGCTGGAATCTTAAGTGGGATTAACCAGCAGAAATGCAATACTAAGAGAGAAGAGTTGGGGTCACTGATTTTGCCTGTAAATTAAGCTTTATCCTGCTTATCCAGTATCACAACACAGAGCAAAGGTACTAATTCCAAAAAACAGGAAGATAATTAACTTCTATTATAGCCAGTTTAGATGAGCTAATGCGAATTTCAAATTATATGATTACACCAGTAGATGAGTTATGAAAAAATTGAACTTTGAATTCTGCGTTGCAAATACGCCAGAAGCTTGGTCTATGCACCCACTTGGGAAACAATAATTCAGGGCCCAGTTCTCCTCTTACAGACTCTGGACTGTTACAGATTAATAGAATTAAGAGCCAGATTGAATAGTATGTTCTCTAATCACAGACCTTAGGCTGCTGTCCTCACAATGAGCTTTGTGTGTCTCCCTAAAACACAGCCTGCACAAAGCAGGCATCCAGTTTGGGCTCAGAAACAGAGAATCTGCTGCTTCCCCTGCTAGCCTGTTCCAATGGTTAGTCACTCTCACTCTTAAAAATGTGTTTCTTATTTCCCATCTGGCATCCAGATATGGGAATGTATGTCAGAATAGCTCTGCTGACTTTAATCTGCCACTCCTGATGAGAGGAGAAACAGGCCTGAGGTCTGTTTGCTCCTGATCCTGCCTTGGAGAGCCCATTAGTGCTGGAGGTCTGAGCGCTTGGTGCCAGCTATTCCAGCCAGCAAGCTGGGATGTTCCTTACTGTCTTATTACTTTCTTCTGCTTGTTCCATTAAGTGAGCATTTGTTCACTGAGTCAGCCCTTACATGACTGCTCTACCCACTCCTTTCCCCCCCTTTCTCCCCCAGTGGAGAATTGTTGCAAAGTGCAGTGGTGCACAGTGCCTGCCATTTCCACGAGCAGGGCAGGAGCTCATTCTGCCCATTCACAAGTTATTCTGACTCTCTGTTCACAAGTTATTCTGACTCTTTGAAACACGCATGTGCGTGTGCACACAAAACCACGAGCAAACCCACTCAGAATCTGTCTCAGAAATTCCTGCTGAAAGCTGTCAGTTATCCCACACCGATGTAAGCTCCCTTTTGGTCTTCTAAAGGTCAAACCCATCCCGTTGCAGAGGATCAGGAAGTCAGTGCATGACAAATCAGGCAGTTGCTAGAGAGTGATAAAATTTTCATTCTGGATCAATAATGATATATGACAGTGTCTAGGTAACAGTTTTAACGCTCCTACTACATGATTTTGTAATGTCGCAGCTAATCTTGTAATGATATCGCCACCTGGTGCCTGCTGCATCGTATACCAAGCTGCAGGAAACGCAGCGTTACTATGACAATTTCTGTGGCAGATGCCGTGGGCTTCATGTAAAATATTTGGCTAAAAACGCTTCTCGTGAGAGGGGCGGGATGGGCACAGCTGATACCAAAAAGCTGGAGCCTGGGTATGTGATGATTTTGGAATATGATGGTTGCCACCACAGTGCCATTTGTAAAGCCAGTATAACCCCGTAGTTTACCGCAGGGTGGGTCTGTTGGGGGACACTGAGGTGGTGGCTGTGTCCCCTGTTAGCTCTGTGCAACGCGGCGGGTGCTGCAGATCAGTGTGCTGGCACTACCTTTTCACCCCTTCATCCCAGTGCCCAAGAAAACTCCTCTTTTTTGAATACTCTTCAAATGCAGAAGGGTTCCTTTTCATTTATATGGCTTTGCTGTTGGAGGGACACTGAATCACTTATCAAGAGCCAGTTTCTGCTTTCGTTAAAGTGAGAAGTCTCATAAGGTTCCAGAGCTAGGATTTACCCTTTGCTATATTTCACACATAATGAGGGCTGCAGGAAGACAGACCTTCAGCACAGCATTGTAATCTCTGGATATGCTGGGCAGATCACACCTAGAGATGTGATTTTATTCTATAATTTTATTTCATGGTTTAGGATCACCTCCTTGTAGGTTCAATCCAGAGAAGACTCCATTTCCATGGCCTAATATGCTGTGAATCCTGCATCCGCACCAACTTGGCTGAAGGGGTCTGTGCTGCTGTGACAAGCAATTCTGTTCCTTCTGAGTCAAGGGAGTCCTGGAATAGCCTCTTCCTCACATCCTCTCTGCACATTGTCTTGGAGGGAGTACTTTTGGATGACACTGGGACACCATCCCATGCTCTGCTGAGCTACAGAGTTTCACAATTGCCTCACTGTGCAGAAGGGAACCAGGAACTTGGCCACGACCGTTTCCTAAGCTCCTTACATTGCGCTGTGGTTTGCAAGAGCTTTTGTATCCTAGGCCAAGCAGAGGTGCCAGCTCACTCTTCTACCCTAAAATGCAGGCTTCAGGCAGGAGAAATGTTCCCCTGCGTGCCGTTGCCACCAGAAGCATGGGTTGCATGAGCACATGTGATGTCATGAGAAGGGTGTGCAGGGCAGTGGGGTGGGCTGGTTGTGAGCAGCAGGGAAAGGTGCAGCAGCTAGGAAGCCTGGTAGAGCAAAAAGTCCTGGAGAACTACGACTTTTCCTAGTGGGTTTTCCCTTGCCAGGGAAGAATGAGTCAGACCAAGATATAGAAGGAAGAAGGTTGAACAGAGCAGTGAGGGTTAGAGGAGAGAGATTAAGTTGGGGCAGATGGTAAACTCAGGGGTCACCTCAGAGAGGATCTGCTCCTGAAAACAGTGCTTGGTTCTTCACATTCCCCTTTCCCTCACAGAGTATGGGGGAGTAGCACCATCTACCCCCACCAAGACCTTTCCAGGATCTCTGTTGCCTGGCTGTCATACCAGCTGTGGTCTGTTCATGGATGCAGACAGACCTTACTTCCAGATGCTGACTCCATGTTCCTAACAAATTCTTTTCTCTTCCCATTCCCCAGCATACTCCATGCAGAGGGACTGCACTCCTGAGTGTACACTATGCTGGGAGTGCAGGCACACTCTTACCTGTGTAGGTCACCCCTCCAAATATTAAGATAAGGTGAGGAGTCACCCTTGGACTCAGCTCCAATCATTTCTTTGTGCTTTATCCTGGGTAGATGTCCCTGCTCAGCACTTCCTCATTTCCTCCAGCATTCATTCTTCAGCACTCCATAGGCAACTCTGTCCCACCTGACAGGGCCTGGATTTATCCTGTTGGACACCTCTAGCCAGTTAGGGCACTAAGAATCAATGGCCCTATCTGGTCCCCAGCCCTGAATTTTTTACATACCAAGTACTTGCAGAATTTATTGACTTTGGAGCTGCTACGGTTCAGGAGTTTGGCCACCAGTCTTCCAATGAACAAACCAACACGTCCAGCCAAACTTGAGCTTACATTCATCAGCCAACTGAAGGGAATTAGGCGTATTGACACCAGATGAGAATCCGGCCCTAAAATATCCATTAGACAAAGAGTGGAAAACACAGAAAGCTTTCATAGATATTCCGCTTAATGTTTTGTAAACTTTCCTGCTATGTTGCTAGGGGGATTTTAATATACCAACGTGTTTAAAATAGATCTCAGTGAGATGTTTGTAATTGGAACTAATTCTCCCTCCACCCTGAACTTCCTTATTGTTCCTGGCACCATTTCATCTCCCTCCTGTCTGTAAAAGACCCTCTTGCTGACCCACTTCCTGCCCCTACTAGGAACTGCACAAGGAATCCTTGTCTTAATGCACTTGGATGCTGACATTGCAGTTTCAGCTAGCCAGGCTTCATCTGGAGAGTGGAGCTCTTGCGTTTCCTGATGTGAGTCAGTTGTGAGGAAAGTGTTTAACCTTTTTGTCAAAGGTTAAACATATAAAAGGGGAATGCGAAGTTCTTGTATTCCTGTTGTTGCCACATTAAAGAGAGCAGCTTTCACGGCTGAGCTAAATATTACTTTTCAGGGGGGATATTTCTTTCCGTATCCAATCCAAAGCTGCAGTTTACTGCACTTGTTAAGGAAAGTGTATGTTTGAGCAGACTATATGACAAGGTCATTCATTAACTGTTTCCATTGTTTTTTTCATCTTGCTAGTCCCTTCTACCTTTCTCAAAGGATTTGAAGAGACTTGGACAGGCATTTGTATTAAGTGAGACAATTAGAATTTTTCAAAATGGTCAATTTGTATAAAATATAAATATCTTCAAAGCAAAATAAACAGCAAGCATTCTTTAGCTTGAAAGCAAAAGAATTTGTCACTTCGTTTTCTTATTGACACCATATTATTTTAATCCATCTTTCTCCACTGCTTGGCTGAGTGTACTGGTTTCTTACCTGTAATTACCAAGACTGATGACTTAGCTATGTTACCTACAATCACATACCTCTTTCTCCTGACTAAATACTTAATGGCATACTCTTGTCATGATCCAGAATACTCTGTCAAAGAGCTCATTCCAGTTTTACTCTCTGTGTTGGCTGCTTCTGCCCTTTGTGAAGCATAGGGACACAAACCTATTTTTGTTGAGAGGTAATTCCCCAAGGTGACCTGCCGGTTCTGCACCAATTGCCCCACTGATAATTTGTTGGTTGTCTTTATGGTTGGGTCTGAAATACCCCACTGTAATCAACTGACTATGATTATCCAATGAGTCTGAGAGAAAGCCAGGAGCAGACTGAACGTTTGCTATTGAATCTCTGTTGCTCAAAGCCTCCATTCTAGTGGATAATTAGAATGTTCTTCTCTGGTCTGGGTTCTTCTGCAGCTCTCTAGGATTGTGTCAAAAGCTCCATACAACAGTTTTTCTGGGCTGGAAAGATATAGTCTTGAAAGGGAAAAGAGTATAAACAAAAGATAAAGGATAAAGAAAAATTAGAAATGTCACTCCCAAGGGAGTGTTCTCGACAATCTATTAACTTTGCATTGGCGAGTTCATAACTACTTCCAAAAAAATGTCACAAACTCCTAGCAGAGCAGCTTGAACCTCTGCTGATGAATTGAAGGAAATTTGTTCTAAAGAAAATACATCACATGAAGTTAACTCACAATACAGGATCAGCCAAAAACAACACCACGGAACAGGAATTCCTTCATTTTAACAGTACCATAATCTCATTGCAGGCTGAGCAGTAACTTTAGAAACCGCACATGTAACACCTTCCCTTACAGTTAAAATTTGGCAGTAGTGACTTTAAAAAAAAAAATCCTAAAACCAACCTCAATCTTCAGCCTGGATGCATTTGTTTCATTAAGAGGATTTATGAGTTAACCACTTACAAAATCCAATCACTGTAGTGTTAAGGTTCCCATGTTTTATTCCAGGTGTCTATGTAATGTGTTATTCAAAATACACTGCAGAATAGTTCAAAGCTGACACTGTGAGTGCTGCATGAACTGTGGAGGAGGGCTGATTTTCCACTGCTCTGTTATGTGCTTCATCACTGTAGCTCTGTCTCCTCCTGCAAGGCAAACTCGATCTGACTGTGCTTTCCCCAATTACATCGCTTCCATTGAAAGGACAAAAGTAACCACTGTGAATCATGCTATCAAAAACCCAGGCACTACCTTCCATGGTTCTTCATTTACATTACAATTAAGAGCCTTTTGCTTCCAAAAACTAATTCCTTGCAAAGCTGGGGCAAAAGAGCTCTGTGTGAGGACTGCCTGGGCTCCAGAATCGGTGGTGATACAACGTTAAGGCAGACACAGCATAGAGCAGCTGCATGGTCACTGCCACAGCTCCTGGCCTGCAGTAGTGGCTGTGACCTCCTCTGTTCCTGTATGGAGTGACTGTGAGAAACAGACCTGGTTGCAGATCAGTAGGACAAACACAGACCCGTCTCCTTGGGCACATGGCAGCTCCTGCTCTTTGCCTGCTACAGAAGGAATCACTGCACCAATACCTGCAATTCCTGCACACGGCTTCTCTGGACTTCCTGCACCTCCCAGGCTCTGAGTCTCCCATGGAAGCATAGAATGGTTTGGATTGGAAGGGACCTTCAAGAGCACCTCGTTCCAACCCCCGTGCGATAGGCAGAAACATCTTTCACTAGACCAAGTAGCTCAGAGCTCCATCCAACCTGGCCTTGAACACTGCCAGGGATGGGGGATGTATAACAGTAATCCAGGAACATCCCTGATCTGGGATTTGTTCCATCCGACTGAGTGTGTGAGTTAGGAGTGCAGTAACACCAGGCACTGTATATTAATGGTTCAAGATGTTATGGAGATCTACAACAAAGATGCTGTCATATTAGCAGATCTTTTGGGCAAGGAGAAGCAGGAACAGGCTGTTTATTTGAGCAGGGATCTTTTCTCCTTTCTTCCTCCCCACTCAGAGCTCTGCCCAATCAGATTCTCAGATGTTGGATGAAAAACCCACCAAAACTCAAACAAGACAGCTAAAAAGGGTTCCAAATGTTTTTCTGATTTGTAGAAACCGGGTTCAGGCATTTTGAAGATAAAAAGTTGCTAGAATGACAGAAAGTAACAGGGCTTATATTAGGGAAGGGAGTAAAAGGATGAGAAAACCCACACCGTTATTTCCTTTAGGACAGGAGGCTTCACAAGGAGAGAAGCCTGTGTGAAACAAAGTGATTATTTCTGCCGCTGTCACTCTGAACAGTATGGGCAGGATCAGAGCCTCCGCCTTCATTCAGCTTAAACAATAATTTAGCTTTTTCCTTCACAGCATCAGGACATCCTCCCACGTTTAGCCACAGACTACCAAAACCCTCTGTATATTTGTCAGTTGTGCAGAACTTTTTTCCTTACAGACAGAGGACAGTTTCCAATCCATTTCATCTAGAAAGATGAATTGGAACTGGATTTGAGATGAGACAACCTGGTTCATTTCCCAATTCTGCCATGTACATCTTGCAGTCTTGGGCAAATCTTAGCTCTGTCTGTTCTAAGCTATTTGGGGCAGGCACTTTCTCATTTGCTATGCATACATGAAGTGCTTAGCACAAAGGGGACTCCAACCACGGATGAGTAACCAGTAAGAGATGGTTATAAGTTGTCAGTGTGACTAGGTATTCCCACTCTGATAGTTTTTGCTAGCAATTTCCATCTTCTAAGAAATCTTGCCAACAGGCCAAAACCGTAAGGAAGTAAAAGAAAAATTAAATGAAGGAGTCCATTTTCAAAATGTCTCTTTTTCCAGACCTAAAATTCTGAAAAGACTTTCCACTGTAGGAGCTGAGACACATTGGACAAACTGGCAAAGTCCTGCTAAAGACAAATGTCAGTGCTGTGCTTACTTAAATCCATGGTAAGCTCATATTTTTGCCTTCCAGAAATGGCGTAAAGAACTCTTTTGGGACAGATATTTCCTTAATTTCTTACTTGCATTCACTCAAATGAGCTTTTCACAATTAGGAGTTTCCCCGTTTGGCAGCACTTCTGCATTGTCACAGGCAGAGATGACATAATAAACTACTCTTACGCACATTCTGGAGCTCTTCTGAGTAAAAATAGTGGCCCTCAGCTTTAATCTTCGGAACTCCGCGTCTCGGTGCAGCTATTCTGATGGCAGGGGTGAGCAGATCTGGCTAAGGCAGGAAACAGATGTATCCTCTTATTCTTAACATAAATTTTTGGGGGTTTATTTTTTGGTTAGCTGCACTCCTAATCTCACTTTTGATCGAGTGCAGAGGAAAAGAGTAATTAGTGAAGTATTAGTGTTATTATTATTTCCTGACATTAACTCTCCTGCTACTTGTCCATCCTTTTCTCAGGCCCAGCAAAACGGTGTGTGGCTTTAACAGCTGAAGAGCATTTTTTATTGCTGGTCCGTCTCTGAGCTCTGAAGCTCACTGCCTTCACTCTACAGAGCTATGTGGGTGGTAAGTCCCTCAAAACAGTATAGCTTAAGCAGGAAGTGGAATATGTTTTATTAGTGGAGTTTTTGTCGCTGGAGAACTGTTTTCCAAATGCACTTTTTTTTTTTGATCTGCAAAGCAGACACAAATGTAGTTTAGAACAACTATCTTACTGTACAGCAATGTATAACAACTAATACCTATTAACACGACTGTTGTGATTTTAAAATTAATTAGTCAATTTTTAACACGACTCCAAATAATTCATAATTGCAATTTGGCTTAAGCCATCACTGAGGTGCCCAAGGCACAAAAAGAAAGATGTCAATTTACCAAACATCCCAGCCAGGAACTGGCCCCTCATCCTCTAAAGGTGAGACCTACAACTGAGAACAGGAGGTTCGTCCTGCCCATTGCTTTCCATAAGAGTGAGTACCCCAGCATTTCTGACACCTCTCTACTTACCCTATTGCAAAAAACATAATCATTTGTTGTGCAGCAGGCAGCACAGGCACATCCTTCCCTCCTAACATCTGATCTGGGGAGATACTCCAGGGACCATGAGGAGATGCAGAGTGGGGTTTTTTTTTCCTCTCCCTCTTTTATTCTTTTTTTTCCCCCCCATCTATTACATAATAGTTGATTTTTGGCAGCTGTAGTCATCCCTGGTGAAAAGTTTTTGTTCCCTAAGCAGTAATGATAGTACTTTAGACCATATTGCAAACATTTATGTAATTTTTTATACAAACCTGCTACATGTGTACCTTTTTAGTTATTGTGGTATTGTTCTCAGTATATCATAACTCTACAGTGTGAGATAGTTATGAAAAGATATCCCTCCTGTAATTTCATTTTCTTAAGAACCAGAAATTTATTTTGAAGGCAACATTTTCTAAGAAAGACAAGTTTTATTTAAAGCATCTCTGTATTCAAGCAGAGATAATCATTCAAGAGGCAATCTAGTCTATTTTCATAAAACTCTTTAGATCTTTCATCATCATATTTAATTGGCTTTCATTGTGCTCAGCTGCTTTTGATACATTTTGACACCTTATTTAAAACCCACGATTACAGGTTAGAATCATTATGGCCACTGAGGCAAATTCAGTTCTGAGGCAAGTGGGTGAAAATGAAGGTAACAGAGCAATCACATGTGCTTGCAACACTTCTGGATGTTTCCCTTCCAGCATCAGGGCCAGACACAAGTCAGTGCCCTCCCAACAGGCTGGGAGCTGTGGCAAAGTGGGAAGTGCACAGCTGTACAGCTGTCTGTACACAGTGCAGCTACAGCCCCCCGGGGTGGGTGGGTATTCCTCTCTCTCAGGCACGGGGATGAGCAGTGGTGAAACATGGAAGCTGTGGAGCAGCTGGAAAACAGCTACATGCTCTTGTACCACTATCATTCCTGAGACTCTTGAACATGAAGGGAAACCACTCTCTTCCACACTTGGATGCATTTTGTTATGCTTATTGCTCAGAGACATATTGCAAACTCCTAGCTGATCTTTTCAAGCTCTCTTTCCCCATGGAAACTTTGGATGGAAGGGAATAACAACACAATATCAGGGATGGCAAGGCTGGAAAAGACCTCTAAGATCATAAATCCAACCATTAACCCAGCTGTGGTTCACCACTAAACCGTGTCCCCAAGTGCCACATCCACACACTTTTGAACACTTTCAGGGATGGTGACTCAAGCACTTCCCTTGGCAGCCTGTTCCATTGCTTGATAACCTTTCTAGTGAATAAAGTTTTCCTAATATCCAATCTAAATTTCCCCTGGCATAACTTCAGGCCATTTCCTCTCGTTCTGTCACTTGTTACCCAGGAGAAAAAACTATTTTAATTTTTTTTTTTAAACACACCAATTTGCAGAGAAGCTTCCTTTAAGAGCTTCAGTATTAAATCAGCATTGCTTGTCCTATTCAATATTCCCATTGAAAATAAGGAAGAAGAGGAAGAAGAATGGGGATGCTGCATAGAACAACCTGCTGGCCATTGCTAAAAAATATAGCACCTTGTGTCATATGGGTCACAACCCCCTGCAGGCTGGGGCAGAGTGGTTGGAAAAGCTGCCTGGTGGGAGAGTTCTCAACAGAAACCGTTCAATTAATCCAAGTATTTTGGTTTTGATTGCTAAACCAAATCCATCTACATTGATTCAGGGGACACATTCAGAGGACCTGCCTATTTTTGCAGCCATAGTTTTGTAGAGGAACTCTGATCTTTTAGACGAGACACCTCTAAGAGAGTCAAAATTTTGGGGATCAAAATGTGCTGGGTTTTTTTTTCTATGAGCTTGTAATAATGCTCAGTATTTTGGGGGTGTGATAACATGACGCAGATTGGAAAGGCTTCATGTTACATCATCTTTGGTGATTGAAAGTAAAAATTCTTGAAGTGGGTGGAGAAAGAATTGTTACCGTTCCCTGCCACCCTGAAATGATAAATGCTTGGAAAACTCCCAGAATGATATTAAAGTGCCTAAAAAGTAAATATTTATTCTGCTCACAAATCTTTTGGATCTGTCAGTAGCTGAATTTGACTATTCTTCTGTTGGTTTCTGTTATTTGACTGGGTATTTGCAGACAGATGGCCTCTTATAGTGTTAATAAAAGCAACTTATGTAGAACGATTGGGCTGTATAGTAATTGGGGAAATACTGAGGATTAGGAAAGAGAATAGCCTGCCAAAACCTCGTGTCTGTTTATACACATTTAATTCCTTCTTATAGCAAATGAAGCTTTTCTTCTTCAGGTATGTTCAGTTACTCTGGTCAAGTAAGGCTAGAGTTTGAGATACTGAGGAATTGAGATTTGTAGGTCAAACTCATCTTCCTGTCACATTTCACTGGTTGAACAAAGAAAAGTGTATTTTTGAGTTTGATTTTAATAGCCGAAATCCCTGTACTTTTGAACTTGTGTCAGCAAATCTCTAAAATGCTACAAACTCCAAATGACGCAAGAAAAGCTGGGAAGGGGCTGAGCTGTGAATGGAGTTAACCAAAAGGCAACTGAATTTCTGTTCCCTAAAAACAGGGGACCCCAGTCTCCATTTTGCTTTGTACTGTAACATCCATTTTGATTGTTGAAAATCTTTGTAATCACAACTGTCACCCACTCTTACATAGTAAAAATGTAAAGAAGGAAAGTTTAACAAAATTAAACCAGCTAAAACTTGCTTACAAAATCAGCACAAACATTTGGTGAACTTTACCAAGATGCAATGTTTTAAATTTGTTGAGGGTATATGACGGGAAAAAAGCACCTCTGCTTTTGCAATAATGCCATTAGTTTCTCCCCCTCTTCCTTCTCTTCCCTTGAAAGAAAAATACGACCAGCTTTCTCTGCTTTAGGTTTTTAGGTCACTCTGGAACGAAATGGCAAAATTTAGCCTACAAGCATTTGAAGCATAATGAAGCATTTTGAAACATACTCATAGATGAGTGAGCTGCAGGAGGGGACCTACAGAAGCCTCCCCGAATCTACTGTGGCAAAGGCTTCTATAAAGGGGGGGAAACTGAAAGTCAGATTCTTCCCTCCTGATCACAGAGGTTTGCAATGTGGCTGTCTACACCTGAGCTAATTTTTCAGACACCCTTGAAAACCAATGCAGAGAAAGAAGCACTTTTAGGATGGTGCCTGGCCAGGCACTTCCATCAGATGGGTTGTACTGTGCCACCAAGTAGCCTTTTATCTCCATGGACACTTAAAGCAGCCTGCAGTGACTCGTTCAGACACATTTGTCCCCATTACAGGTGCCTCTGCTTGGTCATCTGCATCCTACCCTGTTGGTGGATGGTGCTTCTGAACACCACAGCATGTTGATGCTTGTGCTGGAGCAGACTGGGCTTTTCCCTCTTGGCTGTTGATGCTCAAGACAGAATGCATCCTGTGATGAAAGGAAATCATGCACAATGCAGTTCAAAGTAGCAAAACTGTTTGCTGAACTGGCAGGAAATTTAATTTAGCACATGGGACTTTATGCTGCAAAGATTAAATATTCTTATTCAGATGAGAATGGAAACCTTGTGATTGCCTTATCAACTGAAACATGTGTAGGGCTTCCAGTAACCAAGCCATAAAAGCACTGATATACTTGTGAACTTTACAAAGGTCTTCCTAGTCCTTCCTCTTGTTCCTCTGAAAATAGTTTTGCTAAGAAAGGATGACTGCCTGTACTACTGGCATAACCTCACCCAGTTTGCAGTTTATCATGTTATTGATACCAGTTCATCTCAACAGTGTCAAATGGGTGGGGTGCAGAAAAGGGAATATGAGATCAGGGCAGTCTGGTAAGTTCCCTCTTTCTTGCTCTTTAGTTTCTTTTTCCATAAAATCCCCCAGGCTTACATCAAATGATTCTGGTATTTAAAAGTCTGATTTAACTTTTGAAGAAAGAAACATCTGTGTTTTGCTTCTTGCTGAACTGTGTTCTTTCACACAGAAAAGTGTCAGTGCCAGGATCTAACCATGTAGATGCACTACAAACTCGTGTATTTTCACATCCTAGAACCCTGAGATGCAGATTGGATGCTGCAGAAAACCTGCTGGCAAGACTCTGGGAAACCTTTACTACATGCTTAGCACTGTGTTATTCTCCTCTCCTTTTCTTCCCAAGGCTGCTGCTACTGGCCATTGTCATTTAGAGGATATCAGGAGATTTGATGCTGTCTCTCAGGCGTCACTTCCTGCAGAACACAAGCACCTGCCACAGTAGCAGAGCTATCACTTATTCACCTGGTTGAGACCCAGTGTGGTCAGTCCCACCAAGCTTGTCAAACCCCAAGTACCACAGCCCTGAGGTGGCACACCGTGGCACCTGGCATAGCGAGGCTGGGTGGCTTCGTGCTCAAATGCAGGGAGTCAGCTGGGGGGACAATTCACTGGAGCAAGGCCAACACCAGCAACGCTCATGAGACTGAAGAGCAGCAGAGTTGAGTAGAAACAGGGCTCCCACTCACAGAGGTCCTCTCGGGGTCCTGTGACAAGTGGTGTGGGTGTCTGTGCTCCAGATCCTCTTCCTGCCACTACCAAAGTGTCTTATGTAGGAAGGACCTGCAGAATGCTGCTTCAGTAAAAGCTCACAAAGGAAGATAATACAGAATTTTCCTAGCAGCCTATGAAAAGGGAATATTAGTGGTAATATTTATAAGAGTATTAAGAACAGCCATGTAATTTCCAGTTTTCACAAGAGATCAAACCATTTTTAGGGTGCCTTGCGAAGTCAGTCTGGCATCATTTTCCTGTCAGGAAGTTAGAGCAACTTTTGTAGGCAACATACAGAAAGCTGAGTGCTCTGCATTATAGTTCAGAAGACCAATAGATCCCTTTGTTCAGGGATCCTGATGTTAAAAGAAGAAATTTCTTGTTTATTTGCTGCCTTGGCCTATTAGCCTTGGTTGTTACTAATAAAAGTTCTTTCAGAGCACTCTGAGTGATCAGATTCTTGAACATCTTTCTATAACCAGCAAGGCATTAGATAGAACAAAAACAGAGAAGAAAAATAACCTCCTAAAGTCTGCCTTTCTACAGGTAATGTATCTTTGAGTATGAATTTCAAAGTGGGTAGAGAACACGCTTCTGCTTGGCATGGAAATAAATAGTGGAAATAATAAAAAATCAGGAAATATTCTTAGCTTATCAGTTCTATGGGTGTATTAACAACTTAGATGAGAATAGTTTTTATGATGAAAAGTTAACTGTGCGTGTTTCTGAGCTGTTATTGCAAAATAAGAGGAAGGGGGAAGTTTAATAACTACTGTTTTGGGTTGGGCTCCTTTCTGTGCTTTTACATATCTTTTAACAGCTGTGGGCAGGGGACCATGGAGCGGACATGTTTCTGTTCTCAAATGGAAAATAATAACCTTCAGAAATTTTCATTGGAAAATATTCAAAAGCTAAGAGCATTTAAATTTTTCCTCAGGCAAGAAGCCATTTTACAAAAAGGCAAATTGCAGGAACCACCCAAACAGACCAAAATTTTCACTAATTTTTTTTTTTTAGGTTTGTTTTAACATAGTCTTCATTTTCACACTCAACCTATTGGGTGTGAATTCACCCGATTTCACAATTTTGGTGTGACCTATTTCACACCCAACTTATTAAACACCGCTGCATGAACAATTTTTATATAATGAGAAAAATTGGTTAGTAAAATAATATTTTAGAGGAAGGTCACCATCTTGCAAATGTGGATGTTTAAAGTTATGTTAATAAATGTTTAGGTTTGGCCTCCTACAGAGGAATATATTGCTTTTCCATAAGTTCTGGACATGTGCAAGTCCCATGGGAGATGAGAACAGGTGCTACTTTTAAAGTCAGATTACTTTTCTAGAAACTTATAGATGGATTCTGAGGTACAGATTTTCTTTCTAGAATGGGCAAATCAATGCTAGCTAAGTTCCTAATATATTTAAGCCTTCTAAAAATCTTTTCTGATGGACTCAGACTTTTAATATGCAAATTCAAAGTCTGCTTTGGTCAAGAGTCCACATTGTTGCTGTCTCTCCATGACAGCTGATGTGGACTGGTGGGAAATGTTTAGCAAAACTGTAGCGTAGGCAATGCCAGAGAGACTCATTCTTGTGTTTTTGGGAAGCACTTCAAGACAGCAGTGCAGCAGAGCATTTAGTTTGTGTGCTATACTCAAGCCCAGATGCAGCCACATTGTCTTCAACAAATTGGTTAAATGATGCAAGTTAAAGAAAGAGCTGAGAGAGCTCTGCCAGATCAGAGGCTGGCAGGGCAAACAGTCAGACTCTGGCCAACTGGAGCTTTTTTCCTACACAGTGGGACCCTCTGCTCCAGCTTTGATTCTTTCTTTACCACCCTGTGTCATACTACCTCTTCAACTCCCAGAGCCTCCCCAGAAAGCATCAGATCTCTTTAGTGACTGAATTAGCTGTTTGTTTGCTCGTGGCACTGTGCTGATGTTTACAAAGTCCTCTTGGGAAGCTCTCCTTTGCCTTATTTGGTGCCATATAAGGGTCTTAATTTTTATGAAGGTTACTTATGAACACGGGATTTTTTGCTAATTCTTGCTAATTTCATCTGGCTGGGGCTGACGCCAGCTCTCTGCCTTGCCTGACCTCTTGTGAAGAGGAAGCATGATCCTTTGTTGTTTTTTTCACAACTGGTCTCTAGAGGAGAAATTCCCAATTCAAGCTGCAGTGCTCTGCAACGCAATTCCCTCCTGACGCCCTCCTCCAGCCTTTCTTTACTGTAAATTGCAAGGACTTAATTGAGCTGGAAGCCTCCCCTGGCACTGTACACGTAGCAGACAGTGGGATTTTCACACAGCTCCCTCCTGACCCCACTGTGGCTATGGAGACTCTGAATGGGGGTGGCTGTGGAGACTTTAAATGGGCTGGAGACCTGTGGAGGATGGGTGCAAAAGCTGCCCAAAGCAAGGAAGTCAGATGTGCAAGAGAGACCAACAGCAGCATCAGTGTCAGCACTACTGAGTCATCTCCCTGTTGGAACTAAGCACAATAGTGACACTGCCCAGCCAATGCCTTCCTTGCAAAGAAGTAATTTATTTTTCACCCTCTGTAAGATGAAGGTCTTCCTTTCTTTAAGCTCATGAAACCACCCTTTGTTTACTAAGTTCAGTTGCATTTAAGCAACTTGTGTGTGTTACATTGCAGACGAGTTCCTTGGTATTTATGCAATGGGAAAAAACTCAGATGAGTAAACTCGTGTTTTATGACTCAGCAGACATCATCTCTGTTTCTGGCTCTCACACGATCTCTTTCTTCAACCTTGGGCAACTCCTTGCTCGCTTACTGTGCCATCTCTAAACAACTTCCCTTATCTGTGTCTCTCTTCTCTCCATCACCTCCTTATTGCAAATGTTATCCCACATATCCGTGTAGCGCTTACCAGCAAAGGAATTTTGCTCCTCATAATCCCAAGGCATCAGTGGAATTAAGAGTAATATGTGAGTAATGAAACCACACCATTTCCTCATCCTTTAACATGTCCTCTGGATGTCTTTCAAAAATTGCCAAACTAGAAACTAGAGCACTAATAAGAATGTATCTCCTGTCATGTAGTTTGGCTAAAGGTTCCAGAAATAGGGAACTTTGAATGCTGAAAGACTCAGCACAGATGCCGTGCCGGCAGGGAACAAGGATGCAAAGGGAGAATTGGAGCCATGAGCTGCCTGGCAGCTACTGCAAAGAGCGAAGCTCTATTTATTCACTGTAACATTCTCTGCCTCATCTTCTTCCTGCCAGAGTGTTGTGCAAAGGTGACAGAACCCAGAAAATACACTTTGTTGCCTCCCCATATGCTTAGAGTTATCAGGAGATACTTTTCCCAGGGGTCTGCCTCCTATAAGACATTCCCAGGCACAGGCGAAGGAAAGGGAAATACTCCCTAAAGAGCTGCCTTTGCAGATGCTACAACATTTGAGATACCATGAGGCACCTCTATACCTGTACCACCAGTAAGCACAGTGCCACATAACTAAAAAGTAGTTCTGAGCTCCAGGAAAAGCTGACAGCAGCCGCAGTAGTGGGTTTGAAGAAGAAATAAATGCCAAAGACAGGACTAAATAAGAGAACCCTTCCTTCTCAATCAGTTTCAGATGGGCACAGTTTTGCCACTCAGAGGCAGCTGGGTGGGACTGGTCTCTTTTGGCAGTACCCAGGGGCTTTATAGGTGTTTGCATGGCAGTAGCTTCCTGTTTGATCTGCTCTCCCAAGCAAAACTTCTGCATCAAGACCCAGTGGATTCCTCAGCACTGCAATGTCTCCTGCAGCCTGAGGGAACTCCCACAATCTCCCCATGGCAAGCTGCTAAGGTGTGTGGGATAATTCTGCTTAGGAGGTAGCCCAGGGTTAGGAGACAAGAGGATAGCACAGTCTTTCCAGAGTCCTGCTCCCGTTGGAGAGGGATTTCTGTGGCCTGTTATGAAGTGCTGGATGTTTATATTTTGCTTTTCCTGTCGGAAGAAATAGATCTGGCAAACAGCCAGCACGCTATTTCTGGAAAACTACTTTCCTGGTAATTAAAAGCACCTGGGCAGACTTTCCTTGTCCAAACAACACTGTCTGTCCAGGCCAGGCTTTTAGGGTCAGGGTTTCAGTCACTGAACAGCTTTAGCAGTGGCAGGAACTCAAGAATTCAAGGTGTTCCTTCTTTACCTCATGCATCTTGAATGTCGATTTGCAACCCAAGTTAAAGATGACAAAGGACTGAATGAAAGTCTGTGACCTCTAAAGTGTCAAAAGCTCCTCAAACCCCAGACTTTCCTTCTGGCTCTGCCAGGTGTTCAAAGATCATGAGAAGAACTTAGAAATCATGTGTTCTTAGCCCCACCCCTCCCACCTTCTGGGTTATGATTCTTTAGGGAGCTTTTGGATCATTTTTCAGGATCCAACCATATTTCATTTTAAATAAAAGCTTGGAGTCTTTCCTGCTTGTGACGCAAATGCAAGTCCTTCTGCAAAGAAAAAACCCACTGTCATGAGGTTGGCAGCCACACTGTTAAAGGTGGTGCTGCTGTAGTCGAAGTGAAATTAAATCAGAGAAATTGAGATGACTGCAATTATTTATAGTTGACTGGAAGCAGGATCAGACTTTGCACTGCATTTAGGCCGCCGCTACTTCCTTACTGAATGTACTAGACAATGTGTGTCCCTTAGAGAGTTCATTGTGGCTACCTGCTGGTGTCTGGGGGGGGGGGCAGGGGGACTGGCAGGGCCTCCTGAGAGCAAGGTTATCTGTTTATAGACATAAAGCTTATTCTCCCAGAGCCTAGGTGAGGCAGGAAAGCTCACATGGCCAAAGCAAGTGCTGGAGCTGGTGGGATACCAAGAGGGAACATGGCCCACATTTGTGGATAAACCAGTTACTGTGGATGGCAGTCTTCCACGTCCAGAGAAGGACGGCTGAGGAATAAGGGGAGGCAAATTAGGGAATCTTCTTGGCAGTGACCCTCCAGAAAGGAATAGCATCACCAATGACTGCTAAGCAAATTCCTCACCTCTTCTGTTTCTCTGCTAAAGCTCTTGCTTTTCTTTTGCCTATGCCTGTCTTAACTTCTACCTCAGCCCTTACTTTTATACAGCACCACATCAGAAAGGCCAGTTCATACAAGAAAGGGTAGGAGTTACTCCATCAAATCTTTAATCCTCTAAAGAAAAATCTAAATTATTTCTCTTATCTATAAGGCTTGCTTAGAAAATCAAAACTTCTAATGAGCATGCAGACAGCAATCAAGATTAAACTTTCTGTATCTTAAGACCTGGGCAAGTTAAAACCTGTGGACCTCTTGAGAAGGAGAGCAGTAAATACTATTTTGATAGTTAATCAGAATCTCTTGGTTACTCAGATCAACATATTCATGGTTTTAACTTTAATTTTTGAATCATCTACCTTTAGGCAAAGACTTGCTGCATCCTGGAGATACATATTCCTTGTAGAATCAGAACTGGCTTATAGACTAGGTAAGATTGATGCTGCAACAAATCATTTAAATTGGGTCGTAGTTATCTCACCAAACCACATATTAATAGTAAAAGCAAGATCGAGTTCTGGTGAAGAAAAAATACGCTTTCTAGAAGAGAAACTTAATCAGTTTTATTCCCCAGATTAATTAAATATGCTGGTTATAGGAAATGAATTAATTTTGAAAATGCTCCATTATAATTCCCTCTGATAATCACTAAGAAGCATAAGCACATCCTCCATTATCTCCTGCTTTCCTCAGTTACAGGGATTAGAAATCATTCAAAAGGACACACTGCTTTGGAACTACAAGACACCCACCTGCCTGGCAAGGCTGGTCACATCGTTGTGCTAGATGGTGAGTACTCTCATGACAATGATTTTTTCCCTGCGTCTATCATTACGTGTCACTCTTAGAGTGCATTAGCACAAAGAAGCCAGTGACTGGGAGTGAAGATCTTAGTCCTAGCAGAAAGCCTCAGCACTGTCTGCTTTGTCAAAGATGACAGCACAGTCTGACAGAAAACCCATGCAATGTGTTTATGGCCTCTACTGCAGCGCTTGCAGCCACAGACTGAGTCCTACCTCTGCTTAGTGCAGCAGCAGCAATGCTCCTTCAACAAGAAAAAAACCCCTAGTTTCAATGTTCTCTTGCTTTCAACCTCCTGATTTCATGTTCGGGACAGTTTGTTTTATTCCTTATCAGCTGCTTTAAATCTTTATTTCCTTGCTTTGGTGTCATCTGGAGGTATGAGTTTTGTGGAGAAATAAGGCAATGATTTTCTGCCATTCCCTTGATATCTGTTTCCCCCTCACCCTATTCTCTTCCTGTTTCCATTCTCCCTGGCTACTGTTATTTCTTGCCAAAAAGGAGAGGTTTTGTGGTGACACAGTTAATTTGAGCAACTGTACTGCTGTAGAACTACATATAGTATTTACCTGGAAGGAGTTATGTGCTTAATCTCTCAGCTAGAACAGAGGTGACAGGTACAGCTCCTCTGCCAGGCACTCGTGGGGTCTAAAAGACTGCAAAGCCACATCACCTCTGGCAGAGAACATAGTCCACAGAGCCATCACCCTTCTGCAAGGTGTGCCTTGGAATCACTCTGCTCTTCAGCGATGAGTAAGGAAGACAAGTATAGAAAGTAACAAATGATTCATTGTTTTCATAATCTGTAAAGCTGTTGCAACAACTTGTATCTCTATGGATGCGCTCTGGGAAGTTCAGGATCTTTCAGAAAAAAGGAAGTTTTCCCTTTTGAGAAGACAGATTATTCACCCAAGCTTTTAAGCTGTCAGCTGTAACATTAACTTGGACTATTGCTGGTGAGTGCCTATTGAAGTAGATTGAATCTAATCCATCAGTTTTTAAAAGGATTTCTACCTTCCATGGAGATTGTAAGTTGTGAATGTGACTTCCTTGCCCTTTGGACTCTTGTTTTCCTGGGGAGCAGAAGTACTGTTCAGAACAGCCCGTTTAACTGAGGATTTGCAGGTGGAAGCACTGCACACACAAACTAATAATCCTAAAAGCAACCTGCTGGTGCATCGATGTTCTCATGCAAGAAGAACACAGGGGAACAGCAACAGCAATTCTTCATTATTTGATAGGTAGTTTATTATTTCACTTACTAGAGTTCAGTGAACATTCATGTAAAAGCTTTTCCCAGTAGCATCAGGAGGCTGTACAGCACTTACTGGGTTCAAGTGGTAGATGGAAGGGAGTTAGTTTTAAAAATAGATATTTTTAAAAATGTTACCAAAGCCCAGAAGCTGGGATTTTTGAAAAGGATGTATCAAGCTAGGCACTTGGCTCTCAATAGAGTTGAAAGGCCAGCATAAGAAGTTGGCCAGCTAAGCCTCAGCATGTCTTAAAGGATGTTTAGGGCTGTGGTGCCACAGTAAATAGCAGGCTGTTGCCAAAACATCATTTCCAGTCAGACAGGACAAGTAAACGAACAAAGATCAGAGCACATCACCAGGCATTAGAATTGCAAGTGCAGGGATGCAAATTCAGAGCCAGGGAGTTCAACCACGATAGCTGGAATGTGAACTGATAATTTTTGATGTCAGCTTTTGTTTTCTTCCCAGGCAAATGTCTTCCTAGCCTTCTTGCCATCTTGCTGTTTAAGCTAAGGATCGCTGCCAAGCTGCTTGAAACCATCCCAATTCAACTGCAGCGGTTTGAGCACAGTAAATAGGACCTGATATCCACCAAGAGAAGCCTTAAGATATCTTTCTGACGTACAGTGACGGATACAAGCACTTCAGGGATTCAGTCTCACCTCTTCTTTTTTGCCTTTTTGCTTCCTGCCATTTTTTGCATACCTTTCTATCACAGAGATGTTTACCTTAAAGCAGGCATTTGTGCAGAAAAATACTGGTTATGTGTAAAATAGGCCAGTTGCATTCCAGCCAGTAGTTTTATTGCTCAGAAAACTGCTTCTCCCACTTTTATGGTATTGCCAAACATACATTGCCATGAAAATAGTTCAGTACCATCTGTTAAACAAGCACAAGATGATGTGCCTATGTTTTAGGGGCAATCTCTGCAATGGATCAAAAGTTAAATGACCCTGAAGATGCTAATTGCTCTCCTAGGATGTCCATAAGCAGTCCTTTCCTGATACAGTTGACATGCATCACACTTGGAAGACACCTGCACTTCTGCATCATTTCTCCACATAATTATTTATGGAGAGAAGTGTGGGGGGGTAGGGTTAGGGTTTTGCTAATAAGCAAAAACACATTATAAAAGCCCAGCATTCAAACTGTGCTCTACCCTCCCACCACAATTTGTAATGTCAGAAGAAAGGGAAAAGGAGGCTGACTCATTTTGTCAAAGAATTTCAGTGCATTTAATTTTTGACCTTTTAATTTTTTTCTTCTTTAATGGATATCTCTAACCTTGGAATTTCAGCAGTCATCTGTGACTCCGGAATGACAATCCTTTGATGTAGAAATCTTGGTGCTGTTTCAGCATTGGTATTTTTGCAAGTGGTGTCACAACCATGGTTTTTCTGACAAGTTTCTTAAGGTTTCAGTGCTTAGAGGTGGCAGAATATGTTGTAGGAGATCATGGCAGATGGGACTTCAGGACAACATAAGGTATCCAGCCACTCCCTTTTCTAATGCCCTTGACAGAGGTTGCCAGTCATGCACACACCTGCTGGTTTACAGGAGGCAGGTGATTTCACTCCTTCTCAAGGGCAGACTCAGCTGTTGTAATGTTTTGTAGCACCAAGTTTAGCTTGGTGTTATTTCATTTGGATTATATGGTGTCATTTATGGGACTCAAATAGTAATTGAAAGTAATTCCGCTGAAGCTTTATACGCTGAGAAAAATTTATGCCTTTCTTTTGTGAGCTTGGAGACAAGGACAAAAAAATTGGCAGGTGGAGAAGGGGAAATGTTTCTACCAGCTTCTGGTATTTCCCAGACTCCTGCCAGTCACTGTTTCCTGGCTCTCTATGCCACCTCAGAGTTCTAGCTGCTGTGTGGGGCAGCTGAGCTATGGCTGTGGCCTTTGGTGATATGACAGGGACTGCCTTTACTGAGCAGGGCTTTCCCCTCACCCTTTCTGCAAGTCTGAGTAAAACTCTGATGTATATTTATTGTGCTAGAGCCCTTTGCAACCCATGGCACTACTCTTGGCTGAAGCCAAGTGATTACATGGGACCTTGCATTGGTGAGACAGGCTGTAGGACCACGACTTCTTTCCTGCTGGAACAGAGTCCATTTGTTCCCGCGTAGAAGATGACCTGTTTAAAAGGCTGGTGGCTGTTTGAACTCAAATCACTTACAAAAATGTTCTGCTGTATTAGCAGTAGCTCAGGTGCTGTAGAATCATGCATATGCTGAGTTGGAAGGGACCCACAAGGATCCCAAGAAGTCCAGCTCCTGGGCCTGAACAAGAGAACTCCCAAAATCACACCATGTGCATTGTCCGAACTCTGTCAGGCTTGGTGCTGTGACCACCTCCATGGGGAGCCTGATCCAGTCCCCAAACACCCTCTGGGTGAAGAATCTTTTTCTAATACCCAACCTAAACCTCCTCTGACTCAGCTTCAGGCCATTCCCTGGGGTCCTGTCACTGGGCACCACAGAGCAGAGATCAGTGTCTGCCCCTCCTCTTCCCCTCATGAGGAAGCTGTAACTGCAGTGAGGTCTCCCCTCCATCTCCTCCAGGCTGAACCAACCAAGTGACCTCAGCTGCTCCTCCTACAGCTTCCCGTCGAGGCCCTTCACCATCTCCATAGCCCTTCTTTAGATGCTTTCTAATACCTTTATATCTTTCTTATATTGTAGCACCCAAAACTGCACACGGGACTCGAGGTGAGGCTGCACCCGAGCAGAGCAGAGCAGGACAATCCTCTCATTTGACCTCACCTCCCCTGACAGGCTGCTGCTGCTGTGCCTGAGGCATCCCAGGACATGGTTGGCCCTCGTGGCTGCCAGGGCAGCTGACTCAATGCTTTGGAGTGTGCTGGTCTGTGGGGTTTTAATGCATATTTTCCCTTCAATTGCTATGTGAAAGATATCCTCCCACTCACCTGCATTCCCACACAAAGGAAGCTGGCCACTGAGTGAATTTAAGAGATTGAAGGCGTTACCCACTTCCAAAAAGTCATTTCCAGCTACAGCAGTTTAAAGTCTTTTTGAAAGTTGCATAAAAAACCAAAACAACCCACCAAAGATTTTTTCCAGTTCTTCTTTTCTGGTCCCCATAACAAAAATTTTCCTCTCCCCCTTAGTAAAAACAAAACCATCCCAAACCTGGCCTGACCAGGACTCAGGTTAACTTCCCTCTCACTGTAAGAAGTGACATGTTTTCTCTGAATATCCTATCTGTTTTACCCTCCATCTGAAAGATAGCTCTGCTAGCAGCTCAACGTACCTTCAATTCCTTGTGATGAAAAAATACATAGGTGCTGTTTAGGAGTTCAAATACTACCAGTACGCCCTGCAGCTACAGGCTGTGGAGAGTTTGTACCAGCAGAAACCAGCTTAGAGCCACATCCAACACTTGAAACCTTCCTGCATCCCTCATGATGGTAGGACCATCCCCAGGTGAAGCATTTAGCCACTCCCTGTTTTTTCACCAAAGCTGCTGCTGAGGCTAGTGTCATTTTCCTCTGTTGCACTGTAAAAGGGACTTGCAGTTCTGCTTGAGAGTTGTTCCCAAAAGACTCATCTCTGGGTTTGGTGGTACACGGAAGCCTGGAGGACCCGTTTAAGGTCTGAAGTGGTGTAAGTAAGAGCCAGAGCAATGTCAACCAGAAAGAGCACTTTTGGCTCCTGTAGCTCCAGGGCACTGAGCAACGATGGACAGGACAGAAGTTCATTTGGAATTCTGTGAGAGTCACAGAGGTCCCATAATGTCTGAATCTGAGGACTCACAAGGGTAAGCAAAGCCACAGCACCTCTTGGACCTCAGCCTGAAATCCCAGCAGAGAGCGCTTCCTCCTTTGTGAGTGACAATAGTAACCTATGTTGTTACATGTTACCTGTCTTGCTGAGCTAATACACTTGTTTCTTAGATATGCTACATCCTCATGCTTTGCACTGTTTTGGATGTAAACAGTAGCCAAGGAATGTGCTACTTGCCCAGTCAGTGATGAATCCATCCAACCCAGTATCCTGTCTCCAGCAGTGACGTTAGGAGATTCTGTTCAGGAAGAGCAGACAAACCTGACTGCTCTCTGAGTACCATACCCAGCATACAAAGGTTACAGACTCACCTCTGCCTTCTCCCTGTTTATGGACATATTGTCCATTAATGTGTCTACCCTCTTTTTTGAACTGCTCATGCTATTTGCGTTTAAAAGCTGCTGTGACTACATATTCCACAAGCTCACTGCCTGCCATGAAAGAAAACACTTTATTATAACTGTTAAATTGGATTTAGTGAACAAGTTTTTCATTCATCTTATTTCCAGTGAGCTTTCTCCTCTCTTAATTGAAAACTCACAGCTTTTTAAGGCTCCTTTGATAAGACAGCTGCACTATCATCCACGTTTCTTTACCTGCCCTTTTTGGTACCTTCCCTCAGTCCATTATATCCCTGTTGCAATGCTGAGAGCAGTGACAAGCCTCAGTCAGGACGTGAGTGCACCTGGGTTTTACACATTGGCAAAACCATGCTCTCTGCATTGTTCTCAACTCCCTTCCTGATGATGCTCAGCAATTTGATGCTTCTTCTGGCTGACACTGCACATTGAGCTGATGAATGAAACTGGGAATAACTAATGAGAATATGCTATTGTGATCATGGCTGGCTGTGGTATGCAGTTAAATATGGCCACACTGATTTTTTTTCTTTTTTAAACCGTGTTCTATTGGCAGTCTCAGTGAAAGACGAATATTACCAGCCAGGGTAGCTGCTCCACATTGGACAGCTTTGGGTCACTATATTTTTGCATTCTTCCCTTTCTGCCCAGAGCATTAGCAGTGTTCTTTACAGTGTAAACTAGAGCACCTATAAGTAATACGCACATTCTTCCTGGATTTGTGTGCAGGGGCCCAACATGACTTAAACTTAGGTCTCTTGTTCGAAAAGTTGATCATAAGGATGTGGAATCACTTCTTTCTGACACTTCCTTTTGAAGAGGTTTTATGACTCAGATGCACAAATTAGCTTCCAGGGAGTTAAAAAGTAGAAGCTTTAGCCCAGAAGCAACACCTACCCAGTTTCATAAGCCTGTCACATATATAGCTTTAATAAGAGCCTGTAGAATAAACAAAACTCACCTATAGAAACAATTAGGCAGTAGGAGTTGTAATTCAGGGAATTTCCAGCAGATTAGTAACAAGCTGTGAAGAGCCTGTGGCCTGAAATGCAACCTTGAGCCTCTAATTCCTAGGAAATTGTTTGTGCTGTGGTGGTTATTGAACTTCCAGGTGCTGAACAGTTAGCACCTGGAAGAACTTTAAAAACTTTGGCTTTTAATTTCTCTTTTCCATTTCCAGCATGTGAAGGCTCTTCCATTTTCCATTTCTGGCATGAATCACAGCTGCTTGAGATCCATCTCTTCCCTGAGGTGTGCACGGGTAGCAGTGAACCCCAAGCGTGCTATAAAGGGCAGAAGCACTGATCGAAGGAAGCAACAGGTACATGTGTGATTCTTTCTCCCTGGAGCTCTCAAAATCTAATCAGAAAAGCTGTTTTGGAACCCTCCTCCCATAATTTTAAGCAGTCTGGAGGAGACAAATATTCCTTTAGAATCTGTACATTTAAAAAAAAAAAAAGTTTGATTGCTACCAGTGGTTTTCTTTCCTTTTTTTTTTCCTCGTATAAATCAAACAGAAATTGCATTTCTCTTTTATGTTACAAAATAATTACACTTCTTAGTGCCTGATGTTTCTTGGCACTTTTTTCTTTTCTTGCGGGCACCTTCAGCATATCTATCTGAGTCTTTTCAAAAGTCTATGAATCTTCATAGCTCACTCCTTCAGTGCCGACAGAGTCCCTGATAGTTGGAAGCTGGGTACTTCCAACACCCCAGAAATGTCTCTGGAAAGGAGTCAGTCCTTTCCTTGAGGTCTGGTAAGAGTCAGTCAGAGAGATACCCTGAAAGAGCAACAATGTGTTGCTCTCTGTGTGCCAGTTTAACCCACTGGGCATAAATCCTACTGATGGGATTGGTTATGGTTATAATTAAAGATATGCTGTAAGGTAATTTTATGTTACAGTCCTAGAAATACTGTGCTTAGAGATCTCCACAAGCAAATTTAATGCAGTTCTCTGCTATTTTGGATGCTCCAGAAATGAGACTGTGTCCCAGAACTTCATAGGCCTCCTGTTTCAGGTACTTGACATACAAGTAATATGACATAAACTCAGCCACAAGTGTTAATGAGAAAGTAATTAATTACAGATTCCATGTAGCTTGTATTTGAAAAGCCCCACCAGTTATACCAGATCCAGACAGATGCGGTGTGGTGAAAGGAGTTCAGCTTCCTATATTCGTGATGTAGCTGCCCAGTTGCACTCTAGAGCGAAGAATTAACACAGCCTGAGTAATATAACGCCCCTTGCTTCTAAATCGGGTTCTGTGGCCTCTTATATGAAGAAGAATGAGTGAACTTAGAGTCCAAGGAGGTCTAGAGTCTGGAGATGGCAACATCAGCTTGGAGATACTTAAAATTTTAACAGGTCAGACACTTCTTGCTTTCTCAATGCATTTTCTATTTATTTTTAATTGAATTTTCTCTTTCAGAGCTGGCTGCCATTACTACTGACATCAGTGAAGAGATTCCCACTGAATTTCAAGGACAACTGGATTAGTTATTAGGTTTTTGTACTGGAAAGGTATGCTATTTTAAAAAGCCACGCTGTTCCCACTGGGCTGGAGCCGAGGATGACCAAGTGTGCTTGCTCAAATGCAGCTGTGGCACTTTAGGTGCAGCCCAGGCAATGCAACACAGTCTGGCCAGAAGCTGCAGTTTGGCAACTTAGACCCACTGGGGGTCTGCCCAGCCACAGAGAGCAGCTACAGGGAATTTATTTTATGAGTCAGAGCTGTAATTTCCAAATGCTAGGGTTTGATCTGCAGAAGTTATGACAGCATAACAACTTCACAGCAGCCAGTAAGACTTCTGTCAGGTGTGTGGTTTACCAGGAGGAGTCTTCAGCTGGAAAACAATTCAGTGCTTTGGACTGAATGGAAAGTGTAAAAAGTTCTATTAATGCCTTTTGTATAGTGTTTATTGGCTCATTTCAGTACTCCCTAGCATAAAATCCCCCACTTTTCTGAAGTAATTATCTATTTCCTACAAACCTTATTGATATGAAGAGATGCCTCTATGCTGTCTAACTCCAGCTGTAGGTCTCAGCCTCCCAAACGAGGTGCCCGTACAGAATCATAGAATAGTTTGGGTTCGAAGGGATGTTTAGAGGTGATCTAGTCCAACTGCCCTGCGATAAGCAGGAACATCTCCAACTCCACCAGGTTACTCAGAACCACACCCAACATGCCCTTTAACATCTCCAGGGATGGTTCCTCTTCAATTGCCCTGGGCAACCTGTTCCAGCAATTCACCACCCTCACTGTAAAACTTATATCTAGGATCTATCCTTATATCTAGTCTGAATTGACTGTCTTTTAGTTTAGAACAATTCCCTCTTGTCCTGTATCAACAGGCCATGCTAAAAGGTCTGTCCCCATCTTTCTTACAAGCTCCCTTTAAGTACTGAGAGGCTCTAATATGGTCTCCCTGGAGCCTTCTCTTTACCAGGCTGAACAACCCCAATGCCCTTATTCTTGTGAATTTTCCCATGAACTCCCATGGAAATAGTTGCTTCCATAATGCTATGCATATGTTTTGAGGGCTCAGAAAAGGCAGGGAAATTACAAACATGTGAGCTCAGAACTTCTGAGAAAATGAGGACTGCCAGTGTTTCCGTAATTAAAGATATGCCCTGTAAACTGTCCCTGCTTCCCCCCTTCCCTTATCCAAGATGAATGAAATGTGGAACACTTCACTGAGCCTGGGAAGTAAGTTAAGGTTATAAAAGTGATTACGTTTGATGATGTCACGTCCCTTTTGATGACACGGATAAAACATATCCAAACCCGTGTCTGGAGCGGGATGGGACTTTTTTAGGGGACTGTTTGGGGATGAAAAATGGTGCAACAAGCAGAGCCCCTCACTGCGACAAACCCGCGATGCCCTCGGCGGGGCTCGGGCGCCCCTTACCCCGCCCGGGGCCGCGTGTGGTCGGGGACGGCGCAGCGCTCGCCTCCGGCCGGCGGCTGGGCGGGCAGTGGAGCCCCCGGGGCCGAGTTACCCTCGCCTTACCCCGACTCTCCTGCGGATCGCCCGCCCCCGAGCACCGTGCCAGGGCCGGGCGGGCGGCGGGACGCGCCCCGCGGCGCCGCTCCCTCCGCGGGCGCGCACGGAGACCGGGAAACTTTCGGAGGGAGCTACTTCCTCGCCCGGCCCGACGCGGCGGGGGGAGATGTCAGATGCCGACAGGGAGAGAGGGAGGGGGGAAGGCGGGGAAGCGGCAGCCG